>CM059872.1:9537722-9738014 GCA_030490815.1 Acer saccharum
GAGAATGACAATCAAGAGTAACTCGATCCATCAGGAGAACCAACTGGTCAGTGAGATGTCACCCTACCAGAGCTATCAAGAAAAGTTTCGCGATGGCACAAAGTAGGTCTAACATCTTCGGATGACGAGTCGATAGCCCATTCGTTGAATATTAGCTCGCACCCAATTTCCCGACAGTTTAGATGCCAACCATTGAGCATGAAGGAGAACAGGGATCCGAAGGAGCATGTTCACCGATTCAGTAATATTTGCCCAGTACGCATCCAATGACGGGCTGTTATGTCTCACCTTCCCACAAATATTCGGCGACCTTGCCTCCAGGTGGTTTGGAAGACTTCCACCCGGAAGTATAAGCAGTTTCTCAAACCTCAGCAATGCATTCATAAGGCAATTCATGGGGAGTGTCCAGAGAAGAAAGTCACTCGCTCATCTATCAAACTTGAAGCAGGAGCGCAATGAGTCGATCAAGAAGTATCTAGCAAGATTCGGGAAGGAGGTTGCTCAAATTGAGGACGCCAGTGATGTAGCTGTAATCATCGCTTTCACCAATGGGTTATAAAGTGGGCGATTATCCTTTGACCTATGAAGGGAGAGACCAAAAACTTATGAGGAGATGATGGAAATAGCTGGCGACTATGCACTGGCAGAAAAAGAAGAAGTAGCGCAAGGGGGTAGCTATGTACATGGACACAAGCCTGACTCAAAATTGGACCATAAGGATGACAAAAAGGCGCAGCCACGTGATCGCCAGAGAGATGAGAAGGGCCAAAAGGGACATCCAAGGGAAAGCAGAGGAAATACTTGAGCCAATAGGTTTCGAGGAAGGTACAACCATTACACCCCTTTAACTGGCGATCAGGAGGAGAAACTTTCTGTGGTAGAAGACAAAGGACTCGCTAAATACCCCCGGCAGCAATCAGCAAATGCCAGGAGAGATACAACTAAATACTGTCGGTTTCACAAAAACCATGGGCATGAAACTTCGAAATGTTTCCAGCTGCGCAATCACATTGAAAGCTTGATCAGAGATGGGCACCTGAAGGACTTTGCTTTGAAAGGGGACAAGCACGGTGGTCGCCAGGACAGCCGCCAAGGAAACATGCAGGAAAGGAAGAGTCCAAGGAGAAACAGCCCTAACACCACTATAAACACCATTTTTGGCGGACCTCATACTGGGAGAAGCAATCGAGAAAGGATGTCAGAAGTCCGAGAAGTAATGTATGAAAGCAGAAGCATGGAGATCAATTATGTGCAAAGAAATCCCAAGAAAAGGAGAGAAGGACATGATCCCATAACGTTTACAGCAGAAGACTCAGACGGAATTGATGCAAAGCCTAACGATGCAATCGTAGTGGGGGTTCGAATAGCCCATAGGGATGTCCTTAGGATAATGATTGACAACGGGAGTTCAGCTGATATCTTAAGTGCCAGGGTATACGATGAGTTGCGGCTGGACAGAAAAGATCTTGAACCTTTTCATGTACCGTTGAAAGGTTTCGGTGGTGCAAAAGTGAGATCGTTAGGAACTGTGAAGCTGCCGGTGAGATTTGGTACAGCACCATGCCGGCGAACGATCCTGCTGGACTTTGTTGTAGTCGACATCCATAATTGGCCGTATAATGCTTTACTTGGCCGACCGATTCTTAACAAAGCTCGAGCTGTTACTTCAACCCATGCGTTGAAAATAAAGTTCCTTACAGAATTTGGTGTCGGAGAATTGAAAGGGTCACAGGAGATGGCTTGCCGCGCCAACCTATCAATCTTCAAAGATAAGGCAGGGATGGAAACCTTGAGCATAT
The DNA here is from genome assembly GCA_030490815.1 of Acer saccharum. Classification (NCBI taxonomy): domain Eukaryota; kingdom Viridiplantae; phylum Streptophyta; class Magnoliopsida; order Sapindales; family Sapindaceae; genus Acer; species Acer saccharum. The sequence continues at coordinate 9,539,522 of CM059872.1, forward strand.
TCGAAGTGGACAAGGAAGAGCAGGAAGATAATCCGGAAACCTTCGAACTGGACCCAAGGGAGAAAACGAGCAGAGAAAAAGAAAAGCCAACTGAGTCGATTGTTTTAAACGAAGCAGAACCGGACAAAACAGTCAAGATCAGAGCAAGGCTGACTGAACGAGTTAAGAGAGATGTGACAAACTTATTAAGAGAATATAAGGAGATGAAACTAATTATTGCACGGTGTGTATAAAACTATCTAGAGGGGGGTGAATAGATTTTACGCATTTTACCCAATTTTTCGTGTTAGTCAAAATTACGAAAATGCCCTCAAGATAATATAAACAAGCAAGTGTAATATGGTGCGGAAATTAAAACAACACTTGATTTTTACGTGGAAACCCTCACGGGAAAAACCACGGGCTATGTAAGTAAGCCACACTCGAACCTCGAATCCACTAAATGTGCAAACGATTACAACCTAATCCCGGAAGTAATCACACACCTACCTAATCCCGGTATGAGTGAACCTAGTCCAATTTTGCTTGCGATCTAAGCAACCTAATCCCAGATGCTACATACAAGACTTACTTTCTCTATGAAGAGAATACAACCCTAAGTGAATATATGTGAATATCCAAAATGCAACATAGAGCAAGGGAAACCCTATATGCTTATCTAAGATGTTTAATATGCAATTAAGAACAATCCTAGATATCAAAACTAAATGACATGTCAATTAGTTTAGCTAATCAAAATTAAGCACACAACCTAATTTGCTAGCACAATACAACTTCTCAAACATACATCATACTTATCTCAAACTTGTATTCAAAGTATATAAAATAACATACAAGTAATTAATTGAGATTTCTTAGTTAAGAAAGACACAAAATATGTAAGATATTAGTGAAAAACTTACCAAGTAAAGTATGATGAAGAATCCATGCTAGATGACATCTAGATGATCTAAGATGATGCTAGATGATAATTGATGATCATGAAAGAGTGTTTGAGATGATAAAAATGAGTTCTTGGAATTTTTCTTCTCTTTGAAAAATATCCTAAGTATGAAATCTAAATATGAACTCTTCTTATTGACCTAAAGTCAAAGTGGCATATATATAGGGGGCCAAATTGAAGTGAGGTCGTTTTGATAAGTTGGCCTGAAATTTGCCTTGGCCGCTGTTCACCCGCTGTACGTAGGGCGGGTGTACAGCGGTTCACCTGGGATTGTGAAGAACATGTTCTTCGTGACCGCCCTACGTAGGGCGGATTCCAGGCGACCTAGGGGCGGTTGCTCTCGGGTCTAGAGAGCCGCCCTTCACCCGCTGTTCGTAGGGCGATTTTTGGGCGGACCATCAGGTGTGAAAAACATCACCAGTGGCACCGCTGTTCGTAGGGCGCCTGTAGGGCGGGTTAACAGTGCCCATACTTTTACATAATGCAACCTAGTTCTAAACATGTCATGGCAATGGGTAATGCAAGATGCAATCAAACTAACATGCAAGAAGAGATGTTAATGAGCATTAAGGCACACAAATAAGACACACAACATACAAGGATTAAACATATGCATGAGTTGTGAGTGTGTGCAACTATCTCTTCAAGACAAGTAAGCACTTAGAGTATTACCTTTGGAGTGCTTAACACTTGCAAGGGCCTTGAGCTTGAACAAATTCCTAAGCTACCCTTACATGATCCCCACATATGGTTTGATCACGAAATAAGGCAATTAAAAACTACGAGAATCCTTACAATCTCCCCCTTTGGCTATTTCGTGACAAAACCATCACTCACATGATTCCTCACATAAAAATAGAAACAACGGGATAATATGGATCTTCTACAATACAAAGAGATAATAAACAAAGTAAAATCTTCAATGCTCCAATCTCTTGTAGAACAACCAACCCTACAAAACAAGGTTTCTATATTTTTCAAAAAAAAAAATACATGTGAGATTAATCAAGTGATATCAAAACAAGCATTTGCATTTTTAGAATTTAGGCACAACATTACAAAGATATGCAATGTATGAAAAATGCAATGCTCCCCCTCAAAGGGTTACTCCCCCTCAATGTGTTATCTCCCCAAAATGCACAATTGCAACACCAATTTGCATCTCCCCTTACCATATCCTACTCCCCCTTTTTGTCATGATATAGGCAAAGGAGTAGTCCCCAACCGGGTTACTCAAGGCAAAGAGAGATAGAAGCATGCAAGATATTTGCATATACATATAAGTCACTTTATGCATCTCAATTAATTGAAGAGAAACAAGGAGATTTATTTTTGAGGAAAATGTGTGAATCCAACATGCTTTGCATACAAGACATATAGCAATCAAGTCCAAAATACAATGGTATTTGGCAAAGCAAATGACAAAGGTTTCTAATTAGAATTCAAACCAATTTCACCAATGTCATGGGAAAAGCAAGGATATAGAGATTATTGATTTCAATTTAAGTGTAACTATATCCAACTTTATAAGCGAAACATGGCATGAGCGACTTTGCACCTTATTTGATTTTTCCGGATAAGATATCCGTATGATAGTAGCCATGTTCAACCAATAAAGAAAGAGAGACATTTGGAACGTGAATTCCTTTGAACGGATACAAGATCCTTTATTCATTTTGAGTCTCATAAGCTTTCACACAAGTTTTGCATTTTAAGAATATGCAATCATCAATTCATGCTTTTCATGTGAGCATGTTTTATGAATTTCATGCTTTTTCATTTGACATTAGCATGTTATAAAAGAATCATCATGTCATGGAGATAACTATAGGTCATTCACATCATACTTCCTATGTAAATCTCCTAGTCCAAAAATGCATGTTTGAACATAAATATGACATGGATTGTAAACAAGCAAGGTTCACACTTATAGAATGAAAAACATATATACATATGTACAACCAAGCTTACTCAAGCAATCAAAAGAAGAGGCATAAGTTATTTCAAATTTTTTGCAAGTGACAAGAATGCAAAATAGCTCTCTTTGCTTGAGTTCCCCATATGGGGTCAATCATAGAACACATCACTCCACAAGACATATCCCAATAGATCTACTAAGAGTTTTAAATCAAGTAGCATCTAAGGGTTTAGTAAATAGGTCCGCAAGTTGATCATTAGTACCTACATGTTCAAGTACTATGCATTTATTTTCAACAAGCTCTCTAATGAAGTGATGGCGGATGTCAATATGCTTAGTTCTAGAATGTTGGACCGGATTCTTGGAAATATTAATAGCACTCATGTTATCACAAAAGAGAGTGAGAGTACCTTGGTTGAATCTGTAGTCTACTAGCATTTGCTTCATCCATATAAGTTGAGTGCATCCACTCCCTGCGGCTATGTACTCGGCCTCGGCCGTGGACAAGGAAATCGAGTTTTGCTTCTTGCAAAACCAAGACACCAAGTTGTTGCCAAGAAAGAAGCAATCGCCCGATGTGCTCTTCCTATCATCACAATTTCCTGCCCAATCCGCATCACTATATCCTACAAGACTAGGATTAGTGTCAAATGAGTACCAAATCCCATAATTAGAAGTCCCATTCACAAAGCGAATGACTCTCTTAACCGAAGAGAGATGGGACTCCTTGGGATCGGATTGGTACCTAGCACAAACTCCTACACTAAATGATATATCGGGCCTACTTGCGGTCAAATAGAGCAAGCTCCCTATCATGCCACGATATAAGGTTTGGTCCACACTTTTACCGCTAGCATCTTTGCTTAGCTTCAAAGTGGTGCTCATAGGAGTATCACAATGTTTGGCCTTTTCAAGACCAAACTTCTTCACTAGGTTTTTGGCATATTTGGCTTGGGATATGAAAATCCCATCATCTAGTTGCCTAATTTGCAAACCTAGGAAGTAACTAAGCTCACCAACAAGACTCATCTCAAATTCATGAGACATGACATCAACAAATTGTTGGACCTTGGTGTTGTTGGTGGAGCTAAACATTATGTCATCAACATATATTTGAGCTATGAAAAGCTCATCATTGTCTCTCTTGATGAATAGTGTCTTGTCAACACTACCTCTTGTGTAGTTATTGTCAACAAGAAATTGAGTGAGGCGCTCATACCAAGCCCTCGGTGCTTGTTTCAACCCATATAGTGCCTTTTTAAGGCGATAGATATGGTTGGGGTGGTGAGCATCCACAAACCCCTTGAGTTGTTCAACAAACACTTCCTCTTGCAAGAAGCCATTGAGGAAGGCACTTTTGACGTCCATTTGGTGCAATTTGAACTTGTGCACACAAGAGATGGACAAGAGAAGCCTAATGGACTCTAAGCGGGCAACGGGAGCAAAAGTCTCCTCAAAGTCGATACCCTCAATTTGAGAGTACCCTTCTGCTACAAGTCTAGCCTTGTTCCGCACTATGTTGCCATCTTCATCGGATTTGTTCCTAAATATCCATTTAGTGCCTATGACATTAGTGGTCTTAGGCCTAGGAACTAAAGTCCAAACATCATTCCTTTCGAATTGGTTTAGCTCTTCTTGCATGGCAAGAACCCAAAATTCATCATTCAAGGCTTTATCAATCTTTTTGGGTTCTATTTGAGAGGTGTAGCATGTAAAGCTAATTAGATTAGCTATTTGACGCCTAGTCCTAACACCCTCATTAACATCTCCAATAACATCCTGGTTGTTATGGAGTCTTCTAACCCATGGAGCGGGTTCATTAGAGTCCAAGTTAGGAACTCTTGTAATAGGTTGTGTGACTTCATTAGATGTCCCAACATTGGGAGTCACCACAACCCTCTCCAAAGGAGAGTCATCCTCTAAAACATCATCCTCCTCATGGTCATTAGACTTGAGCCTAGTATCATCAATGACCACATTTGATGATTCCATGACGGTTCGAGTCTTCAAGTTAAAAACTCTATAGGCTCTACTATTCAAGGCATAGCCAATAAAAATACCCTCATCACTCTTAGCATCAAACTTGCCAAGTTGATCACGGTCATTTAAAATGTAGCATTTGCTCCCAAATGTGTGGAAGTAGCTAACATTTGGCTTCCTACCCTTCCATAGCTCATAGGAGGTGTTTCTAGATCCGGGCCTTAGGAAAACTCTATTCCCTATATAGCAAGCCGTATTGACGGCTTCGGCCCATAGGTTCCTAGGGACATTGTTGCTAAGCAACATTACTCGGGCCATCTCTTAAAGGACCATATTCTTCCTCTCAACAACTCCATTTTGTTGAGGTGTCCTAGGAGCCGAAAACTCATGGGAGATGCCTAAACTATCACAATAGCTTTCAAAAGATGCATTCTCAAATTCCCTCCCATGGTCACTTCTAATCCGTTTAATGCTTCTAATGTTAGATTTCATTTCATTTTGTAATTTAGTACAAAGCATTTTAAACTTATCAAAAGTTTCGGATTTTTCTCTAAGAAAATATGTCCATGTAAATCTAGAGAAATCATCAACACAAACAAAAATGTATCTCTTTCCACCTAAACTCTCGGTTTGCATAGGACCCATGAGATCCATGTGGAGAAGCTCTAGGGGCTCCTTGGTGGAGAGATACTTGCCCTTTTTGTGCATGCTTTTGGTTTGTTTTCCTTGTTGGCAAGGTCCACAAATACCATTAGCTTTCTTCCCAAGCTTAGGGAGGCCACACACACACTCGAACTTTCCAAGGGTTCTTAAATCCCTAAAGTTCATGTGGCCAAGTCTTTCATGCCACAACTCAACTTGCTCATCCATGGACACATTGTTTGAGACTATTCTAGCTTCAAGACAATAACAATTGTCACTAGATCTTATACCTTTCAACAAGGTTTGTCCATCGGGCTTTAGGATTGAGCAATCATTTTTACTAAACAAGACGGAATATCCTTCATCACTTAGATGTGAAATGCTTATTAAATTGGCTTTCAAGCCATCAACAAATAAAGCATCGGATAAGGAGGGTAAACCGGGAACGGAAATGGATCCTTTCCCTACAACCTTCTTTTTGGATCCATCACCAAAAGTGACATATCCACCTTCATCCATAACAAGAGTCTCGAAGAAACTCTTGTTTCCCGTCATGTGCCTAGAGCACCCACTATCCAAATTCCAAAAATTAGAAGAATTTGCCTTCAAGGCTATTTGTGCAACATGGCAAACATTTTCATTCTTTCTAATCCACTTAGCAACAATTTTAGCTTTCTTAGTGGTCTTTGGTACATGTGCTCTACTATTCCTAGGATCATGCAAATCAATATTATCATTCCTAGGAACATGCATCATGGCTCTTTTCTTTTTCTTCTCTATCATGCTTCTAGTTTTGCACATTTTTATATAGCGAAAGCAATGTGGTCTAATATGACCATCAAATCCACAAAAGTGACAAATAGGAGTAAAATAAGGAATCATACCTTATCCTTGTCTTTGTGGATGAAAGGGTTCAATGCGTCTTCGTTGTCGAACCGGTCTAGGTTGCTTCCAAGCTTGAGGTTGCATGATAGGCCTCTTTCCTTTGTGAGCCATTTGAGGAGGAATGTTGGCTTGAGGGACCCTAGGGGGTTGAGTTTGAGGTTGCCTTCTTGGCCCCATCTTCACTTGAGCATTTGAGCATTGTCCTACTTCTAATTTCTTCCTGGGAATTTGCACAAATGAAGTTTCTTCTTTCCTTAAACCCTTGACAAACACGGTCTTGTTAGAGGTTGAGATCTTCTTGCCATCTTCATACCCAAGACCCCTCTTGTCACATGGACTCTTTCCAACACCAAGCATATGGTCAAGCTTCTTGGTGCTAGAATCCATCCTAGTCATAGATTCTCTAACTTCTTCAAGCTCCCTCTTTAGGCTATCTTCATTCCTCCTAGATAAGACTAACTCCTCTTTTAGCTTATCTTCCATCTTCTTGAATTTTTCCACTTGTTCACTTAAGTGGTCATTATGAGATGCAAGCTCAAGATTTTCTTCTCTCAACATCTTGATCTTTCTTGTGCTCTTGATTGCTAAATCATTAAATTCGACATGATATTTAGCAAGCACCTTTTTCTCCACAAATCCATTGATGGAGTTAGAAGAGGAATCACTTTCTACATCACTTAAGTCATTTTCCTCTTGACTCATTTCCTCTCTCTCACTACCACTTTTGCTCTTATGGGAGGAGGCAAAAGCAAGGAGATTAGCCATGAGCTCTTCATCATCCGAAGACTCATCTCCCTCAATGGAGTCATCACTACTTCCACTCCAAGTGGTGGCCATCACTTTTCCCTTTTTCCTCTCATTGTGATTTGCACATTCGGGGGCAAAGTGACATATGCCACCACACTCGAAACATCGGACCCCTTTTCTTTTGGTCCTCTCTTGCATAGGTTCAAACTTCTTGAAAGAGCCCTTTTTCTTCAAATCTTGTCCTTTTGATCCAAAGCTCTTTCTTCTAAACTTCATAACCTTGTTGAACCTTTTTACAAACAAGGCAAGGTCTTCATCCGAGTCAACCTTCTTTTCCTCCTTTTCATCCTTGGAGGTTTTTAAAGCAATTCCTTTTTGCTTTTTAGTGGGTGTGGAGATAGGCCCCTTCCTAGACTCATAAGCTAGAAGTCTCCCAATCACCTCACTTGGCTTCATATCCTTATATCCACTATTTTCTTCTAAAGCCGTCACCTTAGATTCAAACCTATCGGGTAGAGATCTCATAATCTTTTGCTTGATTCTCCTATCCGAATATGGATCACCAAGTTGATGACTTTGGTTGACTATATCCATCAACTTGATCTCGAAGTCGTTGAAGCACTCATTCTCCTCCATCTTGAGCATCTCGAATTGAGTTTGGAGGACTTGAAGCTTAGAGTCCTTCACCACTTCGGTTCCCTCATGTGCAATCTCTAGGATGTCCCAAGCCTCCTTAGCTATCCTAGTATTTTGAATCAACTTGTATTAATTTTCGTCCATGGCACACAAGATGGCATGCATCGCCTTCCTATTCCACTTTGAAGCCTCAAACTCTTGCGCGTTCCATTGCGCCTTAGGCTTCAAAACATCTTCTCCTCCACCCGCGGGAGTCATCATAGGGAGATCATATTCGTCTTCCACCGCCATCCATGCACGGTCATGAATTTGGCATATGCAGGATCCCATCTTCCCTTTCCATTGGGAATAGTTCAAATCGGTAAGAAGTGGAGGCCTTGTGCTAGAGGCTCCTTCGTGGCCACCACCATTTCCACCGTTTCCACTCATAGAGTTTATGAATGAATGAAATGAATGCAAATGTATGAGTGATCAAAAATCACACAAAATGCAAAACACACCAAAATAAGCAAGGATCACCTATGTATGTCTAGGAACCCGCTCTGATACCAATTGAAACTAATTATTGCACGGTGCGTATAAAACTATTTAGAGGGGGGGTGAATAGATTTTACGCTTTTTACCCAATTTTTCGTGTTAGTCAAAATTACGAAAATGCCCTCAAGATAATATAAACAAGCAAGTGTAATATGGTGCGGAAATTAAAACAACACTTGATTTTTATGTGGAAACCCTCACGGGAAAAACCACGGGCTATGTAAGTAAGCCACACTCGAACCTCGAATCCACTAAATGTGCAAACGATTACAACCTAATCCCGGAAGTAATCACACACCTACCTAATCCCGGTATGAGTGAACCTAGTCCAATTTTGCTTGCGATCTAAGCAACCTAATCCCGGATGCTACACACAAGACTTACTTTCTCTATGAAGAGAATACAACCCTAAGTGAATATATGTGAATATCCAAAATGCAACATAGAGCAAGGGAAACCCTATATGCTTATCTAAGATGTTTAATATGCAATTAAGAACAATCCTAGATATCAAAACTAAATGACATGTCAATTAGTTTAGCTAATCAAAATTAAGCACACAACCTAATTTGCTAGCACAATACAACTTCTCAAACATACATCATACTTATCTCAAACTTGTATTCAAAGTATATAAAATAACATACAAGTAATTAATTGAGATTTCTTAGTTAAGAAAGACACAAAATATGTAAGATATTAGTGAAAAACTTACCAAGCAAAGTATGATGAAGAATCCATGCTAGATGACATCTAGATGATCTAAGATGATGCTAGATGATGATTGATGATCATGAAAGAGTGTTTGAGATGATAAAAATGAGTTCTTGGAATTTTTCTTCTCTTTGAAAAATATCCTAAGTATGAAATTTGAATATGAACTTTTCTTATTGACCTAAAGTCAAAGTGGCATATATATAGGGGGCCAAATTGAAGTGAGGTCGTTTTGATAAGTTTGCCTGAAATTTGCCTTGGCCGCTGTTCACCCGCTGTACGTAGGGCGGGTGTACAGCGGTTCACCTAGGATTGTGAAGAACATGTTCTTCGTGACCGCCCTATGTAGGGCGGATTCCAGGCGACCTAGGGGCGGTTGCTCTCGGGTCTGGAGAGCCGCCCTTCACCCGCTGTTTGTAGGGCGATTTTTGGGCGGACCATCAGATGTGAAAAACATCACCAGTGGCACCGCTGTTCGTAGGGCGCCTGTAGGGCGGGTGAACAGCGCCCATACTTTTACATAATGCAACCTAGTTCTAAACATGTCATGGCAATGGGCAATGCAAGATGCAATCAAACTAACATGCAAGAAGAGATGTTAATGAGCATTAAGGCACACAAATAAGACACACAACATATAAGGATTAAACATATGCATGAGTTGTAAGTGTGTGCAACTATCTCTTCAAGACAAGTAAGCACTTAGAGTATTACCTTTGGAGTGCTTAACACTTGCAAGGGCCTTGAGCTTGAACACGTTCCTAAGCTACCCTTACATGATCCCCACATATGGTTTGATCACGAAATAAGCCAATTAAAAACTACGGGAATCCTTACAGGAGATTTTCGCTTGGTGCCATGAAGACATGCCGAGAATTGATAGAAGCGTGATTTCACACAACCTGGCTGTGAATGAAAATTGCAAACCGGTTGTGCAAAAAAGGAGAAGCTTTAACCCAGAAAGAAGTGCAGCAATAAAAGAGGAGGTGTCAAAGTTGCTCACCGCAAGATCAATTAGATAAATCAAGTATCCGGAATGGGTGGCGAATATTGTTCTAGTGAAAAAGAAGAACAACTAATGGAGGATGTGCATCGACTTCACTGATCTGAACAAGGCCTGCCCCAAAGATAGCTTCTCTCTACCAAGAATTGACCAGTTAGTCGATGCAACGGCCGGACATGAGACGTTAAACTTCATGGATGCATATTCAGGATACAACCAGATAAAGATGCACAAGCCAGATGAGGAGAAGACAGCGTTCACCACTAACCAGGGTCTATACTGCTACACAGTCATGCCATTCGGCCTGAAGAACGCTGGAGCAACTTACCAGCGCCTAGTCAACAAAATGTTCGCCAGGCAAATAGGAAGAAATATGGAGGTTTATGTTGACGACATGCTAACAAAAAGCATCACAACAGACAGACATACAGATGACCTGAGGGAAACGTTCGATGTGTTGGTTAGGTATGGAATGAAGCTGAATCCAGCAAAATGTGTATTCGACGTACCTTCTAGGAGGTTTCTTGGATATCAAGTACATCAAAGAGGAATAGAGGTGAACCTTGAAAAAATCCAAGCATTAGCAAAAATGGTTTCGCCAAGAACTTTGAAGGACGTCCAAAGACTCACAAGGTGCCTAGCATCACTGAGCAGGTTCATAGCTAAATCAACAGACCGATGCCTACCATTTTTCAAAGCTCTAAAGAAAGGAAAGAGAGTCGAGTGGAATGAAGATTGTGAAAGAGCTTTCCAGGCCTTGAAAGAGTACCTTGGGCAGGCACCGCTGCTATCAAAACCAGAAACGGGAGAAACACTATATATATACTTATCCGTCTCTGAAGCAGCCACAAGTTCCGTGCTGGTAAGACAGGAAAGGGAGATCCAAAAACCAATATACTACACCAGCAAAGCACTGTTACCAGCCGAAACTAGGTACTCGCCGGCCGAAAAAATGGCACTTGCTCTAATAACTGCAGCAAGGAAATTAAGGCCATATTTCCAAGCTCATAAAATCGGGGTATACACCAACTGCCCACTGAAATTAATTCTACAGAAACCAGAAGTATCTGGTCGATTAACGAAATGGGCGATCGAGTTAAGTGAATTCGATGTAGAGTATCTCCCAAGGACAGCAATTAAAGCCCAAGCAGTGGCAGACTTTGTAGTAGAGTTCACCGAGCCAAGCATAGAGGTGGCGAGAATGATGGTGGAGCAAAATAAGAAAAAATTCAAATGGCAACTCCGCGTTGACGGCTCGTCAAACACGCATGGCAGCGGGGCAGGGGTAGTGGTGTCAACCCCAGAAGGAGATTCAGTCGAATGTACCTTGCGTTTTGACTTCAAAGCTACTAATAACCAAGCTGAGTACGAGGCACTCATAACAAGTTTAAAAGTTTGCACAGTCCTAGGAGCAGATGAGGTGGAAATTTTCAGCGACTCTCAAGTTGTTGTCAATCAGGTGCTAGACGAATACCAGGCGAGAGATGACAGCATGATCACCTACCTGGAATTAGCAAAAGAGCTATTAGAAAGATTTAAATAATACAGAATTGTTCACATCCCCAAAGAAGAAAACGAGAAGGTTGATGCCCTGGCCAAGTTGGCTTCCGCCACAATCAACATCTGGCCCAAAACTATCTCTATGATCCGCTTACAGCAGCCGAGTATATTCAAATCAAAGGAAGTTAGGGCAGTCTTTGGTGAGAAAGACAGCTGGATCACACCAATCAAAGAGTACCTCGTCAATGATGTACTCCCAAGCGACCCATTAGAAGCAAAACGATTGAAGTATAGAGCTACGAGATATTCAGTACTCAATGGAGAACTGTACAAAAGGGGGTACTCAAGGGCACTACAGAGATGCGTCGGACCTGAAGAAGCAGAAGGTATCCTAAGAATCATACATAGTGGGAATTGTGGGAATCACGCTGGGGGTGTCAGCTTAGCCCACAAAACATTGAGGCAGGGTTTTTACTGGCCAACACTATTCGCCGACGCCAAAAGAGTGGCAGCAAGATGTGAGGCGTGTCAAAAAATAGCCAATAACATCCGCCAACCACCTGAGCTCTTGCAGAGTATTACCTCGCCTTGGCCATTCGCCATTTGGGGAATTGACTTGATCGGCCCAATGCCAACAGCAACTGGAGGAGCGAAGCATGCTATAGTAGCCGTGGATTATTTTACAAAATGGGTAGAAGCCGAACCTTTGGTACAGATAACAGAAGCAAACACGATAAGCTTTGTGAAGAAAAATATCTTGTACAGATTCGGGATACCAAACACCATCATCACGGACAATGGAACCCAATTCGATGGTAAGAAATTTAGAGAGCTGTGTGACAAGTACGGCATCAACAACTACTACGCCTCCCCAGCACATCCGCAGACGAATGGCCAGACTGAAGCAGTGAACAAGATCATTAAACACAACCTGAAAGCTAAGTTAGCGGCGAAAAAAGGTAGCTGGGCAGATAAATTACCACAGGTACTCTGAGCATATCGAACCACAAAAAGGGGTTCCACAGGCGAGACCCCATATTCCATGGCCTATGGAGCTGAAGCTGTCATTCCCGTGGAAACATCTTTCTCTTCACCAAGGGTACAACTCTTTCAACCGGAACTTAACATTGATATGCTAAAATGCGGTCTGGATGAATTAGAAGAAAGAAGAGAACGCACAAATAAGAAATATTGCGTACCAACAGAGGGTAGCCAGATATTACAACTCACATGTGCGTGAAAGAAGGTTCTCGCTGGGCGACTTAGTGCTGAAAAGGGTAAACCCAGGAACAAAAGACAAAGCTGTAGGGTCACTCGCAGACAAATGGGAAGGGCCTTACCAAATCACAAGCATAGCTGGTCACGGGGCATATCGCATCACTCGAGAGGGTTTAGGCGAACTACCTCGTCCATGCAATGCGCAGTACTTGAAGATATATTACCCTTGACTTTTTCATTGCTTTTAGGATTTATTTCAACCTTTTTTATTTCTTAGAACAATTTTTGTTTTAGCATTTTTTCTGTGACTATGTTAACAAAAGTTGCAGGAAGCATTCAATAAAGAGTAATTTATTACCGAAAATTCGCGATTTCACTCGCCAGTCACAAAGGGCATTCGCCTCCGTACATCACTACCATTGCGTAAAGACAAGTTTCATACTCGCAGCAATGAGAACTGGCGAGATAAAGTAAAATCCCAAGTTATAAAAATCGGCGATCGCCATTATGGGAAAACAAAACCCCTAAGGAGGTGAGAAAGCCAGCTGAACAAACAAATAAACATGTTAAAAACTTGGTGTATGGTCGGATACGTCCTGACAAATACTGAGTACGCCAAAATGCAGCAATGGCAGCTGAATAGAGCTATAAAATATGCTAAAAACTTGGTGAAAATACTGAGTAAGCCGAAAACTCAGCAAAGGCAGCTGAACAAAAATAAAAAAGTTTATAACTTAAATAAAATGTCATTTACAATTGAAGAATTACAAATAAAGGAGCAAAAGAAAAGAAGACAAAAATTTAAATGTCTCCATCAGGTATAGAAATTTACAGTCCTACAGTGTAAAAGACCCAAAACTCAACTAGCTACAGCAGGGCCCTCGCTGTCTTCCTCATCTTCAAATTCCTCTTCAGAAGGCCAGGTGACTTCCTCATCCCCTTCTGGCATGAAAGGCTCATAATCCCTTCCAGCAACAGGACCCAAGTCGGGCTCAGCACCAGAACCGGAAAAGCTGCCCTTTTGACCTGAGTAGTAAGTATTAAAGGCACGCTTGCTGGGGATCTCTAGATGCATAGGATGAGGTTCAGTCCTGTTATAACGATAGTGGGCTTTCCATCGTTTTATTTGCTCTTTCATCGAGTCCACACCACTGGCCATATGCTGTTGAAGAGACCTGTCGAAGTGCTTCAGAGCCTTCTCATTCGAATGATCCTTCATGGCGAAGAACTTCTTCGATTGCCTCATGCCTTTTTCAAATTCGCACAACAAAAGCGCATCGTAGGCAAGGGATCTCTTGAAACGATCAACTACTTCAGCCTCCAGCATAGCTTTTAGATTATCGAAGATGAGTTTGCGAGAAGACAACTGATTACGCAAGTCCGCTGCCTCATGCTCAGCTTTTTCCTTAGCCTTCTCAGCCACCCGCTCAGCCTCCAAACGTGCTACGAAGGATTCTTGACTTACAGACAAAAGCTCCTTCAGTGAGCGGATCTCCTCCTCAGCAGCAGACAGTTTATCCTCAGCAGCTAGTCGAGCAGACAGATGACCATCAGAGGATTCTCTTAACTGAGCAAGTTGTTGAGCATGGGATTCTTCAGCAGAGAGCTTCTCAGCAGCCAAAACAGAAGTCTACTCGCGTAAACGTTTAATCTCCCGGGAAGCTTTGTTCCCATACTTGTAGTTGTCAGCCAACTCAGACATCATCTGAAAAGAGAAATAGCAGAATTAGGAAGTATATAATAAAAAGACATAGAAACTTATGGCGAGAAGCTTACCAAAGAGTGGCAATTGAAGAAGAATTCCATCTTTCTGTTACAAGACTTGCTTTTAAAATGCTCCCAACCTTCACCGATATACACATCATTATTAATCAGGTAGGAGTAGATTTCAGTAGCCGAAAAGTCAGAAAGAGACACGGTCCCTTCACCGGCTTCAATTGGTCCCACGGGAGGGGCTTCATGGGCAAAACCCGAACCAGAAGCAGAAGTCCCAGGTTGCTTCGATGGTCCTGGCTGATCAACCGACTCTGGCTGACTAGATGGCCTAAACCGATCTGAAGAGACATCTGATTCGCCCATGGCCACTAGAGGAGAAGCTGTTCGGGGCAGAGTAGAAGCGAGGATATTCAATTCATTAACCTCCTCATGGGGAGGCACCGCAGCATTAGTCCCCTCGGCATTATCCTCGCGAACATCCGTTTGAATAGGAGTTTCAGCGAGAGCTGGCTCGCCAGCACCCTCCTCATCTGAAGAGACGGCATACTGCACCACCCTTGATGCCCGCTTAGGGGGTCGAGCAGCACGATCAGGAGTAGTCTCAGCTGGGCGTTTACCTCTACCAGCTCTAGGGGCAAGATCACTTGCAGGATCGTGAGGGGTCTCAGGGACATCCACGTTAAAATCTAGAATGTCACCGACCCCCCCCCCCCCTAAAGCACCTACTTTTTCCTTACCTTTACGGCTGGGGGTAGCCGTAGCAGGGGTAATCGCAGCAACAGTAGCAGCAGGAGTATTCACAGCAACCTCTGCACGCATGGGGGGTCGCCCCGACTCAGCACCTCCCCTAGAAACATCACCAGCTTCCTCGCCGTCCGAGTGGTCATCGCTATCCGGGCTATCAATTCCCTTCTTGGCCAAACCAGCAGCGTGTCTTTTGCTGGTAGCCTCGGAATTCTTCACCGCCCGGGCTTACAAATCACAAACAGTATCAAAATAGCAAACTGCAAGAAAAACAAACCAAGTGTCACTAACAGAATAAAACGAAACAATGATACAAAAGGAGAAACTGATAAAGACTTACAGCGAGGAAGCCTAGCGTGTAGGCGAGTGAAAATCTGCTGAGAGATCATTTTCTCCTCATCCAAGAGGAAGGATCTATCCCTCAAGTTCAAAGGAAGGACAGCTGCCGCGGCAAGGTGAGAGATCTCCCTATCCAGCAAAACAGGGGCTGCCTTCGACCAAGCTTTAGGAGATGTGAAGTGCCTGGGAACCTTCTTCGCCGAGAGGTTACGGCGACTGCTGGCAGGTGCATCGCGGCCCCACTCCTCACCAACAAAAAACCAACTATTCTTCCACCTCTTCTTTGAAGTGGGAAAGCCCCAGATGAAACCCTTTTTCTTCTCATCGCTGGAGACTTCTACTTGACCAAGGTTCGCCACACCCTCAGGGATCCAGTTCTCCATGGGCAAAGAGAGAAGGAAATACGTGCCACCATTGCCCGCCTGCCTTAGCTTGTAAAAATGGCAGATCTCGCGAGGTGTAGGGGGCCTATAACCCTTCAGCTTCCACATGAGACACAGGCACATCAATATCCTATAGCTATTTGGAGCGAGTTGTGCCGGTGCAATTCGAGCCTCTGCGAGAAATCTGGCAATAAAATGTTGAAGAAGAAGGGTTACCCCACAGCTGAGCATGGCACCATAAATGGCGACCGCATTTTTGGGAGGATTCCACACAGCCCGATCGCCGGGTAGCATCAGAGTCACTGAGTCTGGAATGTCAAAACGACTCTTATATTTGCGAAGCTCATCCTCGCCAACCACGTTAACTTCCGTGTCAAAGGAACACGGACGATCTAGCAAAAAATGCAGCCTGTCCCTTTGATGGTCTTCAACGTCAGAATCAACAGTCGTCTGCGCATCTAGTAGGGATTCACGAGAAGCCCTAGGGGCGCGTCGTTTACTGCCACCTGGATTAGAGGATCTCGGCATCGTTGGAGAATCACTGTTGGAAGATGGAGGAGAGATGTTAGGAATAAAATCATCCTTAAAAGATGGGACATAAACAGAAATTGGGACCGGAGAATCCGGGCGAAAATTACGAATCAGAGATTCGATTTTGTCTGCAGTACTTTTATCACCAAGCTCCATGGCTTGCATCATCCGATTAAAAAGAGAAGAACGTAAGAAAGGATCCATGGAAACTCACCAGAAAACCCTAGATTCGCAAAGATACGCAGGAGAGTTGGGAACGCAGAGAGACAGGAATAGTCGAGTTCGGTGAACCGTCTGGCAATGGAAGGCACAAGAAAAAGGCTGTAGCAAATACTCGAAGAAACGAGGCAGATAAAAACGAAGGTTCAAACTTTTCTTTTTTGCTCTGAGAAGAACAATGGAGGCATAAAAGAGGAGTGAAATGAGGAAGAAGAAACGATCGGGCCTTAAAAGAGGGAACTTTGAAATTCAAAAAGAAAAATCAAAAAGAGGATACGCAATTAATGTGAGTGACGGCCACAGTAATCAGCCGCGATAATCACCACCAAGTAATGGACATGTGGCATCTCGGGGGTCACCAAGCAGTCAGAATGTACCATCTCCTGTCAAGTAAGTGGAAGCGCCAGAAATTGTGTGGCTAAAATTAAAAGCTTGCACCGGAAGAATCAAATGATCAATGCAACGCGTGGTAAAATAGAGAGGTAATTAATTACAAAACGTGCCGAAATCTTTAAAGCATAGGTATAAATACTACTCGCAGGGGCAAACGAAGTAAAAAGAACAAGTCGTTCGCCCAGCTCGAAGTATTTATGGGGGTATTGTTGTATGTATAAATTCGCCAAGCGGACACGTCACCAAAAGAGTCAAATAGATAATGAAGAGAAGGTTGCCACGTCACTCATTGACCAAGTCAAAGGGAGAAAATGTGGCGAGCCAGAATATTGCTACCTTAAACCAATAAAGTCAAAGGCGTGGTCGCCAGAACTAGATATACACTCGCCACAGGTAGAAACGCGGTCGCCGAAGGAAAAAACCCAGAAGTAAAGATATTCGCTGCATCAGCGTATTGGGCCCGAACCGACTCGGCAGAAACACAAAAATCAACCCTAAACTTTAGAAGACCCATGGCAACAAGGAATCGTAAAGAGATAAGAGAAACATCCTAGCCCGTGACAAAGAGAGGAATCCTAGTACGAATCAAAGAGGGAAATCTACCATCAACGCGGCTAAAAACAAGGGGAAACCCTAAATTAAACATGTATAAATAGAACCATCTATCCCATGAGGAAGGGGTTCGAAAACTTAGAGAGAGAGAGAGAAGAGAGCAATCGTATGAGAGATCTGAGTGTGTAACAGAGCAATAAGACTAGTGATATTTTTCTGCCCTCTAGGGCGCCGTGGTTTTTTCCCATTCAAGGGTTTTCCACGTAAAATTCTGTCTCTTGCATGCATTGATTATTTTCTCGTTTTTCTTTAGGTTGATATAATTGTTGTGTGTGGCAATCCAAATTTCACCGTCAACAAAAATCTAGGACCAAAATCGAGCAACAACAATCCACATAAAAACATATATAAAACCATACATCCACATGTAATTATATATGCAAATACCTAGAGTGCCATCTCTTTCTAAACATGCATAATCACAATAAAAAGAAATAAATTCACGTATATATACGTTAATTAATTAAAAGGGTTCAACCAAGGCTTTGATACCAATTGTAGGGAAAAATACGGTCAACGCAGCGGAAGCGAGACTAAAAACTAGTTTAGTATATTTTAAAATTTTTCCTTTGATGAACCTTAACCCTTTAAATTAATTAAACACAAATATATAAACTAACAAAAGTAGAATACCTTTTGTCGCGTGATCCGATTGACTTACGTCGATGGTAATCCGCAAGATCTTCAATCCTAGCACGAACGTGAATCACCTAGGAGCGTGGTCTCCCTTTTCTTTGAATTGCGTACCTGATAATGGACAAAGAAAATCTCTTTTTCTTAACGTTAGTCACTAAACATCCAAAAGACTACAAAGATTATTCCGGTCACTTTTGAGTTCTCAATCTAATGATCGAAACTCGCATGAACCTTATTCGAAGTTGTACACACAAGCCTATTGATGTATAAGCAATTAGTGTACTATCGAAAAAAGAATAATCTCTTCTCTCTTGTGTCTTTGCCAAAAAAATAAAACCTTTTCTATGAGTATGAGAAGAAGAAGAAATTGATCAAGTGAAATTAATCAAGCAAGAGAGAGTGGCCGAATTCTATAGCATGCATTATATAGGGTGGCCGAAAATTTCTTCTCTCCTTATTAGGGTTGGCCGAATTCTCCTTATGATGGTAGACTAGGGTTGGCCGAATCCTCTACTCAAGAGGATTTATGCTTTGCCCTAATTCCTATCAACTTTATAATCCTAACCCTAATTCAACTCATTAGTGTTTTATTCTTTTTTTTTAATGACTTAATAAAAGACTTCCTATTTGATTAAATAAATAAACCTTATTATTTATTTTCATACCAAATAAGTCTTTTACTTTTAGTATACTACTACCAATAGTATAACTCTAGGAAACATATTCCTTGATCAGAAAAAGATTTTATTTCTTAATTAAATAATTAATTAATAAATTAATTAATTCTCATTTAATCAAACAATAAAATAAAATAATATTTTTGACTAATTAATTAGCCTTGCCGCCCACATCATATATATATGGGCTTAATACTATTTTCTTATTTTATTTAATCCATTGGACTTTAATTAAAAAGCCCATATGTGAACCAGACCCATTCTTACTAAAAGAAACAAGCCCACATGCCTTTCATTAATATATTAATATAATTGATCAGCCCATTAAATAAATAATGTGCAAATTATATTCTTAATATATTAAATGCAATTCTAGATGGACCCATAAATTGGTCCGATAGAATATATCAAGTGATCCATGCAAGTCCGTGTGGATTGGGGATCTTGGCGGGCTATCTAAATTTAAGCTTCAATAGACATAACCTAATCACAATCAACAAATAATTCACTTAGGTCCGATCCATTAATTTTAACTCATTCCACTAAAGAGCTAAAATTGAACTCTTAAATAAAGATAGAATAAGAAGATGATCCTCATTCATACCCTAGACAATCATATTGGAGATAGTGTATCCTCGTGATTAATATTAGTAATCGCCAAGAGTTCATAGACCGCCTATAACTCTCCAAGTTACCATATTTACTCATATGACCACGTTTTGAACTTGGATATTTTGACTTGTCTAGAAGCCATGTTTTCAATAGTCACTATTGAAAACTCAACGTTGAGATTTAATATTCAATTACCTCAAAACATCCATATGATGATATTATGCTCTCATTTAATAAATGGAGCCACGATGTCCATATCTATAAATGAAGTCCTCTATCGATTAACAAATGAATATCACCAAACTATCGATGATAGACTATGCTATATAATCGTACTCATTGATAACTCAAATGATACCACTTGCAACCATAAGTCCATCATTTATCTCTGGATTAAGATAGACTCTCCGATTGTCCTGATAATGAAAAGACTATTATCTATTGACGGTTCTAGATAAAGCTTTTCATTGTGATCCAGTTCAATACACCCAGTGCACTAGATTCTTTTACTCGAAGACCCTCCGATGATTTTAGACTCATCATATTTCATTTGATCTCACTCAAATGCTAGCAAAAGAATTCTACAACTTTAACAAGGTAAAGGTGCCCAGCCTTTAACTTAAGTTGTGAACATTATTCAAGACTAACTAAAGAATTGTGTCTACCTCATACATATCCAGATGTACGAACAATTCTTCTTTTCTCATAGTCTTTAGACCTTATGATTATTTACTTTGACAATTATAATATTTAACTATAAATGCTATAAGATTTGTTAAACCAAAAATCACTTTATTAATATGAAAAAGATTGTCAATTACAATATTACACTCTTGCTATTGAGCATCAAACCCTACACGGTCACTAACCCACCACTACTACCCTCATGCCTTTAAAAGTGAACGTAGATCAATTTGCTTGCGGACTAAGCAACGTAGCCCTAAGTCTTACTTCTCAATGAAGAGATTAATCAACCTAAGTGAATATGCATGATATCCAATATGCAATTTAATGCTAGGTTACACTGAATGCTTATCTAGGATTAAAAGATGACAATTAAATCAATCCTAAATATCAATTGCTATATGTCATGGCATAAAGCATAGCTATGTAAGATAAAGCAATCTTAGGTTATAGTTATCACAATAGAACACTCAAACATTCAACACAATAATCTCAATCTTGTAAAATAGAATATGATCTAAGAACAAGTAATTAAAGAGATTTCTTATTAAGTAAAACACTAAGATTAGATGAAACTAGTGAAAAACTTACCAAGCTATGTGTGTTGAAGAAGACCCATGTAAAAATGCATCCTAGATGATCCTAGATGATGCTAGAGAATGATTGATGCACATGGAAATGATTTGAGTGATCAAAGATAAGTTCTTAAATGAATTTCTCTCTTTGAAAATGCTCTCAATTAAAGATATGAATTTTTGAGTCATTGGGACGACATAAAGAGAAAGCAATGTTTATATAGGTGTCTAAAATGATGCAACACCGTTTTAACAAAACAGGGGTCGACCGCTGTGGGTACTGTTGCCAAAGCCGCAGCGGTGGACTAAAATACGCATCAGGTTAATAAAATTTTACGTTGACCGCTGTGGCTTCTGCAGTGGTTACGACAACGGTATGCATTGGGCACAAAATGCTGGGCCTACCACTGCAGAAACCCACAGCGGTCAAGACAGCTGCCGAGACAAAGTATCTCACCGCTATGGCTAACGCTGCGGAAACCGGCAGTGGTACCGACAGCAGTTGCCATGGCCAAGCAAGCTTAAGTGAAAAATCATGCATTCTTAAGCTACTTATGGCATGGCAACAATCAAATTCATGAAGAGTTAAGAACATGAATGCACAAGCATAAAAGCACACACCATACTAGGAGTATAGATATGCATGAGTTGTATGTGTGTGCAACTGCAATCTCTTCAATGCGAATAAGCATAAGTGTTTTACCCTTGGAGTAATTATCATCTTGAGGTCATGAAAGGGCCTTTGTTGAGCTTGATCACCAACAATTAAATGCCTAAGCTACCCTTACATCATAAACCTCCAAATGTGGTTTGTCACCGAACTAAGCCAATCAAACTTTGAGGAACTTACAAATGTGTTAACCTAGCATTTATGCATTTGATATTCACCTAGGTTGTGTTCTCTTCTTTATGATTAAAACCTTGTGACTAAGTAGCTTAGTGCATAAGCAAGTAGGTCTATAATCACAATTAAAGGCTCGTTAGGTAGAGTGGAAGGGTTAGTGACCAAGCATGGTTTGACTTGAGGTCAACCTAGGTTGTAAATTTCATTCAAGTAGTGGATTTGAGGACCGTGTGTGGCTAGCACAATAGCCCGTGAGTTTTTTTCAGTTGTAGGTTTCTCACATAAATTAATCAACGTGCTGAATATTGACTAATCAAGAAAAATTGGTAATTAACTTGATTAAAACTTGTTCAAACCCCCCCACACCACACCACCCCCCCCCCCCCCCCCCCCCCCTCCCCCCCCTCCTAGGACCATATTATATAGTTTCTAATTCCTTGTGGAACGAATACCTTGCTTACTGTTTTACTAATTTTATCCTAAGTGGATTTTCTAGTGGTGAAACTTGGTTTTCAAAGTGAACATATAAATATCATATTTTGTTTAGTACAAATGACCTCTTCAGATATTTAGGGGATACAACAAGGATACAGAGGGATACGGGGATGATACGTCGTTTGGGGCAATATTATAATTATTTAAGTATAAAACAAGGCCATCAAAATGAAATTGTAAAGAAATATATCATACTAGAGATCTAGGGCAAATTTTAATTTCAATCGGCCGCTTGAAAGTTGAAAACGTAGAAAGAAGAAAAGAAGAAGAAGAAGAAAGAGAAGAGGAAGAAGAAGAACCAACTTGAAGACCGAAAAAGCTTAGATCAGTATCACTTATTTGGCATGTATCATAATTTTTCCATAATTGTTTTTGTTTCTCGGGTTTATATAATAACTAATGACCGATAATTGCAACTCAATTGTTGACATTTTTTCATTGTATTTTTTTTTTTTTGGATTTAGTGAAATAATACTTGGATTACTTGAAGAAAAGCGAATTTTTTGGACAAGTTCAAACAAGATTTATGTGACGTATGTTTTATTTGGATTTTATAATATGTTACGACTTATATGACATGTTTTATTTGGATTATGAATATATTTTGATTTTGAATGAATTATCAAATATGTTTTCATATTTTTTTTTAAATATAAATATATATTATTTTAATTGACGTATCCTACTGTATTCATATTCTAGTTTTTAGAGATTTATCGTATTCCCATATCGTACCCTATTCGTATACCACACCCGTATTCGTATCCGTGCTCCATAGGTCTATACGTATTCTCTCCATCTATGTTTGTTATATATTACTTATGGTTTTACAACAAAAGTGCAATTTTTTTTTTTTTCTTTCTAAAAAGTGCAATGTTTTTTTTTTTTTTTTTTTTTGAAAAGAAGTGCAATGTTTTTACATCCTAGAAAAGTCCATATTCCTTGGGAGACTGGGAGTCCGTACGCGAGCATGTTAGGTGTGTGTTACACGCGTACAGTTGTGTCGGTTGAAATGTCTTATAAAAACAAACCAAAGCAAAACACTGACCAAAGTTCAGATGAGATCAGATCAGACTAGACCAGACAAGACTGATTTTGTCCTAAACCAATGAAATTTGGTACACGTGACGGGATTGTTTTTACGGATTTTGGGAAGATTCCATTTCAGAAGAGCATGTTCGTCATTCAAATGTGAATCTTTTTTCTTTTATCTAGATTCTTCTTATCCTATTGGATTTATCTTATAAAATTTTTTATACTCATTGATCATGTTATATTCTTGGTATATACCAGAAGATTGGGTTCTATCGCCTAATTTTTCATTTAAATAGGATTGATTCTAGATCCAAATGTAATTTTCATATTTCGCATAAAATTATTTTTAGATATAATTTGATACATTTTCATAATGACCAAAGGAAGAATTTTCAAAATATACATATAGAGGGAGCAATTTTTCAATGAGGTCTTTTACAATACACACTTTAAGCACCTTTGATGAAATTGAATGTAATCAAATATTTTTCGATGTGATTTTTTATATGCATCCAAAGAAAATTAAAATACATATACCAAATTTAAAAATTTTTGGGATTTGAAAACTATTTTTTCTTATATTTCCCTATTTTTAAATGTTCCCTCTTCAAAAAAAAAAAAAAAAAAAATCGGAAAAAAATTAGTTCTTGCACTCGAATTTTTTTAATTTTTTTTTCCATAAATGTATTTTAATGTTTTAACTGTCCATACAAAAAATCAAATTAGGATTCAGTATATTCCATATAATTTTATCAAAAGTGCTTAAAGTGTGTATCGTAAAAAGTCTTCATTGATATATATATATATATATTCTTTTAAATATGTTTTTTTCTTAATATATCGGTGTAGTTTTTTTTTTTTTTATATATTCTCCTTGAATCAAAAATATAAATATTTTTTTACTTAATATTTCGAACTAATGTCTAGATTGTACCCAAATAGTTTTTTTATTTTTTTATTTTTTTTAAGTATTACATAAATTTGGGGTTTATTTATTTTATTTTTTTGGGAAGGAGGGACTTAAACTTACAACCTCGTGATACAAGTGTGAGAGGGTTTACCACAAGAGTCCAGACCAGCCTCATCTTGTGACGAGGAAATATGGGTTTTTGTCACTTTTTTAAGTTGGTGTTTCAAGACTATCACTGCTTTTATAACTTATTGTTTTAAAGGCATCAAAGTAAATGACTTTCAAAAATACCCTTACTTTACTCTTTTTTTATTTATTTACTTTTCAGTTTTTTATTTATTTTTATTTTTTATTTTATTTTATTCTTTCATTTTCTTCATAAAGGTATGTTTAACAAACCCCCAATGGAGGTCGAAATCGAACAAAACCAACTCCATAACATTATCAATGCATTTTTATTGGATTAATTTAGTGGCGCTATGCTAACGCACTCAGGGATTGAGCTCCCCGCTGAGCTCGCGGTGGTCAAGCTGTTCGGTCAGCTTGTAGGGGTCGAGACTTTGTGATTGTATTATGAGAATTTGTATTTGTGTTCCGAGACTTTGTGATTGTGTTCCGAGACTTTGACTCAAAGTTTATGCACTTGTTAAAATTTCTCCATAATTAGTGGTCCACATGTATTGGTACTGATGTAATTACATCAGTGCACACTCAAGTAAACGGGACCGTATATATATATATATATATATATATATACAATTTTTCTATTGTCAGTTCATCCTGATATAAAATATATCAAAACGAAGAATGTGGACCATTAGATTTACATACTTTGACTCAAAGTGTATGCACTTGTCAAAACTTCTCCATAATCTATGGTTTACATTCTTCGTCCTGATATATTTTATATCAGGACGAACTCAAAGTAGAAAGACTATATATATATGTATATATACAGTTTTTTTATTGTCAGTTCGTCCTGATATAAATTATATCAGGACGAAGAATGTGGACCATGAGATTTACATATTTTGACTCAAAGTGTATGCATTTATCAAAGTTTCTCCATAATCTATGGTCCACATTCTTCGTTCTGATATATTTTATATCAGGATGAATGACAGTAGAAAGGCTATATAAATATATATATATAGAGAGAGAGAGAGAGAGGAAATTGCAAGAAATAACCAAAAACTTTATTGGTTTATTGTTTTTAGCCTTAAATTTATATTTTATTATACTTATCACATTTAACCTTGAACAGACAAGATTGCCCTTCATTTTGTCTTTACTTCACCCACCTATAAATTTAGAAATCAACTGCATGTAACTTGAAAATCATTGACATGTAAGTTGAAAGTCAATTGATATGTAATTTAAAACTTAACTGATATGTATCTTGAAAAATTAACTCGCGTGTAACTTGGAATCAACTAGCATGTAACCAAGTTACATGTCGAGTGAAATAAAATTTAGGGGTAATTTTATCCAAAAGTTGTCAAAAGTTATAAAAACAATAAAATATAAATTGGTGGCTAAAAACAATAAACTAATAAATTTTTGGCTCTTTATGTATTCATCTATATATATATATATATATATATATATATATTTCCAACCAACTTAATTATAATAAAGGGTTATTATGATTTTAGTTCCTCTAGTTTGCATTTGTTGGGGTTTTTGCCTTAAAGCTTGTAATTTATAAATATGATTTGAACATAAATAAAAGAAGTAGTATATTCATTCATTTTGTGTCATACTTTTTATATATAACATGTGCACTTAACATCCAAGATTGCCAGATGTAATTTCGAGCTGAGTATATGAGTGTCATATACAGATGGATGCAAGTTTGAAACGAGTAATCTAAAGAGTTCGTAGATAGCAAATAAAGCTAGGTACTTTATTTGTGGTTAATCTACAGCTACGGTTTATTTCATAATGTACGGTGATCCTATCCTAGATAATTCATATAGAGATATGAGAATGGAGGCACCTTGTATGACGTGATCATATAGGACTGGGCCATGATCTATATGAATCTCTCATTAAGATCCGTTTAACGATGAGATTCATATATATTAACTAATGATGGCTATATGTGGGTGATCTTAATCCTGAGTGTTTTATCAACTCCTTCAGGTTAGATCGTGGTCTTTGATATACCATGGGTAAGGTCGGAGTTGCATTCATGATCAGTATGCTCCGTATGTTGGGATCGCGGTTTGACTTGTGGCTAGGAATGTTTGTACACAATAGTGGAATCCACTCCTTCTTGCGAGAAGTAGATGGTAGTTCCCTTAAGGGTTGATTCGGGGCTTGAACAATATGAGTACTCTCCTAATTCCGTAAGGAATGTAGGATTTATTGTTCATTAGAGAATCAATGGTACTTAAATGAAAGATATAATTAAAGGGGTATAACGGACATTATGACCCAGCTCTAATTATGAACTATTTGTGGAGGATCATACCATATGTAATAACTATATCGATGGACACCAAGAGTTATCGGTTTGTGTAAAAACGTCTACGGTTGAGAGAGTGCAGCTTCGGGTTTTTAGTGGAATAACACCGAAGTTAATAATCATGAAATATTAATTAAAGAGTTTAATTAATTATTTATAAGGATTATTGGAGCTCAAAATACTGTGGGTCTATTAGGTCCCCTTGCTAGCCTGATCAATTTAGGTAACAAGGGTCACGGTTAATTAATTGGATTGTCCAATTAATTGTGTTACGAAAGTGACACGTATATATTTGGGAATTAATTGAATAATAAGATTATTTAATTAATAAATATTAATGATTAAATTAATTAAATAATTAGATTATTTAATTATACGATTAATCATTAAATGGAGGGTATTAGTTGATATTTGGATTTAGGTGAAGATAAAATAATAGGATTATTTTATTTTTACTAAATCAATTATCTAAGTATTTGAATTTAAGTTTAAATTTAAAATACTTATTATCCCTTTTTAATATATTAGATATATTTGAAAAGGATAATTAAAAAAGGGTTTTTAGTTGAATATATATATATATATATATATATATATATGATATATTTAATAACTAAAAGTGAAACCTAACAAAAACACACCAAAAAGAGAAGAGAAACAAAGTGGTGCGGCTGCCAAGAATCAAAAGAAATTTATTTTTATTTATTTTTTTATTTTTAAAAGCTTTCTTTTTGTGTGGCATAACCTAAGATATACAAACAACAAGAGTTGTTTTTTTTGTGTTCTTTCTTTTCTACCTCCATACAGGTTCCTGAATACCGTGACGCGTCCGCACGCCGTTACCAGTTCCGAGAGATAGCGAGGAAGATCAAGTGGTTCAAATCAGAAGCAGATCGTATTAAAGTGAAGGAGCCTCCTACGTAGGCATGAAGAAAATTGTTTCTTCTCTTCTTGTTTATATATTTTGATTTCGATTCTTTTGTTTTACTGTTCCGAAAAATAGATCCTAGGGTTTACTAATCGCATTATTTCTTTATGAAATAAAATAAAATTTAAAAACCTTCCGCTGTGTGATTGGTAAACCGGGGTCCCAACAGCATTAATCTGGGCTTAGTCCACTAGTTTTTAGAATTACGAAGTTCAAACTAGTAGTACTCTGACAATACATATTCAAGTCCTTTCCGTCCAATTCCGTTAGATTTTGGTTGACTTCCGTTAGGTCAAGAGGGCATTATGGGAAATTTGACTAAAGCTTATAGAAACTGGTATGGAACAAGGGTAAAGACCCTTATGCCCACCAATCAAAATTTTAAAATTTTTAAAAATATATTAAAATAATTAATATTACAAATAATTTAAAAACAAAAACAGAAATTAAACCTTTTTTTTAATAATATATATTAAATGCATTTAAATTAATAAATTTAATTAAATTAAATAAAGAAAATTAATAAAAACAAATAATAAAGTAATAGAAAAATGAAATTAAAAAAAATAAATATTTAGGTGATCTGGAAAACAAAATACCCAAAAGATTTGGAAAAAAAAATACTCAAAAGATCTGGAAAAAAATAATACTAAAAAACAACAACAAACTAAAAAGTCAACTTCAATTCGTCTTCATCATCATCTATTTTCTGACAAAAATTCAAGCAAATTCCATCTACAATAAAATCCAACCAAACAGCCAACCATCTTCATCAATATTTCCACACAAAAAAATCAACTTTGATGGAGAGCTAAAGAATAAGCCACCATCACCTGATCAACAACCGCCGCCGTGAGTCACCGAACATCACCGGCCTAGAAAGCTTCGTCGGTCACTGATCACCAAACCCTAGCCATTAATGTCGCTAATTTGTTTGCCAAATACCGCGAACAAAACCTGCAAAGAATTCACCTTTGCAACCTATATTCGTCACGATTCAACGTGATTCAAGCTGTTGTGTGCCTGCCACCGTTGTATTTGTCGGGGTTTGCTCCACCTGATCAATTACTCCTTGCCGCTGATCGAGTCCTTGTTGGGAGTTGTCACATGAGCCCATTTTTGCTTCGATTTCTTTTGTAGGTCGAACCCAGCTATGTGTTTGTGTGTGAGAGTGATGATGTTGGTTCTGATTCTGGGTTTTTAGGTTTGGTAGGGATGATGATGGTGGAGATGTTTCCAGTTCTTAATATATATATATATATATATATATATATTTTTGGAGATGTTTGGATCTCCACTTTCTTTAATTGATTTGTCTTGTATTTGGTTCTAATTATGCAATGTTGTTACTTTATCTCAAGATCAAGAGATGATCTTTCGATCTCTTTATCTTTTTTTTTTTTTTTTTTTGAATTCTTTAATTGATGATGTTTTGGGTTTTGTGATTTCTTGAAATTTTGGTGTTTGAATTCTGAGTTTGATTGGTGTTTGGAATTTTTGGTGTTTGAATACTTTTTCTTTGAATTCAGTTTGATTTCTGAAAAGTTTTAATTTGGTGGTTTTTTTTTATTTTTTAAATTTTGCCATTTTAAATTAAAAAAAAATTGGATTTGGTGGATCTCCATGGTCC
This sequence comes from Acer saccharum, assembly GCA_030490815.1. Taxonomy (NCBI): domain Eukaryota; kingdom Viridiplantae; phylum Streptophyta; class Magnoliopsida; order Sapindales; family Sapindaceae; genus Acer; species Acer saccharum. The sequence goes on from CM059872.1 coordinate 9,568,678, forward strand.
ATCTCATGAGATGGACGGTTTGGATCTCCTCCAAATCCATCTTTTAAATTTAATTCATTTAATAATAATAATAATTTTTTATTTAGTTTTTTATATATTTTAATTTTAAAGTTAATTTATTTTTGTTTTTTCATTTTTATTTAATTAAATATAAAATTACCATACTATCCTTTATCAGAAATCTTCATTAAGGGTATTTTGGTCATTGTACCCTCTGACAATGCCAGTCCGTTTGTTTTAACGGAATTCCTAATGGAAGCACTAAAGTTAGTAATTTCAAAAACTGTAGACCAAACCCATATTAACGCAAACTAGAGGGACTAAAATCATAATAACCCTATAATAAATTATAAATGACCTCCCAACAACAGCTTTCTAGAGGAGGCAAAGTCGTCAGATTAAATTAATTACCACTTAATTTGGACAGTACACATTAAGCTGTCCCTATCAAAATATGTCAATTTGTTTTATATTTTTTTCTTAAAAAAATCAAAAAATTACCTCACCTAACTCTATTAAATTACTGAAATCCCACCCAACCCTTATAAAAATCCAAATCCAAATCCAAAAGAAACGGATAAAACAAGTTGCCCGTCGAAAAATCCAACTTTGCAATCAGACAAAGAGTCTCAGAGTCCTGTCAGAACCGGGCGTCGTTTTCTCCAAGTGGACTCCCGGTAAATTTCCTCGTGCCTCCTCACCGGCTACTCCCGGTAAAACTCCTTCTTTTTTTTCCACACTCTCTTTCTCTTACAAGCAATTTAGATTTTTACTCTTTTATTTTTTTCTCGCAATAAATACCAGCTCTCGACCACTTGCTCCTTTTTTTCTCTTTTTCGCCCTTCTCTCTCTCTCTCCATTTTTGCTCGGCGATCATTTTCCGGCGAATACCTGGGCCACCGGAGAAACTTCTCCTCTCCCTCTCTCCACGCTGAATTCGCCTTAGCCTACGCCTTCCGAGGTTTGCTATCTCGTTTTCTCTTGATTCTTTTTTGCCTTCGCAGCTCCAGATCTGGACGTTCGTCTTTTACGTGTCTCACTATTTGTCTAACTGACAAAGTTTGACCGTTTATTTCAATTATAGATCTTGATCTGTTTGTTTTTATTACATAGATATTATATATTTTTCCTGTCATAAATTTCTGTCGAAAATATAACTAAATGTGGCGCATTTGTTGGAATTTTTAATCTGCAAATGTAAATCTTATAAATTCGTTGGAAAGTTTACATTTTTGTTTTTATCAATTTGTGTCAGCTTGTAAATCTTAAATGTTTGATGTTGAGCTAGAGAGATTTCTGATAATATGTATAAAATAATTATTTGTATTGCTCATTGTTTGATTTTGATTCATTTGTTTGATAGATCTCTGGTTGTGATAAATAAAGACTGATTTTCGAATAAATCTGTAAGAGAAAAAGAAATGGACGGGACTAAAGAGACCATAGGACTAAGAAATGTGAGCTCGCATTGCTCAATCTCTGAAATGGATGACTATGATCTCTCCCGCCTTCTTGATAAGCCGAGGCTTAACATTGAGAGGCAGAGATCATTTGACGAGAGGTCTCTGAGCGAGCTCTCGATTGGTTTGTCACGTGGAGGCTTAGACAATTATGAGAGCACATATTCACCTGGTGGAAGGTCGGGGTTGGACACACCAGCATCTTCTACTAGGAACTCGTTCGAACCACACCCAATGGTGGCAGAGGCGTGGGAAGCTTTAAGAAGGTCCTTGGTGCATTTCAGGGGTCAGCCGGTTGGTACGATTGCTGCATATGATCATGCTTCTGAGGAGGTTTTGAACTACGATCAGGTAAAAATAAACTTGTTAAAGTTTTGGAGATTCACTGTTTTGATTTTCTATGCAAAAAGTTTTGATCAAAGTGCGGAGCAAGTGTTGACTTTGTTCTGGTCCAGGACATAGGAAACTGTTATACTTTGGTGTTAATATGTTGAGATTGGAAGTCTGACTGCGTTTAAAAGGTTTCTTAAGTTAAAGAATCATGCCATGCAAGTAAAATGTTCAATATTGAATTTTTGTTAATAATGAATGATATTTGAATTTGTTAATAGGTTTTTGTGAGAGATTTTGTACCCAGTGCTCTAGCTTTTCTGATGAATGGTGAGCCTGATATAGTGAAGAACTTCCTCTTGAAGACGCTGCATATTCAAGGATGGGAAAAAAGAATAGACCGCTTCAAGCTTGGGGAAGGTGCAATGCCAGCTAGCTTCAAAGTTCTTCATGATCCTGTTCGGAAAACAGATACTCTTATTGCAGATTTTGGTGAAAGCGCAATTGGAAGAGTTGCACCAGTTGACTCGGGATTCTGGTGGATTATTCTGCTCCGTGCATATACAAAGTCTACTGGAGATTTGTCACTGGCAGAGACACCAGAGTGTCAAAAGGGGATGAGGCTAATATTGGCTCTCTGTCTATCAGAAGGATTTGATACATTCCCAACCCTGCTTTGTGCTGATGGATGCTCAATGATTGATCGAAGAATGGTAAACATTCCTTGTGCTTTTGTGGATCAATTTTTTGCTTCATTTGTTTAGCTTTTATCAGTTTCACTTCTCATACTGGCATACTGCAAACAAACCTCTATATAGGTTGCAACCCCATCATTTGCATATTTGTCTCTTAGTTTTTTTTTTTAATGGTGTGGATAGGTTCCTTGGTCTGAAATTTTTTCTCCATCCAAAACCTTTATTAATCTAAAAATGACGGATGAAGAAATTAGAGTATACTGTTGCACTTAAAGCAATGTTTATTTTCTATTTTGATTTTTGACCAGGGAACTTGTTTCATTTATGTCTTTCCTTAATATATGATATACTATATGTACTTGTCTTTTAGGGATATTTATTGAATCCTTGTCTCTCTCAAGGGTTCAACCAGTTTTATCATTTTCTACATGTTTTAATCTTGTAATTAATTTTACAGGGTATTTATGGTTATCCCATTGAAATTCAAGCACTTTTCTTCATGGCGCTAAGATGCGCTTTGTCTATGCTGAAACATGATGCTGAAGGGAAAGAATTTATTGAGAGAATTGTAAAACGTTTGCATGCCTTAAGTTATCATATGAGAAGTTACTTCTGGCTTGACTTCCAACAGCTAAATGACATATACAGATATAAGACTGAGGAATACTCTCACACAGCAGTAAATAAATTTAATGTTATTCCTGATTCAATCCCTGATTGGGTTTTTGAATTTATGCCAACACGTGGTGGCTACTTCATTGGCAATGTCAGTCCTGCAAGGATGGATTTTCGATGGTTCGCTTTAGGTAACTGTGTTGCAATTCTATCTTCTCTTGCAACCCCAGAGCAATCGATGGCTATTATGGATCTTATCGAAGCTCGCTGGGAGGAGCTGGTTGGTGAAATGCCATTAAAAATAGCTTATCCTGCTATAGAAAGTCATGATTGGCGGATTGTAACCGGTTGTGATCCCAAGAATACCAGATGGAGTTACCATAATGGAGGCTCTTGGCCAGGTTTGACCTCCTTTTCTTCAATTTCAAACTAGTATTTTATTTGATACTGTGAAGATAGTTGCCGTTTTTTGGTTATAAGTGGAACTTGTTTTATGTCAGAAAATGTTAAATTTAAGGTGGATTTCTTTGCTTAAGCTACTGTTTTGGATACCTTTCAATATTGGTACTGACGCCGACAGGTTGACACGAATTGTTGATAATCTTGATGATCTCTACTATTTCACAATAAAACAGACATCTTTTACATTTTATTTTTGTTTCAACAATAAAGTTATCTTTATTTACCTCAAATGCAGTGCTTTTGTGGATGCTGACGGCTGCGTGCATCAAAACGGGGAGACCTCAAATTGCAAGAAAAGCTATTGATCTTGCCGAGGCCCGTTTGCTAAAAGATAGCTGGCCGGAGTATTACGACGGGTTGCACGGAAGATATATTGGTAAGCAAGCAAGGAAGTACCAAACATGGTCAATTGCAGGGTATTTGGTGGCAAAGATGATGCTGGAGGATCCATCACACTTGGGTATGATTTCCCTCGAAGAGGACAAACAGATGAAGCCGGTTCTCAAACGATCATCATCTTGGACTTGCTGAAATGCACAAGCCGGCAAGATTAAATAGCAGGAAAGGATAGGGAAAAACAACACAAATTCAGAAGACTTGATCTTGGAATTTCTTTACAATAACACTATTCTTTTGCAGTCCGACCAGGTAGGTTTGATTTTAAAGTTTGTTGTTTTTTTTTTTTTTTCCCTTCTCTGTACAATAGCTTTTGCTAAAACTATTATTAAATAAAAAAAGATACATTTTGTTGTCTGTGTTTAAATTTTTCTAATGGCAAATTCCTGAATGCCCTGCTTTTGCAGTCAGGACTCATTTAAGGATGGTTTCGTATTACTGTAATTTTTATAATAATTACTATTAGCTGAAGGAATAATCAGCTGTGAAGTTGATCACCAGATGTTTGGTTAATTATACTTTTAAAACAACTATATAGCTCAGTATACGTATGTTTGATAGTTTTATTTTAAAAGTGTTGAAATTAGTTATGATGTCTAAAATAGATGTGATTTTAGAATCTTATTTTATTTTTATTTTCATTAATTATATATATTATATCAATATTTAAGTAGAATATTTAAATTAGAAAAAAAAAAAATCCATACGAATAATAAAAATATTTTTAAAAGATTTTATAAATCAAATCAATATTTAATTATAATTTTTACTTATAAGAAGATTTTTTTAAAAAAATTTTGTTTAATTTTTATTTATTTATTTATTTATTTATTTTTTATTTTTTTACGGTATCTAATTTTAGGATGAAATAATATATATAAATGATTTTAATTTGATTTCATAAGGATAATAACGATATTTTAAAAGATTTATTAAATATTGAAATAGATTATTCCATAATCACTTTAAAAAAGCCTTACACCTATTTTTTAAAATCACCGATAAAATTTACTAGATTATTAATTAATCACTTTTATAAGTTTTACCAAATATTATTTTATGTTAAATTTATAAAATAAGTTGATTTTAACTTTTCAAAAGCAATATGAAACTGACCATAAATCTACCTTTTATCCTTTGTTATGTTCATTGACATTAAAAGATTGGTGATATTTACATTAACTTAGGAAATCTTCAACCCAAAAACCCATTTTGGTGCAACTTTTGTATTAAAATAGTGCAACTTTCTCACTATTTAACTATTTCATCTTCAACACATTGCACCAAATTTTATACTAAAAAGAATATTCCTCTTCTTTCCCTTTTCTTAATATTTCTCAACAATTAACTTTTTACTCTATTATTAACATAATATTGCAATGCGATAAGAAATTATGAAATTAATACATTAAAAGAAATTACATTTAATTAGGTAAAATATTGTATTTATTATTAAAATAACTTAAACATTACATTTCATAAAATAAAAAAGAAAAAGCATAAAAATAAAAGTACATATTGATTATCATTTAGTGGTAATTTATTTTATCACTATGGAATTTGTATTTCGTTTTTAATGTTTTTATTAATTAATGTATTTTGCTTTAATTTCCGCTGTTTTGAATTAAATGATTTATTTTTAAAAAATTGCATTAAAATTTTTGAATTAAACACTTCATTTTAGTTTATTATAAATGTTAATGTCAATAATAATTAAATCAAAATAAAATCATTAAATAAAAGGACCGAATTGGAATAAATTTAACTGATTAAGGGTAAAACTGTGATTAAACAAAACCTTTAAATAAAGGATATAATCATAATAGACTTTAATAAATAGGATCAAACTATGATTTTATAAAAGTTTAGGGATAGAAAAAAAAAAAAAAAAAATATATATATATATATATATATAATAAAATCATTAAATAAAAAGGACCGAATTGGAATAAATTTAACTGATTAAGGGTAAAACTGTGATTAAACAAAATCTTTAAATAAATGATATAATCATAATAGACTTTAATAAATAGGATCAAACTGTGATTTTATAAAAGTTTAGGGATAGAAAAAAAAAAATATATATATATATATATATACGCCTTTTTTGCGCAAGGTGAACAGTGTTGTGCAACTCCTTGCGTGACACTGTTCACTGGAGTAAAAATGGCGTTGAAGATGCAGTTGGGTTAGAGTGGTGTTTTTGTTGCAAAATGGCTTTTTGCTCTATAATTATGCAGGGTTGGAGATGCCCTTAAATTTGTAAATTTAACTTCAAACTGTTTATGAGAAATTATTGGGTTAACATTTATTTACTATTCTCAAACTTTGCATTCATATAAATTTACTTAGAGAGTAATGGATGATTTAATGGAAGTCATCATTTTAAATGATAAATTGAAGTTGACTTAACATGTTAAATAAGATATGTTCAAAACCGCGTGATTGTTTTTTAATGAAGGGTGTTTTGGTAAGATTTGTGTTAATATTAGTCATAAATCGATGGCCAGAGGTTTGAATCTCATCGTGCATATTTTAGAAGAATGTGTATTTAACTTTGTATTTAAATCATTTTTTTTGTTACCATAAAACTCCATTTTGGCATTTTGTATTTTTGAAGTATTTCCATTTTTGTTTTTTGAAGTATTACAATATTACATAAATTCTGGGTTTCTTGGCATGTTTTAGAAGAATGTGTATTTAACTTTGTACTTAAATCGTTTTTTTGTTACCATAAAACTCCATTTTGGCATTTTGTATTTTTGAAGTAATTCCATTTTTGTTTTTTGAAGTATTACAATACCACACGTTAGCACATGTGGTTGTGCACCTTTCTTCCACATTGGTGGCCAGGGGTTTGAATCTCATCGTGCATATTTTAGAAGAATGTGTATTTAACTTTGTATTTAAATCGTTTTTTTGTTACCATAAAACTCCATTTTGGCATTTTGTATTTTTGAAGTAATTCCATTTTTGTTTTTTGAAGTATTACAATATTACATAAATTCTGGGTTTCTTGGGGAGGGGGAGATGACTCGAACCTGTAACCTCGTAGTGCAGGTGTTAGTAGGTCTGCCCATCCCCATCCCCATTTTCCAAACCCTTCCCCATCTCCCTCCTCCCCTCATTTCTCTATTTGGGGAAAATGGGGATGGGGAAGTTTCGGGGGAAGGTATCCCCATCCCCATCCCCATTTTCCCGTTGTCACCGTTCCCCTGTTTCCTCTATTTTACTAAAAATTACATACTAAAAAAAAAGAAACAATCCATTACAAATTCAAAAATATTAAGCATATATATATATAGGGGTGAATTCATAAAGAGCCAAAAAATTTATGGGTTTATTGTTTTTAGCCACAAGTTTATTTTTTATTGTTTTCATCACTTTTTACCACTTTTGGACAAAAATGCCCTTAAATTTGAAATTTGAGAAAAAAAAAAAAAAGGCCCGTCAATGGGTGGGTGTTAAAAACGAGGCATATATTGATGGTTGGGATCCACCAGTCAGTAAAATGATCAAAACTCAAAAGTTAAAAAGAAAAAAGAAAGAGAAGGGAAGAGGGAGAGAGATCCCCGTCGCCGTCGAACCTCTAGCCGTCGAACACATCTCGCCGTCGTTGTTGTTGCTATTGCCGTGGTTGCTGCCGTCGCCGGATCTCTGGCCGTCGCTCACCTCTGGCCGTCACGCACCTCTCGCCGTCGAACACATCTCACCGTCGCACACCTCTGGTCTCAGGTGTGGTAATTTTACAAACTCTTATTTTGATTTTGATTTGTGTGTGAAGTTTGATTTGTGGTAATTTTGCAACACTCTGTGTACATTAAAAACCAACACTCTGTTCTTAAAAACCCACTCTGTGTATTGAATCCAACACTTTGTGCTGGGAATTCTCCAACACAATATCTGGGAATCGTCAGTCTTCTCTCAAGATCAACTTGTGTTAGCGTCCTTGTGAATATCGCCATACTAACTATAGATAGTTTTCAATGAGAAATATTGAATTTGTAATTAACTTGTATCCATATTTAAGTAGTTTCAGTACATGCCACACTCTTTTAATTTGTTTGCTAGCTATCTCTTATGAACACTGAAATTTCCTGGAAACAGCCTACTATATGTCAATACGTATCTCATCAATGCTATACCATCTTTTTTGTCTACCCTTTCGATGTACATTTACGAACATTATAATAATAAAACTACATTAAAAACCAATAAACATAACCAGTTAATGTAGTTTAGTCAATTTAGTTATCCTTGTACAGCTATCTTAGATTAGTTTAGTTAAATCTGTATTCCTTGTATAGCTAGAGTTTTAGTTTTACATAATCTTCTTCAAAATAGGATTTCCGTATTTGCTTGTAACAAGAGCTGCTGCTCAAATCTTTGTATATAAAATATTCCTCAATAAACGTACTAGCTGATTGATTCAGCAAAATTCAATTATTAAATTCCTATTAAAAACTTCATCATACAAAAATATAAGAAGAAAAAACTTATATAAGTTTTCATTAATTGATTCTGAAACATGGAATTGAGGTCAAATTTATATTAAACTGCACACGAGTATATGTATATATTATTCATTAATTCACTATGGGAGCAAATTGAGGTCTCAAACTTCTACTGAAATGCAAAGCCTAACTCATTTAGGTTAGTATGGAAGCATGGAATTGGCAGAGTTTTTTAGGATAATATTCAAAACAATATAAATTGAATAGCTTGGTTGCATCCCTATTTTTTGGCCTTTGTCTTTGTGTTGTTGTGCTTCGTTTTTCTTCTTCCCCTGTTGTTTTTGTTGTTTTGTTGCTGGTGTGTGGCTCTGTGGTCTTTATTGTAGGCTGGTGGGGTGCTTTGATTAAAAGTGTGTGGGGTGGGGATGGTGGGTTTTGTTTATATTTAAACTGCATAAAGTCTTAATAAGAATCTATTCATTTGTACAATTCGGTTGAAAAGATTTGACCGAATAGATCTCAGAATTTTACATTTAAGCATACATTTATGTATCTTTTTTGTACTGGCATGTACGTTGTCTATTGTGTTGGCATGTAACTTACTGTACTGGCATGTAACTTTCATAGACACTGACATGTAACTAACGTTATTTTTATGTGGTTTTGTAGATGGAAAATATTAATTATGAGGATTTCCTCATAAAACCGAAGAATAAGTGGATTATAAAATTCACCACGAACGTGTACTATAATTTGAACGCCCTTCCAGAGATTGTAAAGGTTCTCCAAAAAGTTCGAGAATTAAATGAGTTTTGGAGCATCTGTTTTGGGCACCTAGTTGATATCCCTGAAGACTTAATTTTTTCAGCAACGTACTTCATAACCTTTTGTTACGGCTAATAGATGTACTCGGTGTGACCGGAGAGAATGAGTTACACTTCTCCGTTGGTGGAAAACAGTTGTAAAAATACTGTCATTTGATCTGAAAAATACATGAATTCAATACTGTTATGTAACTTCAATAATTCTGCAATACTAAATTTGGTATTTCACCAATACATTTAAGAATTAATACATCATTGTTAATAACATCAAAATTAAAAATAAACTGGCATGTAACTTGTTAACAGACCTTGGCATGTAACAACACTGTCCTTCAATCTGAAAAAATACATAAATTCAAAACTGTTATGTAACTTCAACAATTCTGCAATACTAAATTTGGTATTTCACCAATACATTTAAGAATTAATACATCATTGCTAATAACATCAGAATTAAAAATAAATTGGTATGTAATTTCAATTTAACATCAGAATCAAAATATACTGGCATGTAACTTAAAAATAAACTGGCATGTAACTTGTTAACAGACCCTGGCATGTAACAACACTGTCCTTTGATCTGAAAAATACATGAATTCAATACTGTTATGTAACTTCAACAATTCTGCAATACTAAATTTGGTATTTCACCAATACATTTAAGAATTAATACATCATTGCTAATAACTAAGTTGTACCACTAACTTCCGATGTCAATGGACATTTTTGTGAATTGTGACCTTCTTCTTCACATTTCCTGCACCTGTACGGTCTACGTGGTCGCTTTGATGTTGCAGATGTTGCAGATGGTACAGAAATCTAACATGGTTGAGCATTTCGACAATTTTGTCCGTTGTGACCGGATTTACCACCTTAACTTCATCCATCATACATGACACCTCATTGTCATTCTCAATTATCGGTCGAGCAACACCAATATTCGTAGAGACCAATGAGCATAATTCTATGGTGTACCTAGCAGCATCAACTTTGGCAACATCTTGTACCAACTTAACCAAGACATCATAAGTCAAACATCTAGGAACATGGACCCACTTTGTCAAACCACCTTCACAAGAATTGCCCACCCAACTTCCACCGTGATAGATGACCAATCTTGAAAAGTCCTGGAGGCGTGTTTAATATAAAGCTAGAGGGGGGGTGAATAGATTTTAGCTAATTATTACCCAATTTTCGCGTGCATGTCAATTTTACGAAAATACCCCTAGCAAGTCAAATAAACGTACAAGTGTAATAAGATGCGGAAATAATAAATGACACTTGATGTTTACGTGGAAACCCAACCACTGGGAAAAACCACGGGCTGTTTAGTGCGCCACACTCGGACCTCGAAATCCACTAATTGAAATGGAGTTTACAACCTATGTAGACCTCGTCTAACACTCCGGTCAATAACCCCCCACTTCTACCACGCGGGCCTTTAAAAGTGGCTCTAGTCCAATTGCTTATGTGACCACCTGTTCCCGGTGTCCGACCTAATCCCGGTCAATCACACAAGACTTCAATCTCTCAAAAGAGATGCACAACCCTATGTGAATATGTATGAATATTCAATTAACAAACAAGGCTAGGGAACCTTAGATGCTTATCTAGGATGATGATATATTCAATTTAAATCAATCCTAGATATGAAAATAGCTATATGTCATGGCATACAACTTTAGCTAAGTAAAGGATAACCAATCCTAGATACAAAGCTATCACAAAAAACCCACAAACATTCAAAAGATTAACTAGTTGATTAAAAAACAATCTATCAACCTAGTTATAAATAAATCACACAAGAATGTTTATGGCATAGCTTTTAGGCAATAATGACCTAATCAATTAAGCTATCAAAAATAATCTCAATCATATAATGAGATTAATTAGCTAGATATAAAATAGGCATGAAAACCTAGCTAACATAAATAACCCAATCAACACATAATCTCAATCATGTATGTAGAAATTAATCTAAACACATACAAGTAATAAATGAGATAAAATTGATAAGTAGAAACACTAATTATGTAAGATAAAAGTGTTCAACAAATCATACCATGTGTGTTGAAGAAGACCCATGCATTAGCACATGCTAGATGAACCTAGATGATGCCTAGATGATGATTTGTGCATGTGGGAATGGGTTTAGAGAGATAAAGATGTAATCTTTAAGCTTTTTCTCTCAAGTCTCTCTTTCTCTCTCAAGAATAAGGAGCCTCTCTCTCTAGGGTTTGATTTTGTGGCTCTCTACTCAAAATGATGAGAAAGATATGTATTTATAATGCCCAAGTGAAACTATGTCGTTTTGGAAGAAGTGGAAAAATGATGGGCATTTTCGCGGTACTCGCGTCAGTGCAGCGACTCAATATTCGAGTGCTTCGAAACATGACCAAACGACATCGAAACCTTTCATATAATATATCGTTGGAAAGGTATGGATGTCTACTTTCTACTCGTTTTTACAGAATGACATTTTGATATCTGTAGAAAAAGTTATGGTCAATTGAGTGACCAAAGGTCAGAAACGGACAACAACATAGTTGCCCTGTTTTGGTGGTCACTTTGGAGAATTTAAAACCAATCCAAACGGTCATGAAATATTACGAATAATATACCGTTGGAAAGGTATGGGTGTCTAGTTTGTACAGAAATTTTCAAAACTCATTTTGAAGCTTTGTGTAAAAAGTTATGGTCACAAGACCATGCAAAGGTCAGTTTTGAAAACACTTAAAACATTGAAATCCAATCTTTTAAAACTAGACACCTTACTCCAATCAACCAAACCAAAACTACCACTTATCCAAGAGAAGAATGAGACCTTCTCAAGTGGTCAACCATCGCGCTAAGACATGCACACCATCGTGCAAGCGCGGACGTTTCCGATCACACAAACGGAAACGAATTACACCACACTTAAGACTAATCATGAAGTGCAAGTGTGGGTATTGAATGCATCCTAATGCCTATCATGACATGGCATTTCATAGAACAAGATGCAATCAATTAAATGCAAGAAGAGATATTGAATAAATCAATAAAACACAATGCACACAAAATACAAACACAACATTCAAGAATAAGAGTTATGCATGTTGTGTGTGTGCAACTATATCTCTTCAAGCCAATGTAAGCACAAGATATACCTTTGGTGCTTGTCCTCTTGAGGTCTTGGAAAGGGTCTTTGATCTTCAACAAATCACCTAGACTACCCTTACAACCAAACCCCAACATGTGGTTTGCCCACGAAATAAGCCAATCAAATAAAGGGAATCCTTACAATCTCCCCCTTTGGCTATTTCGTGACAAAACCACCACTCACAATGATTCCTCACAACATAATAGAAACTACGGGTCTACTATGATTTTCTACATTACAAAGAGATAAGATAAATAATCTTGAAGTCTTCAATCTCAAGTAGAACAATCAATCCCTGAAAAACAAAGTTTCTATACTATCCAATACAAGACAAGGTGAGATGAATCAAGTGAGATAAAACAAGCATTTGCATTTAAGAATTTAAGTACAACATCATGCAATGTATGTATGTGCAAATGCTCCCCCTCAAAGGGTTACTCCCCTTCAATAAGTATTCTCCCCAACATGCACAATTGCTACTACAATTTGCAACTCCCTTTACCACAATCTACTCCCCCTTTTTGTCATGATATAGACAAAGGAGTAGTCCCCAATCGGGTCACTCAAGGCAAAGAGAGATAGTAGCATTCTAAATATTTGCATAATCAATATAAGTCACTTTATGCAATCTCAATTAATTGGAGAGAAACAAGGAGATTTATTTAAGGAAAAATGTGTGAATCAAATAATTGCTTTGCATACAAGACATGTAGCATTTAAGTCCAAAATACCATGGTATTTGGCAAAGCAAATGACAAAGGTTTTTAATATGAATTCAAACCAATTTCACCAATGTCATGAGAGAAGCAAGGATATAGGTTTTCATTGATTTTAATTTAGGAACAACTATATCCAACTTTATAAGCCAAACATGTCATGAGCGACTTTGCACCCTACTTGATTTTTCCGGATAAGATATCCGTATGATAGTAGACATGTTTAACCAATAAAGAAAGAGAGACATTTGGAATGTAAAATCCTTGAATGGATACAAGATCCTTTTTCATTTGAGTCTCATAAGCTTTTTCATACATTTTTTGCAGTTAAGAAATGCAATCATCAAAACATGCTTTTTAAGATTAGCATTTAGCATGTCATTTAACAATCATCATGTCATGGAGATCATTTTAGGTCATTCAAATTTTTTCCTATGTATATATCTCCTAGTCCAAAAATGCATGTTTGAACATAAATATGACATGGATTGCAATACAAGCATTGATCACACTTATTGAATAGAAAATATATATACATAGTGTAACCAAGCTTACTCAAGCAACAAAAAGAGAAGCATAAGATATTTCAAATTTTTTGCAAGTGACAAGAATGCAAAATAGCTCTCTTTGCTCAAGTTCCCCATATGGGGTCAATTTTCCATACCTCTTCAAAGAAGGGTATGAGGTCCTATGGACCTACCAAGTCCTTTGGACTTAGTTGAACCTATTTGAGACTTGTTAGTCTCGTAGCAAGCGGGTTCATCATTTTTAATCCACATAGATGTCTCAATTACATTTCTAGTGGTCATAGGTTCTAGAGTTATAGATGTCAAAGGATCATGCATCTTAGCTCTAGCCTTTTTCTTTTCAATCATGCATTAAAATCTACATATTTTAATGTAATGCAAGCAACTTGGTCTAACATGACCATCAATACCACACAAATGACAAGAGGAGATAAGGTTAGGAATTATACCATTCCCTTGAGCATGCAAAGGTGCTTTCCCTTGTCGTTGTGGTTGTCTTGGTAGTTGGATAGGATCTCTCCTCCTTTGTTGATGACCAAGACAATGTTGCTTGCTCGGTTGAGCTTGCATGATTGAGCACTTCCCTTTTAGGATTGTAGGTTGAGGGAAGTTAGCCTTCTTGGTTGGTTAGACCAAGATTGAGGAAGGCTTGGGCTTGAAGCTCTTTGGTGATGTGAGCAACGCCCTTTCATCTTCGTCTCCTCTCTCACCTTAGAGGGACATCTCCTCATCGGAGTCAATTTCTTCTCTCACAAAATCACTCATAGTGTTTGCGTTGAATGAATGCAAAAGAGAAGAATGCAAAATGTATGAAGAAATCAAACAAACATACAAAATGCAAAACACACCAACAATGAGCAAAGGATCACCTAAGTATATCTAGGAACCCGCTCTGATACCAATTGAAAAGTCCTGGAGGCGTGTTTAATATAAAGCTAGAGGGGGGGTGAATAGATTTTAGCTAATTATTACCCAATTTTCGCGTGCATGTCAATTTTACGAAAATACCCCTAGCAAGTCAAATAAACGTACAAGTGTAATAAGATGCGGAAATAATAAATGACACTTGATGTTTACGTGGAAACCCAACCACTGGGAAAAACCACGGGCTGTTTAGTGCGCCACACTCGGACCTCGAAATCCACTAATTGAAATGGAGTTTACAACCTATGTAGACCTCGTCTAACACTCCGGTCAATAACCCCCCACTTCTACCACGCGGGCCTTTAAAAGTGGCTCTAGTCCAATTGCTTATGTGACCACCTGTTCCCGGTGTCCGACCTAATCCCGGTCAATCACACAAGACTTCAATCTCTCAAAAGAGATGCACAACCCTATGTGAATATGTATGAATATTCAATTAACAAACAAGGCTAGGGAACCTTAGATGCTTATCTAGGATGATGATATATTCAATTTAAATCAATCCTAGATATGAAAATAGCTATATGTCATGGCATACAACTTTAGCTAAGTAAAGGATAACCAATCCTAGATACAAAGCTATCACAAAAAACCCACAAACATTCAAAAGATTAACTAGTTGATTAAAAAACAATCTATCAACCTAGTTATAAATAAATCACACAAGAATGTTTATGGCATAGCTTTTAGGCAATAATGACCTAATCAATTAAGCTATCAAAAATAATCTCAATCATATAATGAGATTAATTAGCTAGATATAAAATAGGCATGAAAACCTAGCTAACATAAATAACCCAATCAACACATAATCTCAATCATGTATGTAGAAATTAATCTAAACACATACAAGTAATAAATGAGATAAAATTGATAAGTAGAAACACTAATTATGTAAGATAAAAGTGTTCAACAAATCATACCATGTGTGTTGAAGAAGACCCATGCATTAGCACATGCTAGATGAACCTAGATGATGCCTAGATGATGATTTGTGCATGTGGGAATGGGTTTAGAGAGATAAAGATGTAATCTTTAAGCTTTTTCTCTCAAGTCTCTCTTTCTCTCTCAAGAATAAGGAGCCTCTCTCTCTAGGGTTTGATTTTGTGGCTCTCTACTCAAAATGATGAGAAAGATATGTATTTATAATGCCCAAGTGAAACTATGTCGTTTTGGAAGAAGTGGAAAAATGATGGGCATTTTCGCGGTACTCGCGTCAGTGCAGCGACTCAATATTCGAGTGCTTCGAAACATGACCAAACGACATCGAAACCTTTCATATAATATATCGTTGGAAAGGTATGGATGTCTACTTTCTACTCGTTTTTACAGAATGACATTTTGATATCTGTAGAAAAAGTTATGGTCAATTGAGTGACCAAAGGTCAGAAACGGACAACAACATAGTTGCCCTGTTTTGGTGGTCACTTTGGAGAATTTAAAACCAATCCAAACGGTCATGAAATATTACGAATAATATACCGTTGGAAAGGTATGGGTGTCTAGTTTGTACAGAAATTTTCAAAACTCATTTTGAAGCTTTGTGTAAAAAGTTATGGTCACAAGACCATGCAAAGGTCAGTTTTGAAAACACTTAAAACATTGAAATCCAATCTTTTAAAACTAGACACCTTACTCCAATCAACCAAACCAAAACTACCACTTATCCAAGAGAAGAATGAGACCTTCTCAAGTGGTCAACCATCGCGCTAAGACATGCACACCATCGTGCAAGCGCGGACGTTTCCGATCACACAAACGGAAACGAATTACACCACACTTAAGACTAATCATGAAGTGCAAGTGTGGGTATTGAATGCATCCTAATGCCTATCATGACATGGCATTTCATAGAACAAGATGCAATCAATTAAATGCAAGAAGAGATATTGAATAAATCAATAAAACACAATGCACACAAAATACAAACACAACATTCAAGAATAAGAGTTATGCATGTTGTGTGTGTGCAACTATATCTCTTCAAGCCAATGTAAGCACAAGATATACCTTTGGTGCTTGTCCTCTTGAGGTCTTGGAAAGGGTCTTTGATCTTCAACAAATCACCTAGACTACCCTTACAACCAAACCCCAACATGTGGTTTGCCCACGAAATAAGCCAATCAAATAAAGGGAATCCTTACAAATCTCTTCGTATCCATATTCCTGCATGTCAAGTATTTCACTATGAATCAAAATTACAAAATCACATGTAAGTTATAAATAAACTGGCATGTAACTTTAAAACAAACTAGCATGTAACATTAAAACAAACTGGCATGTAACTTCGGTACAAAAAATAAAAAAATTTGGGTTTCACTAAAAAACGAATCCACTATCTTAATCTTCATATCAAACAACATATAATTGTAAAAAAAAAACAACAGGAGATTGATTTCACTATGAATCAAAATTACAAAATCACATGTAAGTTAGAAATAAACTGGCATGTAACATTAAAAACAACTGGCATGTAACATTAAACCAAACTGACATGTAACTTCGGTCTAGAAAATAAAAAAAATCTGGGTTTCACAAAAAATCAAATCCACTATCTTAATCTCCATATCAAACAACATATAATTGTAAAAAAAACAACAGGAGATTGATTTCACTATGAATCAAAATTACAAAATCACATGTAAGTTAGAAATAAACTGGCATGTAACATTAAAACATACTAGCATGTAACATTAAAACAAACTGGCATGTAAGGTCAGTCCAGAAAATAAAAAAAATATGGGTTTCACAAAAAATCGAATCCACTATCTTAATCTTCATATTAAACAACATATAATTGTAAAAAAAAAACAACTGGGAAGGGGATACATACATTCTAGAATGTCGTTCGGCTCCAAATCTACTTCAAGAGAGAGAAGATACCATAAAACGAGATTGACGAAATGGGTTTCAGTTTCGATTTCGGTGGAAGAACCAAAATGGTGTGGAAGAGACGAAATGGAGGTCGACGAAATGGAAGAGACGAAGTGGAGGTCGCCGTCGCTGGGTTCTGAAAGATAAAAGTCATAGATCTCGTTTTTATAGAGAGAGAGAGAGAGAGAGAGAGAGAGAGAGAGCATATCAGATTTTGAAAGATAAAAGTCACACAGCACAGCCACACAGGTTTCTATCAAGTGAAGAGAGAGGCAAATTTTAGGAGGGAAATTGGGAGGGAAATTTTGGTCCAAGTAAAACAAAATTCAGGGCAGTTTTGGCAATTCAAGCACAAAGATGACAAAAATAATAAAAAATAAACTTTTGGCTAAAAACAATAAGTCCATAAATTTTGTGATCATTTCTTGCAATTTCCTCATATATATATATATATATATATATATAGGCTCATTCTTGAGTGCAACATGACACTATACAATTTTAAAAAATAGTATGTGATCACATATGATTACATGTGATCATAAATATATATAATGTTTTCGCATATGAATTGCACATGATCACACAATTAAATTATTGTGATCGCATGTTAGAACATACAATCACATATTAGTTGATGTAGTTGTACCAAATAAGATATGATAACAATAAAAAAAATTTTGTTGCATCATGTAACGTTGCACCCAAGATATATATTTATATGGGCTGCCCTTGGTGCAACGTTGCATGACGTAACATAGAAAATTTTGACTGTGATCATATCTTCTTTGGTACAACCATATCAACTAATATGTGATTGTATGTTCTAACATGCGATCACAATAATTTAATTACGTGATCACATACAATTCATATGCGATAACATTATATATATTGTGATCACATGTAATCATATGTGATCACATACTATTGTATCGTATAATGTTGCATCGAAGAATGACCCATATATATATATAAAGTTTGGGGAAAATGGGAAAATGGGCTCCCCCATCCCCATCCCTACCAATTTCCCAATTTTTCTCAAAAAATTTCCTTCCAAAGTGGGGATTTGGGTTTCTGGGAATAAATGCCCATTTATAGATGTGAGAGGTTTTACCACCGAACTAACCTTATCTCGTCGAAGACAACATTGTTAACAACTATTAATGACAACCCTTTTATTTCTCACTATAAAAGGAGGGTTATCAAAGCATTTGGTTAGATAGAATAATTTTCAAAATCTTAATTCTTTTTTTTTTTTTTTAAATTGTTATTTATTTATTTATTTATTTATTTTTATAAATAAAATTGAACTGACCTAAAGAGAAAAAGCATTATAAGTAATTATATGTAGAAAAATCCCTAGGTGACCGGGCATCGTTGTACCCATCGGAAAAGACATTTCTGTTTTAATCACCTCGCAAATGCAACGAGTCAAAGGACTAGTATAGCAAGTAAGCAAGGGTCTCGTTCCACAGGGAGATGGATTCATTAACTGTATCTAGTTCTAGTGTTTATTAAAGCAATGTAAAAAGGAAAGCGGTGTGGTGTGTGCGGAAATGTAAACTAATTAACTAAGGTAGAAATGTAGCCGGGTGTCTTGGCTATCTAATTAATCTACTCCTAATTAAGTTAATCTACTCCTAGAGGCAAGACACCCTAACTACGAAAACAAAGGTGGCTTGGAGATAAGCAAGATATGTAATACATATGGGAAATCGGTTCACCAAACACACTATGCAAATCTATGTTGATTGTTTAACACGTTAATTCCAATTAATTCAGTAAAGGGTTCGTTCTCTTGATTAAGGAAATTACCCCAGAATCTTGATTAGGGAATTCCCGAAATCATGTCATCACTTTCCAATCGGAAGAGTGATTGTGTCTAGGGTTTAGACCCATTAAGCACAAGAACTATGAACCAAAGCTATAGTGGCATAATTATGCACATATAAGCTATTTCCATTCCTTAAAGCTAATAGCCAAGTTTATACCCGGAATGGAAATCCAAGCACAAACTCAACTCTCAATCTCTCTAATCACTCTAAACACATACATAGTAAATCATACATCAACATACATAAACAAATGAGATATTTGATTACAACTACTCCTAATCATTTAGTTAATCTACTCCTAATCTCATTCATACATACATATCAACACGTAATCATCCATACATATGAATATCATAAAAAGAGCTTAATCACTATGCATCTAAGGAATGAATCAAAACCAAATCAAAGCATAAGAACAATACATGCATATATTAACATAAGTGTAGGTTACAAATATTCCCAAATGAAATTACACATCAATAGAAATACAAAGAGATGAGTAGTAGAGATCACCCTTGAAGACAAGCCTCCAAAAACTCTCAATTCCTATGAACTTCTATGGCTTGGTTTTGACACACAAGCCCTCATTCTCTTAGTATCTAATCCTCCATGGAAGGCTTTCCATGGAGGAAACATCCCCCATGGAAGCTTAGAGGTTGCTCTCTCTCTTTTGTGATGATCAATCCAAGAAAAGAGTTTCTTGGAGCAAGGTTTGGTGGTGTAACCGGTAGAAAGAGAAGCAAAGGGATGTATATATAGTTGGGCAAGTTTTGGGTAGGAATGGGGTGTGAAAAGACCGAATTACCCCTGAAAATATCATCATTTCAGCTCGGACAGGGGTCTGGTGGGTTTGTGCGGCGGGATATGTCTAGCCGCACGAACTAGCCAGAGTCTTGGCGAGCTTGGACGGCGGGAAATGTCTAGCCGCACGAACTAGCCAGAGTCTTAGCGGGTTTGGTTCCGCGGGTCATATCTAGCCACACGAACTAGCCAGAATCTTGACGGGTTCGTGCAGCGGGACATGTCTAGCCAGCCCGAAGGTTTGAACTAGCCATGGTGCTCCGCGGGTTCATGCTTTCTGGGCGGCGGGTTCATTCTCGCTGCATAAACCAGCCGTGGACTTCTTCACACATAATTTCCCTATTTTGCCCGTTTTCGGTACAAACACCTTCTATATGGGATATTTACCTGCACATAGCTAAAACACACATTATATACACAAAAGTGCTCAAAAACAAACACAAAAAATAGGAAAAGGGAGTGCTAAATGTGAACATTTGGAGCGCGATCACTAGGTAGTATCTATATATATAAAAGATAAAAGAAAAGTAAAGAGTGACCAAAAGCAATAAAGCACAAAGAACCAAGGGGCCAAACAAAAAGAGGCACGCAGGCCACACAAAAAAGAAAAAGAAAGCATCAAAAAAAATGAAAAGACTCCTGGCCCATGCATTCATTGCCAACTAAAAAAGTGTTAGGATTATGCTCAATAGCAAGAGTGTAATATTGTAATTAACAATCTTTTTCATATTAATAAAGTGATTTCTGGTTTAACAAATCGTATAGCATTTATAGTTTAATATTATAATTGTCAAAGTAAATAATCATAAGGTCTAAAGACTATGAGAAAAGAAGAATTGTTCGTACATCTGGATATGTATGTGGTAGACACAATTCTTTAGTTAGTCTTGAATAATGTTCACAACTTAAGTTAAAGGTTGGGCACCTTTATCTTATTAAAGTTGTAGAATTCTTTTGCTAGCATTCGAGTGGGATCAAATGAGATATGATGAGTCTAAAATCATCGGAGTGTCTTCGAGCAAAAGGATCTAGTGCACTGGGTGCATTGAACTGGATCACAATGAAAAGCTTTATCTAGAACCGTCAATAGATAATAGTCTTTTCATTATCAGGACAATCGGAGAGTCTATCTTAATCCTGAGATAAATGATGGACTTATGGTTGCAAGTGATATCATTTGAGTTATCAATGAGTACGATTATATCGCATAGTCTATCCTCGATAATTTGGTGATATTCATTTGTTAATCGATAGAGGACTTCATTTATAGATGTGGACATCGTGGCTCCATTTATTAAATGAGAGTATACTATCATCATATGGATGTTTTGAGGTAATTGGATATTAAATCTCAACGTTGAGTTTTCGATAGTGTCTATTGAAAACATGGCTTCTGGACAAGTCAAAATATCCAAGTTCAAAACGTGGTCATATGAGTAAATATGGTAACTTGGAGAGTTATAGGCGGTCTATGAACTCTTGGCGATTACTGATATTAATCACGAGGATACACTATCTCCAATATGATTGTCTAGGGTATGAATGAGGAGCATCTTCCTTTTCTATCTTTATTTAAAAGTTCAGTTTTAGCTCTTTAGTGGAATGAGTTAAAATTAATGGATCGGACCTAAGTGAATCATTTGTTGATTGTGATTAGGTTATGTCTATTGAAGCTTAAATTTAGATGGCTCGCCAAGATCCCCAATCCACACGGACTTGCATGGATCACTTGATATATTCTACTGGACCAATTTAAGGGTCCATCTAGAATTGCATTTAATATATTAAGAATATAATTTGCACATTATTTATGTAATGGGCTGCTCAATTATATTAATATATTAATGAATGACATGTGGGCTTGTTTCTTTTAGTAAGAATAGGTCTGGTTCACATGTGGGCTTTTTATTTAAAGTCCAATGGATTAAATGAAATAAGAAAATAATAATAGCCCATTTGTTTAAGTGGGGCGGCAAGAAGGTTTTTAACCTAATATATTATTTTGTTTCATTGTTTTAATTAAATAAGAATTAATTAATTTATTAATTAATTGTTTAATTAAGAAACAAATCTTTTCTGAATAGGAAATATATTTCCTAGAGTAATACTATTGGTAGTAGTTTACTAAAAGTAAAAGACTTGTTTGAAAAGAAAATAAATAATTAATTTTATTTATTTAATCAAATAAGAAGTCTTTTTTATTTAGTCAAATAAAAGGAATAAAAGATTTATGAATTAAATTAGGGTTTGAAGTCTTAAACTAAATAGGAATTAGGGTGCAATACAAACTCCTTTTGGCTTGAGTATTGTGGCAACCCTAGTCCCTTTTAGGTTATGATTTTCGGCCACCCTAATTAAAAGAGAGAAAGAAAATTTTGCCACCTATATATGTGGACTTATAGAATTCGGCCACTTAGGGTTTTTGGTGCTTGATTCTATTTTCTTTTTCTTCTCAATTCATACAGAGATTATTTTATTCTACTAAAAACATAAAAGAGTGATAGATTATTCTTTGATGGTATACTATTTGCTTATTCATTAATAAGCTTGTGTATACAACATCGATCTAGGTTCACGCGAGTTTCGATCATTAGATTGAGAACTCAAAAGTGACCGGAATAATCTTAGTATTCTTTTGATTGTTTTTGTGACTAACAAAGAAAAGAAAAGTTTGTTTTGTCCATTCACAGGTTTGCAATTCAAAGAAAAGGGAGACCACGCTCTTAGGTGATCCACGTTCATGCTAGGATTGAAGATCTTGCGGATTACCATCGACGCAAGTCAATCGGATCACGCGACAAAAGGTATTCTTCTTTTGTTAGATAATATATATGTTTAATTGATTAAAGGGTTTAAGGTTCATAAAAGGAAAATTTTTTAAAAGTTACTAAATTAATTTTTAGTCTCGCTTCCGCTGTGTGCACTATGGTATTTTTCCCTACAATTGGTATCAGAGCCTAGGTTGAACCCTTTTAATTAATTAACGTATATATACGTGGATCGATTTCTTTTTATTGTGATTATGCATGTTTAGAAAGAGATGGCACTCTAGGTATTCACATATATAATTACATGTGATGTATGGATTTATATATGTTTTATGTGGATTGTTATTGCTCGATTTTGGTCCTAGATTTTCAATGTAATTTTTGTTTCGGAATTGTAACAAGAAGGGTGGTCTATTATCGCCATAATTCCTTCTTGGTAGTTGTTAAGTTTTTTATTTTTTTTTATTTATTATGTGCAGTTTTTTACTGCAGTTTTTTTTATTTATTATCTGCAGTTTTTTGTTTGTAAAAAGTACTGCAGTGATTAAAAAAAAAAAACAATACTGCAGTATTTTATTTGTTTAAATACTGCCGTAATATATTTAGGTGTTGAAGATTTGAAGACACGAAGAAAAACGAAGCAACTGGAACCGAGAACGAGCACCGTGTGCACCCTAGGTGTGGATTGGGCTGCGCATGGCAAGCCCAAGCTTGGTGGGCTGCGCACGGCAACCCTGGGAGTCTTCATGGGCTGCGCACAGCAGCCCCTTTGTGGGGTTGTGGGTTGTGCACGCCCATGGGGTTGGGCCGAAGGATGAGCGTATGGTTGATGGGCCACTTGAAGATCTTGTATTCCTAAACAATTGTAATTTACTTGTTTTTCTAGGATGGGCCAAAATTGTTGCTATTTAATTTATGTTTAAATCTTACAATATTTGTTATTATATGATAACATGACATATAGAATAGGAGTGCCACTCATATATCTCTTTTGGTATGAACATGCATTGAATGATTTAGGTATCTAAATTGGCATCTAGATAACTTGGTAAATCATTCTATGGGATTTAATCACACGCCTTAAATAATTGAGTGGGAGAAGATGTTTTTGTAACACCTATGGCCTCCAAGGTTAGTTGAGCTTTATTATTTATTGGTAATCCTCCCAAGGGGCGTCCATGAATGGAATTTAGCAACATACTTCCTTACAAGGATAGACTAGACAATGGACTCAAACGAGATCTACTCCCCAAGGAGGGATTTTCGTGAGAGAAAATTGAGGGTCGATGTCTTGGTAATGTAAGGATTCCCTTTTATTGATTGGCTTATTTCGTGGTCAAACCACATGTTGGGGTTTGGTTGTAAGGGTAGTCTAGGTGATTTGTTGAAGATCAAAGACCCTTTCCAAGACCTCAAGAGGACAAGCACCAAAGGTATATCTTGTGCTTACATTGGCTTGAAGAGATATAGTTGCACACACACACAACATGCATAACTCTTATTCTTGAATGTTGTGTTTGTATTTTGTGTGCATTGTGCTTTATTGATTTATTCAATATCTCTTCTTGCATTTAATTGATTGCATCTTGTTCTATGAAATGCCATGTCATGATAGGCATTAGGATGCATTCAATATCCACACTTGCACTTCATGATTAGTCTTAAGTGTGGTGTAATTCGTTTCCGTTTGTGTGATCGGAAACGTCCGCGCTTGCACGATGGTGTGCATGTCTTAGCGCGATGGTTGACCACTTGAGAAGGTCTCATTCTTCTCTTGGATAAGTGGTAGTTTTGGTTTGGTTGATTGGAGTAAGGTGTCTAGTTTCAAAAGATTGGATTTCAATGTTTTAAGTGTTTTCAAAACTGACCTTTGCATGGTCGTGTGACCATAGCTTTTTACACAAAGCTTCAAAATGAGTTTTGAAAATTTCTGTACAAACTAGACACCCATACCTTTCCAACGGTATATTATTCGTAATATTTCATGACCGTTTGGATTGGTTTTGAAATTTCCAAAGTGACCACTAAAACAGGGCATCACAGCTGTTATCCGAATCTGACCTTTGGTCACTCAAATGACCATAACTTTTTCTACAGTTATCCAAATCATGTTTTGTTAATTGGAGTAGAAATTAGACTTCCATACCTTTCCAACGGTATATTATATGAAAGGTTTCGATGTCGTTTGGTCATGTTTTGAGTCGCTTGAAAATCAAGCTTTGTGCTGTGACGCCCGCCGCGGTTTCAGTGCCGCGGTTTTTGCAACCGCGGCAGTCGAGCCACAGAGCAACCGCGATAGTGTGATTCAGGGGCAAAATTGTCTTTTCACTTGCCCTATTCTTGATGTCTATAAATATCTCACTTTCTCATTATCTGAATGCAGTTCTTGACTCTTAAGAACCCTAAACTTCAAAGTTAGATTTTGAGAGAAAATCAAATCAAGAATTCACCTTTAACCACTCAAATCAAACCCCTTTTGCATCAAATTTCATATTGCATCTCCTATGTCTATATAGAGTGCATCCATGTATGGGTTTGTATCATCACAACTTGCTTGGTAAGATTTTGATTAATTTCATCTTATTTTAGTATTTTAAATACCAAGCCATCTCTTTTAAATTACTTGTATGTTTTAGATCATATGCTAAATACAAGAAAAGAGATTATTTGTGATGTATTGATTGAGTGTTGTTTGTGATAGCTTTGTATCTAGGATTGGTTATCCTTTACTTAGCTAAAGTTATATGCCATGTCATATAGCTACATGTGATATCTAGGATTGATTATATTGTCATCTTATAATCCTAGGTAAGCATTTAGAGTACCCTAGCTCTTATTGCAATATTTGGATATCATTGCATATTCACATAGGGTTGTTTGATCTCTTAGGAGATTGTAAGTCTTGTGTGATAGACCGGGATTAGGTCGGACACCGGGATTAGGTGGTCACATGAGCAAATTGGACTAGGTCCACTTTTACAGGCCTGCGGGTAGTGGTAGCGGGATATTGGCCGGGATTAGGCCGTCAAACCTGGATTAGGTTGTATACGTTATCACAATTAGTGGATTCGAGGTTCGAGTGTGGCGCACTTACCAGCCCGTGGTTTTTCCCGTGAGGGTTTCCACGTAAAAATCAAGTGTCGTTTATATTTCCGCACCATATTACACTTGATTATTATATTGTCTAGTTTGGGGCATTTTCGTAAATTTGACTAAAAACGAAAATTGGGTAATAACGATTAAAATCTATTCACCCCCCTTCTAGCTTTATATATTAAACACGCCTTGAGTATTTAATTACTTACAGGTAACACACTCAATGTAATTTTATTGATATCCTCCCAAGAGTTCTTGTCAATAAAATTGCAAGGCTAAAATTGAAAACGCTGGTTGTTATGTTAACAATTAGGTGGGACCTAGTCTAACTAGTAAATGGTGCGAACTCCCAAAGGAGGCGTAACATTTATGGGTGTTGGATCTGTTAGGATTATGCTCAATAGCAAGAGTGTAATGTTGTAATTAACAATCTTTTTCATATTAATAAAGTGATTTCTGGTTTAACAAATCGTATAGCATTTATAGTTTATATTATAATTGTCAAAGTAAATAATCATAAGGTCTAAAGACTATGGGAAAAGAAGAATTGTTCGTACATCTGGATATGTATGTGGTAGACACAATTCTTTAGTTAGTCTTGAATATTGTTCACAACTTAAGTTAAAGGTTGGGCACCTTTATCTTGTTAAAGTTGTAGAATTCTTTTGCTAGCATTTGAGTGGGATCAAATGAGATATGATGAGTCTAAAATCATCGGAGTGTCTTCGAGCAAAAAGATCTAGTGCACTGGGTGCATTGAACTGGATCACAATGAAAAGCTTTATCTAAAACCGTCAATAGATAATAGTTTTTTCATTATCAGGACAATCGGAGAGTCTATCTTAATCCTGAGATAAATGATGGACTTATGGTTGCAAGTGATATCATTTGAGTTATCAATGAGTACGATTATATCGCATAGTCTATCCTCGATAATTTGGTGATATTCATTTGTTAATCGATAGAGGACTTCATTTATAGATATGGACATCGTGGCTCCATTTAATTAAATGAGAGTATAATATCATCATATGGATGTTTTGAGGTAATTGGATATTAAATCTCAACGTTGAGTTTTCAATAGTGTCTATTGAAAACATGGCTTCTGGACAAGTCAAAATATCCAAGTTCAAAACGTGGTCATATGAGTAAATATGGTAACTTGGAGAGTTATAGGCGGTCTATGAACTCTTGGCGATTACTGATATTAATCATGAGGATACACTATCTCCAATATGATTGTCTAGGGTATGAATGAGGAGCATCTTCCTTTTCTATCTTTATTTAAGAGTTCAGTTTTAGCTCTTTAGTGGAATGAGTTAAAATTAATGGATCGGACCTAAGTGAATCATTTGTTGATTGTGATTAGGTTATGTCTATTGAAACTTAAATTTAGATGGCCCGCCAAGATCCCCAATCCACACGGACTTGCATGGATCACTTGATATATTCTACCGGACCAATTTAAGGGTCCATCTAGAATTGCATTTAATATATTAAGAATATAATTTGCACATTATTTAAGTAATGGGCTGCTCAATTATATTAATATATTAATGAAAGACATGTGGGCTTGTTTCTTTTAGTAAGAATGGGTCTGATTCACATGTGGGCTTTTTATTTAAAGTCCAATGGATTAAATGAAATAGGAAAATAATATTAGGCCCATCTTATATAAGTGGGGCGGCTATGTTAAGGTTTTAACCTAAAAATATTATTTTGTTTCATTTGTTTTAATTAAATAAGAATTAATTGATTTATTGATTAATTGTTTAATTAAAGAAACAAATCTTTCCTAAAAGTAAAAGACTTGTTTGATAAGTAAATAAATAAATTAGTATTATTTATTTAATCAAATAAGGAGTCTTTTTTATTTAGTCAAATAAAAGAATAAAAATAAAAGAGTTGGATTAGGGTTTGAAGTCTATAAAGTTAAAAAGAATTAGGGTTGAATTTTTGTCACCCTATATAAGTGACATGATGAAATTCGGCCAACCCTAATCATATACTACATAGAATTCGGCAACCCTAAAGGAAAAAGAAGAAAAATTCGGCCAACCTATATATATGTTCTTATAGGGTTCGGCCACACACAAGTTTTTGGTGCTTGAGTTTTTATTTCTTTCTTTTTCTTCTTAATTCTAAGAGAGTTTTTATTCTAAAATGACAAAAAGGAGTGTGAAATTATTCTTTGATAGTATACTATTGCTTAATCATCAATAAGCTTGTGTATACGATATCGATCTAGGTTCACGCGAGTTTCGATCATAAGATTGAGAACTCAAAAGTGACCGGAATAATTTTGACATTCTTTTGATTGTTTAGTGACTAACAGAGAAAAGAAAGTTTTTGTTTGGTCCATTCACAGGTTTGCAATTCAAAGGAAAGGGAGACCACGCTCCTAGGTGATTCACGTTCGTGCTCGGATTGAAGGTCTTGCGGATTACCATCGACGTAAGTCAATCGGATCACGCGACAAAAGGTAATTTACTTTTGTTAATATATATGCATGTTTATTGATTAAAAGGGTTTAAGGTTCATAAAGGAAAAATTTTAAAAGTCACTAAATCGTTTTTAGTATCGCTTCCGCTGCGTGTAACACTTTTATTTTATTATTTTTCCCTACAATTGGTATCAGAGCCTAGGTTGAACCCTTTTAATTAATTAACGTATATATACGTGGATCTATTTCTTTTTATTGTGATTATGCATGTTTAGAAAGAGATGGCACTCTAGGTATTCAAATATATAATTACATGTGATGTATGGATTTATATATGTTTTATGTGGTTTGTTATTGCTCGATTTTGGCCCTAGATTTTCAATGTAATTTTTGTTTCGGAGTTGTAACAAGAAGGGTGGTCTATTATCGCCATAATTCCTTCTTGGTAGATTGCTAGGTTTTATTTTTATTTTATTTTTTTTTATATGTGCAGTATTTTTTTTAGGGTTACTGCAGATTTTTTTTTTTTTTTTTTTTCTACGTACAGTTTTTTGTTTGTAAAAATACTGCAGTGAATAAAAAAAAAAAAAAATTAATACTGCAGTATTTATTATATATATACTGCCGTAATATGTTTAGGTCTTGAAGATTCGAAGACACGAAGCAAAACGAAGCTACCGGAACTATGAACGAGCACCGTGCGCACCCTAGGAGTGGATTGGGCTGCGCATGGCAAGCCCAAGCATGGTGGGCTGCGCACGGCAGCCCCTTAGTGGGGTTGTGAGTTGTGCTCACCCGTGGGTTGGGCCGAAGGATGAGCGTATGGTTGATGGGCCACCTGAAGATCTTGTATTCCTGACAAATTGTAATTTACTTGTTTTTCTAGGATGGGCCAAAGTTGTTGCTGTTTAATTTATGCTTAAATATTACAATATTTGTTATTGTATGATAACATGACATATAGAATAGGAGTGCCACGCATATATCTCTTTTGGTATGAACATGCATTGAATGATTTAGGTATCTAAATTGGCATCTAGATAACTCGGTAAATCATTCTATGGGATTTAATCACACGCCTTAAATAATTGAGTGGGAGAAGGTGCTTTTGTAACACCTATGGCCTCCAAGGTTAGTTGAGCTTTATTATTTATTGGTAATCCCCCCAAGGGGCGTCCATTAATGGAATTTAGCAACATACTTCCTTACAAGGATAGACTAGACAATGGACTCAAACGAGATCTACTCCCCAAGGAGGGATTTTCGTGAGAGAAAATTGAGGGTCGATATCTTGGTAACACACTCAATGTAATTTTATTGATATCCTCCCAAGAGTTCTTGTCAGTAAAATTGCAATGCTAAAATTGAAAACGCTGGTTGTTATGTTAACAATTAGGTGGGACCTAGTCTAACTAGTAAATGGCGCGAACTCCCAAAGGAGGCGTAACATTTATGGGTGTTAGGTCACCGTTGAATTTTATGATTGAGTTATTTATTTAATTCAAGATAAATATTTAAAAGTGCTTTATCATGATTATTTACTTATATATGTTTTGTTTTTATTCAGAAATCATGACCCCATCACTTATGAACATCCTGAAAGATAACACTTTAACTGGAGATAATTATGTCACATGGAAAAGGAAAATTGGGTTGTTGCTGCAAAGTGAAAAACATAAGTTTGTTCTAACTACTCCTAAACCACCTGCTCCTAATAATGAATCTAGCATAATGTGTAGAGATGAGTATGAGCAGTGGAAGACTTCAGATGATATGGCAAAATGTTACATTATGGCCACTATCTCCGACGTGTTGCAACAGCAGCATGAAGGAATGGAGTCCGCTGCTGATATAATGATGTCTCTAGAGGAGATGTTTGCTATGAAGTCTAGGACGACTAAGAGAGAGGCAGTGACTGCTTTTATGAATCTTAGGATGAAACCTGGACAGGCTGTGAAAGATCACATGATGAAAGTCATAGCACATCTCAACATTGCTGAACTGCATGGCGCTGAGATAGATGGTGAGACAAAGATTGATATGGTTGTCAATTCATTGTCAGATTCCTTTGATCAGTTCAAATTGGACTACACTTTGAACAAAAAGGAATACACCTTACAAGGCCTGATGCAAGATGTTCAAAGTGCTGAAAAGATCCTTGTGAAAGGCAAAGGTCAAGAGATTCATATGGTTGGTAAAGTTGCTACTGTTAAGGCCCGTCAAAAGGTCAAGAAACAACAGAAGAAAAAGCAACTTGGGCCTATCAAGAAGGAGACCAAGAAAGTAACCAAGATCAAAGGGAAATGCTTCCTTTGTGGTGAAAAGGGACATTGGAAGAGAAATTGCCCAAAGTCCCAGAACAAGAAGGAAGAAGGTAATTTGAATTATCTAGAAACATGTTTTTTGGCTGATTCTACAGATTCTTGGATCATAGACTCAGGAGCCACTAATCATGTTTGTTATTCCTTGCAGGGGTTTCAAGAAAGGAGAAAGCTGAGTAAGAATGAAATCAATTTGCGCTTGGGCAACGGAACGTTAGTGTCTGCAAGTGCAGTGGGAGATATTAGAGTTTATTTGGATTCTAGAAGGCATTTAGATTTAATAGACGTTTATTATGTACCTCAATTCAAGAGGAATTTAATTTCAGTTTCTTGTTTGAATAAATTTGGATATTCGGTTACTTTTAATAAAGTATTTATTATTAGTAACAATGACAAAATTATTTGCCAAGGTACATTGGAAAACGGTCTATACTTTTTGCATAGAAATATCTCTCACTCGTTAGACACAGAAATAACGGAACCTAATCATAAAAGAGTAAAATTATCAACAGATGAAACCTATCTTTGGCATTTACGCTTAGGTCATATTAACCTTAATAGGATTAAAAGATTGGTATGTGACGGACCTTTGAGTGACTTAAAGGTTGATGATCTACCAACTTGTGAATCTTGTTTGGAAGGTAAAATGACCAAAAGGACGTTCTCTGCCAAAGGTGCAAGAGCCACTGAATGTTTAGGATTGATACACACTGATGTATGTGGACCTATGAGCATTCAAGCTAGAGGTGGATATGAGTACTTCATCACCTTCACGGATGATTACTCAAGATTTGGTTATGTGTATCTCATGAAACATAAGTCGGATGCTTTTGACATGTTCAAAGCATTCAAAGCTGAAGTGGAAAATCAGCTTGAGAAACACATAAAAATCTTGAGATCTGATCGTGGTAGAGAATATCTATCAGGTGAGTTTCAGCAATATCTTATTGATAATGGGATAGTTTCTCAGTTTTCTGCACCAGGTACACCTCAACAGAATGGGGTAGCAGAAAGGAGAAATAGAACTCTTTTGGATATGGTTAGGTCTATGTTGAGCTATTCAACGCTTCCTATTTCTTTTTGGGGATATGCTTTACAAACTGCTATATACATTCTAAACGATGTACCATCTAAGTCTGTTCCTAAAACACCGCATGAGTTGTGGACTGGGCGCAAGCCTAGTTTACAACACTTAAGGATATTTGGTTGTCCTGCGCATGTGTTAAAAGGAAAGACAGAAAAGATGGAGTCCCGTTCAGAAACATGTATATTTGTAGGGTATCCAAAAGAAACTAAAGGATATTATTTCTATAGTCCTTCAGATCTTAAAGTATTTGTTTCGACAAATGCTAAATTTCTGGAAAAGGACTATATGAATGATTTTGTGCCTAGAAGTAGAATTGTCCTGAATGAGATGTCAGGAGATACAATTCCACGAGAGGTTACACAACCTAACCCAATTGTAAGTTCCGATCCAACACAAGATCAACAACCTACCATTCCTCGTCGTAGTGGGAGGGTTAGAACACAACCCGAAAGATACATCGGTCTGGGAGAATCAGTGGAGAATCTCCCGGACGACGATGATCCCTATACGTACAAGGAAGCTATGGAGGATGTTGATAGTCGCCATTGGCAAAAGGCAATGCAATCCGAGATTGAATCTATGTTCGATAACAAAGTCTGGT
This sequence comes from Acer saccharum, assembly GCA_030490815.1. NCBI lineage: Eukaryota > Viridiplantae > Streptophyta > Magnoliopsida > Sapindales > Sapindaceae > Acer > Acer saccharum. The sequence goes on from CM059872.1 coordinate 9,601,052, forward strand.
CCCTTGTAGACTTGCCTAAAGGGATAAAACCCATTGGGTGCAAGTGGGTATACAAGAGGAAAAGAGGTATGGATGGAAAGGTGGAAACCTTTAAAGCTAGATTGGTAGCTAAAGGGTATACACAGAAAGAAGGTATCGATTACGAGGAAACCTTCTCTCCTGTGGCCATGCTTAAATCCATTAGGATACTCTTATCCATTGCAGCATCTTTAGATTTAGAGATTTGGCAAATGGATGTCAAGACAGCTTTCCTAAATGGAAGTCTTGACGAAAGCATCTACATGATGCAACCAGAGGGATTCATTGAAAAGGGCCAAGTGGATAAGGTATGCAAGTTGCAGAAATCCATATATGGATTAAAGCAAGCATCCAGATCCTGGAACATAAGGTTTGATCAAGCTGTCAAAGGTTTTGGATTTATTCAAAATCCTGACGAACCTTGTGTATACAAAAGGATTAAAGGCGACAAGTTGGTTTTCCTGATTCTTTATGTTGATGATATACTACTCATTGGAAACGATGTAGGTGTATTGACATCAGTAAAAGAATGGTTAGCAAAACAATTTGATATGAAGGACTTAGGAGAAGCAAGTTTTATTCTAGGTATCCAAGTAATAAGGGATAGAAAGAATAGAACGATTGCATTATCCCAAGCTTCATACATAGACAAAATCTTGTCTAGGTTTTCCATGCAGGATTCCAAGAAAGGTATGTTACCTTTCAGACATGGAAGCAAGCTTTCTAAGGAACAAGTTCCTAAGAATGAGCATGAAGAGCAATTCATGAGTAGAGTTCTATATGCCTCGGCAGTTGGAAGTCTCATGTATGCAATGCTCTGTACTAGACCAGATATTTGTTTTGCTGTTGGCATAGTTAGCAGGTTTCAATCGAAACCTGGACCTGATCACTGGACGGCAGTCAAGCATATTTTCAAGTATCTTAAGAGAACGAGAGATAATATGCTTGTATACTCTGGAGGGGATTTGGTTCCCGTTGGGTATACAGATTCTGATTTCCAATCAGATTCTGACTCCAGAAAATCCACATCAGGGGCTGTGTTTACTATTGGAGGAGGAGCAGTTATATGGAGGAGTATCAAGCAATCTTGTATTGCTGATTCCACCATGGAAGCTGAGTATGTTGCTGCATGCGAAGCTGCCAAAGAGGCTGTTTGGCTCCGCCAATTCTTGATTGACTTAGAAGTGGTTCCTAGTGCGAATAAGCAGATCACTATCTACTGTGACAACAGTGGAGCAGTGGCTAATTCAAAAGAACCAAGAAGTCACAAGAGAGGTAAACACATTGAAAGAAAGTATCATCTTTTAAGGGAGATTGTTCAAAGAGGTGACGTGACGATTACCAAAATCGCGTCAGCAGAAAATCTAGCGGATCCCTTCACAAAGGCTCTACCTCAGAAGAGTTTCGATGGGCATCTAGAGAACATGGGCATGAGAGATATGACACATTTGCTATAGCGCAAGTGGGAGATTGTTAGGATTATGCTCAATAGCAAGAGTGTAATATTGTAATTAACAATCTTTTTCATATTAATAAAGTGATTTCTGGTTTAATAAATCGTATAGCATTTATAGTTTAATATTATAATTGTCAAAGTAAATAATCATAAGGTCTAAAGACTATGAGAAAAGAAGAATTGTTCGTACATCTGGATATGTATGTGGTAGACACAATTCTTTAGTTAGTCTTGAATAATGTTCACAACTTAAGTTAAAGGTTGGGCACCTTTATCTTGTTAAAGTTGTAGAATTCTTTTACTAGCATTCGAGTGGGATCAAATGAGATATGATGAGTCTAAAATCATCGGAGTGTCTTCGAGCAAAAGGATCTAGTGCACTGGGTGCATTGAACTGGATCACAATGAAAAGCTTTATCTAGAACCGTCAATAGATAATAGTCTTTTCATTATCAGGACAATCAGAGAGTCTATCTTAATCCTGAGATAAATGATGGACTTATGGTTGCAAGTGATATCATTTGAGTTATCAATGAGTACGATTATATCGCATAGTCTATTCTCGATAATTTGGTGATATTCATTTGTTAATCGATAGAGGACTTCATTTATAGATATGGACATCGTGGCTCCATTTATTAAATGAGAGTATAATATCATCATATGGATGTTTTGAGGTAATTGGATATTAAATCTCAACGTTGAGTTTTCGATAGTGTCTATTGAAAACATGGCTTCTGGACAAGTCAAAATATCCAAGTTCAAAACGTGGTCATATGAGTAAATATGGTAACTTGGAGAGTTATAGGCGGTCTATGAACTCTTGGTGATTACTGATATTAATCACGAGGATACACTATCTCCAATATGATTGTCTAGGGTATGAATGAGGAGCATCTTCCTTTTCTATCTTTATTTAAGAGTTCAGTTTTAGCTCTTTAGTGGAATGAGTTAAAATTAATGGATCGGACCTAAGTGAATCATTTGTTGATTGTGATTAGGTTATGTCTATTGAAACTTAAATTTAGATGGCCCGCCAAGATCCCCAATCCACACGGACTTGCATGGATCACTTGATATATTCTACTGGACCAATTTAAGGGTCCATCTAGAATTGCATTTAATATATTAAGAATATAATTTGCACATTATTTATGTAATGGGTTGCTCAATTATATTAATATATTAATGAATGACATGTGGGCTTGTTTCTTTTAGTAAGAATGGGTCTTGTTCACGTGTGGGCTTTTTATTTAAAGTCCAATGGATTAAATGAAATAAGAAAATAATATTAGGCCCAATTCTATTCAAGTGGGGCGGCAAGGTTAAAGTTTTAACCTAATATATTATTTTGTTTCATTTGTTTTAATTAAATAAGAATTAATTAATTTATTAATTAATTGTTTAATTAAGAAACAAATCTTTTCTGAATAGGAAATATATTTCCTAGAGTAATACTATTGGTAGTAGTTTAATAAAAGTAAAAGACTTGTTTGAAAAGAAAATAAATAATTAATTTTATTTATTTAATCAAATAAGAAGTCTTTTTTATTTAGTCAAATAAAAGGAATAAAAGATTTATGAATTAAATTAGGGTTTGAAGTCTTAAACTAAATAGGAATTAGGGTGCAATACAAACTCCTTTTGGCTTGAGTATTGTGGCAACCCTAGTACCTTTTAGGTTATGATTTTCGGCCACCCTAATTAAAAGAGAGAAAGAAAATTTTGCCACCTATATATGTGGACTTATAGAATTCGGCCACTTAGGGTTTTTGGTGCTTGATTCTATTTTCTTCTTCTTCTCAATTCATAGAGAGATTATTTTATTCTACTAAAAACATAAAAGAGTGATAGATTATTCTTTGATGGTATACTATTTGCTTATTCATTAATAAGCTTGTGTATACAACATCGATCTAGGTTCACGCGAGTTTCGATCATTAGATTGAGAACTCAAAAGTAACCGGAATAATCTTAGTATTCTTTTGATTGTTTTTGTGACTAACAAAGAAAATAAAAGTTTGTTTTGTCCATTCACAGGTTTGCAATTCAAAGAAAAGGGAGACCACGCTCCTAGGTGATCCACGTTCGTGCTAGGATTGAAGATCTTGCGGATTACCATCGACGCAAGTCAATCGGATCACGCGACAAAAGGTATTCTTCTTTTGTTAGATAATATATATGTTTAATTGATTAAAGGGTTTAAGGTTCATAAAAGGAAAAATTTTTAAAAGTTACTAAATTAATTTTTAGTCTCGCTTCCGCTGCGTGCACTATGGTATTTTTCCCTACAAAAAGAACAGAATGGCGGGGTGGAGAACCACCAAGAATCAGCTTGAAGCTCTGAAGCATGCTTAGAAAGCGCATCTACAAAATATAGGAAACTTGAAAATCCATCTGCGATATCTGGAATATGCAGTGCTGCTATGCCTATCAATCGCTCCAAGGAACCATCTCAGAACGAGAAGAAAGAAGCTGAACCACATAAGAAGAGTCGCTCTTAAGCCAGATCCGATGCCACCCATACTTCCAAGCAAAATTAATGGCCAACGAGGCCACCAAAAGCTTGGCCTCAAACGCAAAAACTTGACCAAGAGGAATAGCAAACCATTCACAAAGGCTTTACAGTTCCGAAAGATACCACCACAACCACCAACCCCCAGAGAGCCTGTAAGGTTTATGATTTGTATTGGCTTGATTCCATTGCAAAACGCTCTATGTTTGTATTAGTTATTGCTTAAGATGTTCTTTGAAGAAAGGAAGCTTAAAAGATGAAGAAGCAATGTCTAGTGCAAAAGTCATCTTCAAGAGGTGAAAAGCGTCAAAGGTATATCTTGACTTCCATCTCTTGCAAGGCGTTAGCGCACACACACACAATTCATACATGTGTGTCCCTGCATCATGGTTCAAACATTTGGTATAACACATTCACACACTTTATAGTATGCTCATGCATTGATCTTGTATTGACAAAAATTGTGAAATTGCATGCTTTGTGACTATCTCTTTGATATGGCATGCTTGTGTGAATATGTGTTTATTTGTTTGTGTATTTTATGTTTAGGACTTGAAAATGTTCTTATTTAATGCCTTATTGAGTTCTGATCGTTTCGGTTACTCATTCATAAGGTTTCGAGTCCAAACAATGTGACTATGCTACTTTTCGTTCTCATTTGTTGTGTTGACTTCATCGTCAGTTTCTGAGATGATTTCTCAACCATTTTTCAAAGTTGTGTAGTCGTCATCATGCATGAGGGAGTCATGGTTTGTAATCCAAAAACGGATTCAAAATCGAAGTTCGGATGCCCAAGATATGGGCTGAAGAATCGAAGGAGCGCGCGAGAGAAGTCTGGAGCATGTGTGGCCACAAGGCCTGGCCGTGAGGGAGGCCGTGGGCCCCACGGCCAAGGGAGCCCTCTGCTCTCGTGTGGCCCACGCGCCCCCCACTGGGAGGTGATGTGGCACACTCTGATTTTCCCAAAAATACTCTCTCTCTCCTCCTTTTAAACTCATCTCCTTCCCTCCACACTTGTGTTGAATTTTGAAGAACACTCACGAAATTTCTGCAGAATTCTCCAATTTTGTATTTTCTTATTTTGATCATATCTCTCTCATACGAACTCGAAATCAATTGATTCAAAAACCAAAATTGGTGGTCTTGAAGAGAGCTACAACCCCAAGTATTTCTAGAGGCAGCTTACTTCGTCATTTTTCTTAGTTGGTCAATTTTCAGTCCGAGGTCAAGGTTGTTTGTTCAACTTCTTCTTTTTCAATTTCATCTTTGATCATCTCTTGATTCTTACTATTTGATTGATGAAATTTGTTGAGAAGTATGTTAGATCACATGCTAGGGTTATTTGATCATTTGTTAATTGAGATTTAGCTTTGTGATTTGTTTTGAACATATATGTGCTAAACTTGATTTTGTGTGAAATTGATTCTAGAAAATGAATATATGATGTGTCTCATATTATTTTCTAGGTTTTATTTCATGATCTAAGAACTAGGTTTTTAGTGTGATATATTAAATATTCATACCTTTGTTCTTATTTATTTACATGTCTTGATTTCTAGATAATCTTGTGATTGTGTGTTGGAAGCATATTCTAGATTGTTATTGAACATGTACATTTTGCTTGATTGATCATCTAGCTTAATTTGTTTGTGTTTGCATCACTTGCATCACTTTAGATCATAGACTTGCATTAGGTTGAAATCTCTAGCAAAGTGAGTGAAGCTTTGTGGATAGAGCAAGGAAGTCTTGATTAGAGTCAGGAGGACTCGAATAATCAAACAAGAAAGTCTTGTCAAGGGTCGGGAGGATCTGGATAGGCAAGCATGAAATCTTCCTAGAGACGTGAGCGTCTTGGATAGGAAGTTTGTAATGTTGATAATTAGTGTTGGCATTAATTCCATATCAAAACGTGTTTATCTTGTAATGTTTAGTAGTTAGTAATTGAAGAATTTTGAAGACAAAGGACGTCTCAACCACAACTCATTCAAGAAGCCGGCTTTTAAGAGATTCGGGCATTATTGGTCGACAAAGGTATTCAAGGACCTTTTATCTCTTACAAGGCTAGGCACACACTCACACATATCATTCGTGTGTGTTCCTTCATGATTTAAATTTCATTTACATATCACTTTCACACACTTGGCAAAATATGCTCATGCATTCATATTAAGTTAATAAACTTTGTGTTTTGCATTTTCTAGGACTATGTCCGGAAACTAGCATATGTGTGTGTCTTTGTGTTTGTATGTTTCCGTATTTTGTGTTTAGGACTTGAACATGTTCTTATTTAATGCCTTATTGAGTTCCGGTCATTTCGGTTACTCATTCATAAGGTTTCGAGTCCAAACAAGTTGACTACGCTACTTTTCGTTCTCTTTCGTTGAGTTGATTTCATCGATGATTTCCGAGATGATTTCTCAACCGTTTTTCAAAGTTGTGTAGTCTTCGTCGTGTGTGAGAGAGTCACGGTTCGTAATCCAAAAACAGATTTGAAATCAGAGTACGGACACCCAAGATACGGGCCAAAGAACCGAGGGAGCACGCGAGAGGACAGCCCAGGCTGTGGGCCACTTGGGCTGGCCGTTGATGAGGCCGTGGGCCCCATGGCCTGGAGCACTCTCTGCTCCCGTGTGGGCCACGTGCCCCCCATGGCCAGGGGGTGACGTGGCACCACGTGATTGGCTCCCTTGGCCTCTCTCTCTCCTTCTATTTCTTCCCTCTCTCTCTCCATTTTGAAAACTAAGAAGAAACATTTCAGAAATCCCGTAAGCTCTCTCTCCAGCTTTTTTAGATTTTCGAAACACCATATCTTCCTCATCCGAAGTCGGATTTGAGTGATTCAAGTTGGAGAGTGTTTGTATTTGAGTCCTCTAACATCTCCAAGTGGTTTGGTGGCTGTTTGATCGTGATTTCCAGTGGTTGAACACTGATTTCCGAACCAGCTGCAAAATCCGAGGTAATGGTCTCAACTTTGGGATTTCTTGCTTTTTGACCTTCCATTTGCTTAGGGTTTCTTCTTCTATATCTATGTTAATGTTTGGTAAAAGCTATTGAGAAAGATAGCTTGATTATCATTCTAATTGAAAGTCAATTTATGGACTAATGTTGACTAGATTCTATGATTCTAGGTTTTACATATGTTTATGAGTTGTATTGTGATTAGAATGGCATCTTAGGTTGTTTGGAACTTAATTGAATTAATTTTGTGTTAAAATGACCTTGAGATTTGATTTGATCCTTTGATTGATAAAATCTAGGATTTGTGTATTTGTTTGTGATTTAGAGAATATAGGTTTTGATTGATGTAAGTCTCAAAACCTTGCTCTATATTTTTGACTAGTATATTGATTGATTTTAATCTCATATATCTAGCATTTAATTGTATATTGATAGCATCTTGAATTTATACTTCATGAACATATTGTGATTCAAGTGTTGTGTGTGTGAATGAGACTTTGAATGTATGTGTTAGGTGTTTCACATGCTTAGGTTTCTATTCATGTATTTTGCATCTAGACTTGATTACTTGTGATATCACATGTTTAGGTCTATTTGTGCCATAGAATGTATTGATCACATGTTCTATGTTGTATTGAATGTTTGCATCATTTGCATTTACATGATCACACTAAGAAGTCCTTGTAAAAGGCATGAAGTCTTGGTTAGAGTCGGGGTGACTCGGATAGCCAAGCAAGAAGTCTTGCCTAGAGTCGGGATGACTCGGATAGGTAAGCAAGGAGTTATGGATAGAGTCGGGAGGACTCGGATAGTCATGCATGGGAGGCTTCCTAAAGGCAAGAGTGCCTTGGATAGGGAGTTGACTATTGTATTGGTAGGCCTAGGCGTATGGTTAGACATAGACTCCGATAGAGTGGGGTACACGGGAGGTGTATGCACTCTTGAGGAATTTCTAATCTACCATCGATGTTGGTTGTGTGTGGTGTCCAATATATGGTGGTTTCGCATCATTGAGGGATTTCACACTTTCCAATAGGGTTGGGTAGGCTTAGACTTCACTAGGTTGGGTGAGCTAAAGATTGGTCACTTTGTGAATGTTCTATGTTTACTTTCCAATAATATAGTACCCAATGGTTGTAGTTCAACCCGTGGATGTTTTCTCCTTGGAGGTTTTACCACGTTAAAAAATCTCTTGTGTTAATTCTTCCTAACTCTTTCTCTTATATTTTAATTGTATATTTTATTATCTTGATTCATAATATTCACAAGTGTTGCATTGTGAAGCAAGATTTTGTATAGTGTGATTAGTGAATTCATTCTATAGATCTATTTTGTATCTTTGATTCTTTTATATATTGTAATCTTTGTATAGTGACATTTTGATCACTCTTGTAATTCATTGAACACTTATTGAAATACAAGCTTACTTTGTGTTGTGTTTATTTGTTCTTATACCTCACATAACTTGTTGATATACTTAGACCTTGCTCTTATGATTGTATTATCGTATTGTCTTTGTATGTCTTCCGTGGCTTATTGTGTTGTGTGTAAGGCTACCTTGAGGGACAAACGAAAGTTTGTTCAAGGGTTTGAAAAAGGTGTAAAAACCTATTCACCCCCCCCTCTAGGTATGCTTTAAGCAATTTAGCTTCGTTTGTATACTTTCATTTGGTATCAGAGCGGGTCGTCGGACGGCACTCGACGAGATCCGGTTTATACTTACGTGTAAATTGCTTAGGTTTTTGTGTCATAGTTGTCCTCTTTTATTTGTTGTGAAAAAGGTTCTTCTTGTTTTTCATTGCATTTGTCTACTAACAACTTTGTTGATAAGCTTGAAAGAGTGTTAGTTGCGAAAGTAAAGAAGAAGATGTTCTTGTGTTCCAAAGGATGATCAATTTAGATTTGATCACTTACTCAAGCAACATAATGAAGAAATCCACATGGAGTGATGATGTCTCTAGTGATGAGGAGAGCTCAAGTGATGAGTCTTCTGGTGAAGAAGAGTTGGTAAGCAACTTTGTTGTATTCATGACCTCTCACTCTATCCTAGAGGATGTATGTCAAGATTCGTTGGATGAGGAGGTTGATCCAAATCATTAGGAGTGCTTAAGATGATTTGATTAAGCTATAAGTGGATGAGTTTGTCTCAACAACTCGGAGGCTCTTAGGTGAAAAGAATGCTCTTGCCAAGAAGCTTAGAGAAGTTGAAGGGTTTGTTCTTGAAAGGGATAGGATCATCTCTAGTTTGACTCTAGGAGGCTCAAGCGACTTTGTAGTTGAGGAGATTCTCATAGAAGTATCACTTCCTACAAAGCGAAGATCATGTCATTGTTGACAAGATAGCTCCTAAGAAGAGACGCTCCAAGACCAAGATCAAATTGAAGAACAAGGTACCCATTGAAACTCCCATTTGTCCTCCACCACCACCGGAAGGTAATATCTCTTAATTTATTCCCATATGTCATTTTTACAATACCTTAGGCCATATCAAGCTCAAGTGCTATAAATTCATTGAATATTGCAACTTAGAAAATGCATCTAGGAATAGAGAGATTGGACCTAATTCTATGCATGCTAAAGCTTTTGAATATGGAAAGCATGATAATTTTTCAAAGCATGTTAAGAATGTCCGAAAGGTGAAGAATGCATATCCTTCAAAATTTGACCATGCATGTGTTGCTAACAATGTTGAGAAAAAGAGTATTAATGATATTATTGTGAATCAAGTTGTGGAAGAACTTTACTCTAGGTTCAACATTGTGGTCAAAGAGAATCTTGATGATGTTCGTGTATGTCCACCCAAGATAAAATTTGTCAAGGGTGAGTGCTCTTACCATTAGTGTAAGTTGCACATGTGAGTTAGCTTTAAAACTAGTGTTGTTGATAAGAAGCTTAGCTTTTTTGCTTTGATCTTTACAACTTGACATGATCTTAGCTATCTCACTTTGATTGTTATGATAGTCAAAATTTGTTGATTAACTTTTGAGAAGTTTTTTTTTGGAATCTATATGGTAACATTGTTGTTATGGCTTTTAGAGAAAGTCATTTTTTTTTTTTTGTTTGAGTTGGATTACATTGTCTTTAGTCTCTTGGAATCAACACACCTATAACTTGTAGTCATGAGGACTTACAAGCCAAGAGGACTCATAAAAAGGGTGAAGGCATTGCATTTGGTGAAAATAGCTTGCGAAGATATCTCTATATCATATTGCTTGCATACTTGATTTTTCATCTATCAACTCATTGTTTGTATCACATTCATGAAGCATGTCATAATTGAGAACTAATATAGTGTTTATATGGTACTCTTTGACATTTTCTAGTTTAAGATCTTTTGGTGATAATTGTTCACATTGATCTTATTTCATGAAGTGTGTTGTTATTTGTATGATTGTTGAGTGGCTAATTTTTGAATAATGTGAGCTTCATATTCTTTGATAGCTACTCTCTTGAGAAGTAGAGATCTTAAGTAAGTCTCTTTACTTGCTTCTAGATCATGTGCTTTTAAGCCTTGAAATTGGTTTCAAAAATGCACTTTGCTTCTCTTGTATGTTTTGTTAAGTATGTTGAGCTTGATTGATGTTCGCTTTGGATACACCTTGAAGTCCTAAGGACTAATAACATTTAAAAATGACCAATGGTTGGTATCCATTTGTTTCGGCAACATAGAACTCAACGAGCACCCTCATGGAAAGGGCTACACACCTTGGTTGTGAAGCCACTTAATGTAGGAAAAGGCTACGCCATTGTGATGAGTGAAAGCTGTTAGGATTATGCTCAATAGCAAGAGTGTAATGTTGTAATTAACAATCTTTTTCATATTAATAAAGTGATTTCTGGTTTAACAAATCGTATAGCATTTATAGTTTATATTATAATTGTCAAAGTAAATAATCATAAGGTCTAAAGACTATGGGAAAAGAAGAATTGTTCGTACATCTGGATATGTATGTGGTAGACACAATTCTTTAGTTAGTCTTGAATAATGTTCACAACTTAAGTTAAAGGTTGGGCACCTTTATCTTGTTAAAGTTGTAGAATTCTTTTGCTAGCATTTGAGTGGGATCAAATGAGATATGATGAGTCTAAAATCATCGGAGTGTCTTCGAGCAAAAGGATCTAGTGCACTGGGTGCATTGAACTGGATCACAATGAAAAGCTTTATCTAGAACCGTCAATAGATAATAGTCTTTTCATTATCAGGACAATCGGAGAGTCTATCTTAATCCTGAGATAAATGATGGACTTATGGTTGCAAGTGATATCATTTGAGTTATCAATGAGTACGATTATATCACATAGTCTATCCTCGATAGTTTGGTGATATTCATTTGTTAATCGATAGAGGACTTCATTTATAGATATGGACATCGTGGCTCCATTTAATAAATGAGAGTATAATATCATCATATGGATGTTTTGAGGTAATTGGATATTAAATCTCAACGTTGAGTTTTCGATAGTGTCTATTGAAAACATGGCTTCTGGACAAGTCAAAATATCCAAGTTCAAAACGTGGTCATATGAGTAAATATGGTAACTTGGAGAGTTATAGGCGGTCTATGAACTCTTGGCGATTACTGATATTAATCACGAGGATACACTATCTCCAACATGATTGTCTAGGGTATGAATGAGGAACATCTTCCTTTTCTATCTTTATTTAAGAGTTCAATTTTAGCTCTTTAGTGGAATGAGTTAAAATTAATTGATCGGACCTAAGTGAATCATTTGTTGATTGTGATTAGGTTGTGTCTATTGAAGCTTAAATTTAGATAGCCCGCCAAGATCCCCAATCCACACGGACTTGCATGGATCACTTGATATATTCTACCGGACCAATTTATGGGTCCATCTAGAATTGCATTTAATATATTAAGAATATAATTTGCACATTATTTATTTAATGGGCTGCTCTATTATATTAATATATTAATGAAAGGCATGTGGGCTTGTTTCTTTTAGTAAGAATGGGTCTGGTTCACATGTGGGCTTTTTATTGAAAGTCCAATGGATTACATAAAATAAGAAAATAATATTGAGCCCATATATATATGATGTGGGCGGCAAGGCTAATTTATTAGTCTAATATATTATTTTATTTTATTGTTTGATTAAATGAGAATTAATTAATTTATTAATTAATTATTTAATTAAGAAACAAAATCTTTTTCTGATCAGGAAATATGTTTCCTAGAGTTATACTATTGGTAGTAGTATACTAAAAGTAAAAGACTTATTTGGTAAGAAAATAAATAATAAGGTTTATTTATTTAATCAAATAAGGAAGTCTTTGAGATAGTCACAAATACACTAAAGAGTTGGATTAGGGTTGAATTCTAAAGATTAATAGATATATACATATGATATATGGCACTTAGCCGCAATATATATAATATATATTAAAAGCATGCAGAATTCAAAAGATAAATAGAATGCATGCAGAATTGATTAGTGTTATATAGATATATATATATTTTGTTAAGGCATGCAGTATTTATTCCGCTACATATATATATATATTGTTATAGGCGTGCAGCATTAGTTAACTTTAAAATAGGCGTGCAGAATTTATGCAATTTATATGTTGAATATATATATATTATTTTGTTGGTTGAATTCGGCTAACCCTACTTGCAAGGCTTGAGAGTTTTTCTTTTGCTTAAAAAATAGAATCCAACTCTAGTGATTAGTGTGTGTTGATTTCGGCAAAAACATAAAAGAGTGAATAGATTATTCTGTGATGGTATACTAATTGCTTGTTCATCAATAAGCTTGTGTGTACAACATCGATTTAGGTTCACGCGAGTTTCGATCATTAGATTGAGAACTCAAAAGTGACCGGAATAATCTTAGTCTTCTTTGATTGTTTTGTGACTAACAAAAGAAAAAGAAAAGTTTGTTTGTCCATTCTCAGGTTTGCAATTCAAAGAAAAGGGAGACCACGCTCCTAGGTGATTCACGTTCGTGCTAGGATTGAAGATCTTGCGGATTACCATCGACATAAGTCAATCGGATCACGCGACAAAAGGTAATTTACTTTTGTTAATATATATGCATGTTTATTGATTAAAAGGGTTTAAGGTTCATAAAGGAAAAAATTTTAAAAGTCACTAAATCGTTTTTAGTATCGCTTCCGCTGCGTTTACCGCTTTTGTTATTATTTTTCCCTACAATTGGTATCAGAGCCTAGGTTGAACCCTTTTAATTAATTAACGTATATATACGTGGATCGATTTCTTTTTATTGTGATTATGCATGTTTAGAAAGAGATGGCACTCTAGGTATTCGCATATATAATTACATGTGATGTATGGATTTATATATGTTTTATGTGGATTGTTGTTGCTCGATTTTGGTCTTAGATTTTCAATGTATTTTTGTTATGGAATTGTAACAAGAAGGGTGGTCTATCATCGCCATAATTCCTTCTTGGCAGTTGCTAGGTTTTATATTTTTTTTAATATAGGTGCAGTATTTTTTTTAACAACTGCAGTTTTTTTATTTAATTTTTTAGTGCAGTTTTTATATGTAAAAGTACTGCAGTGAATAAAAAAAAAAAAAAATACTGCAGTATTTTATTTGTTTAAATACTGCCGTAATATATTTAGGTGTTGAAGATTCGAAGACACGAAGAAAAACGAAGCAACCGGAACCGAGAACGAGCACCGTGCGCACCCTAGGAGTGGATTGGGCTGCGCATGGCAAGCCCAAGCTTGGTGGGCTGCGCACGGCAGCCTTGGGAGTCTTCATGGGCTGTGCACAGCAGCCCCTTTGTTGGGTTATGGGTTGTGCACGCCCATGGGTTTGGGCCGAAGGATGAGCGTATGGTTGATGGGCCACTTGAAGATCTTGTATTCCTAAACAATTGTAATTTACTTGTTTTTCTAGGATGGGCCAAAATTATTGCTATTTAATTTATGCTTAAATATTACAATATTTGTTATTGTATGATAACATGACATATAGAATAGGAGTGCCACTCATATATCTCTTTTGGTATGAACATGCATTGAATGATTTAGGTATCTAAATTGGCATCTAGATAACTCGGTAAATCATTCTATGGGATTTAATCACACGCCTTAAATAATTGAGTGGGAGAAGGTGTTTTTGTAACACCTATGGCCTCCAAGGTTAGTTGAGCTTTATTATTTATTGATAATCCCCCCAAGGGCATCCATGAATGGAATTTAGCAATATACTTCCTTACAAGGATAGACTAGACAATGGACTCAAACGAGATCTACTCCCCAAGGAGGGATTTTCGTGAGAGAAAATTGAGGGTCGATATCTTGGTAACACACTCAATGTAATTTTATTGATATCCTCCCAAGAGTTCTTGTCAGTAAAATTGCAAGGCTAAAATTGAAAACGCTGGTTGTTATGTTAACAATTAGGTGGGACCTAGTCTAACTAGTAAATGGTGCGAACTCCCAAAGGAGGCGTAACATTTATGGGTGTTGGATCACCGTTGAATTTTATGATTGAGTTATTTATTTAATTCAAGATAAATATTTAAAAGTGCTTTATCATGATTATTTACTTATATATGTTTTGTTATATTCAGAAATCATGAACCCATCCCTAATGAACATCTTAAAAGATAATATTTTAACCGAAAATAATTATGTCACATGGAAAAGGAAAATTGGGTTGTTGCTGCAAAGTGAAAAACATAAGTTTATTCTGTCTGCTCCTAAACCACCTGCTCCTACTTATGAATCTCAGATTCATATGGTTGGTAAAGTTGCTATTGTTAAGACCCGTCAAAAGGTTAAGGAACAACAGAAGAAAAAGCAACTTGGGCCTACCAAGATGGAGACCAAGAAAGTAACCAAGATCAAAGGGAAATGCTTCCTTTGTGGTGAAAAGGGACATTGGAAAAGAAATTGCCCAAAGTCCTAGAACAAGAAGGAACAAGGTAATATTAATTATCTTGAAACATGTTTTCTGGCAGATTCTACAGATTCTTGGATCATAGACTCTGGAGCCACAAATCATGTTTGCTATTCCTTACAGGGGTTCCAAGAAAGGAGAAAGTTGAATAAAAATGAAATCAACTTGCGTTTGGGCAACGGAACGTTAGTGTCTGCAAGTGCAGTGGGAGATATTAGAGTTAATCTAGATTCTTTTAGGCATTTAGATTTGATAGACGTTTATTATGTACCTCAATTCAAGAGAAATTTAATTTCAGTTTCTTGTTTGAATAAATTTGGATTTTCGGTTACTTTTAATAAAGTTTTTATTATTAGTAAGAATGACAAAATTATTTGCAAAGGTACATTGGAAAACGGTCTATACTTTTTGCATAGAAATATCTCTCACTCGTTAGACACAGAAATGACGGAACCTAATCATAAAAGAGTAAAATTATCAACAGATGAAACCTACCTTTGGCATTTACGCTTAGGTCATATTAACCTTAATAGGATTAAAAGATTGGTATATGACGGACCTTTGAGTGACTTAAAGGTTGATGATCTACCAACTTGTGAATCTTGTTTGGAAGGTAAAATAACCAAAAGGACGTTCTCTGCCAAAGGTGCAAGAGCCACTGAATGTTTAGGATTGATACACACTGATGTATGTGGACCTATGAGCATTCAAGCTAGAGGTGGATATGAGTACTTCATCACCTTCACGGATGATTACTCGAGATTTGGTTATGTGTATCTCATGAGACATAAGTCGGATGCTTTTGACATGTTCAAAGCATTCAAAGCTGAAGTGGAAAATCAGCTTGAGAAACACATAAAAATCTTGAGATCTGATCGTGGTGGAGAATATCTATCTGGTGAGTTTCAGCAATATCTTATTGATAATGGGATAGTTTCTCAGTTTTCTGCACCAGGTACACCTCAACAGAATGGGGTAGCAGAAAGGAGAAATAGAACTCTTTTGGATATGGTTAGGTCTATGTTGAGTTATTCAACGCTTCCTACTTCTTTTTGGGGATATGCTTTACAAACTGCTATATACATTCTAAACGATGTACCATCTAAGTCTGTTCCTAAAACACCGCATGAGTTGTGGACTGGGCGCAAGCCTAGTTTACAACACTTAAGGATATTTGGTTGTCCTGCGCTTGTGTTAAAAGGAAAGACAGAAAAGATGGAGTCCCGTTCAGAAACATGTATATTTGTAGGGTATCCAAAAGAAACTAAAGGATATTATTTCTATAGTCCTTCAGATCTTAAAGTATTTGTTTCGACAAATGCTAAATTTCTGGAAAAGGACTATATGAATGATTTTGTGCCTAGAAGTAGAATTGTCCTGAATGTGATGTCAGGAGATACAATTCCACGAGAGGTTACACAACCTAACCCAATTGTAAGTTCCGATCCAACACAAGATCAACAACCTACCATTCCTCGTCGTAGTGGGAGGGTTAGAACACAACCCGAAAGATACATCGGTCTGGGAGAATCAGTGGAGAATCTCCCGGACGACGATGATCCCTATACGTACAAGGAAGCTATGGAGGATGTTGATAGTCGCCATTGGCAAAAGGCAATGCAATCCGAGATTGAATCTATGTTCGATAACAAAGTCTGGTCCCTTGTAGACTTGCCTAAAAGGATAAAACCCATTGGGTGCAAGTGGGTATACAAGAGGAAAAGAGGTATGGATGGAAAGGTGGAAACCTTTAAAGCTAGATTGGTAGCTAAAGGGTATACACAGAAAGAAGGTATCGATTACGAGGAAACCTTCTCTCCTGTGGCCATGCTTAAATCCATTAGGATACTCTTATCCATTGCAGCATCTTTAGATCTAGAGATTTGGCAAATGGACGTCAAGACAGCTTTCCTATATGGAAGTCTTGACGAAAGCATCTACATGATGCAACCAGAGGGATTCATTGAAAAGAGCCAAGTGGATAAGGTATGCAAGTTGCAGAAATCCATATATGGATTAAAGCAAGCATCCAGATCCTGGAACATAAGGTTTGATCAAGCTGTCAAAGGTTTTGGATTTATTCAGAATCCTGACGAACCTTGTGTATACAAAAGGATTAAAGGCGACAAGTTGGTTTTCCTGATTCTTTATGTTGATGATATACTACTCATTGGAAACGATGTAGGTGTATTGACATCAGTAAAAGAATGGTTAGCAAAACAATTTGATATGAAGGACTTAGGAGAAGCAAGTTTTATTCTAGGTATCCAAGTAATAAGGGATAGAAAGAATAGAACGATTGCATTATCCCAAGCTTCATACATAGACAAAATCTTGTCTAGGTTTTCCATGCAGGATTCCAAGAAAGGTATGTTACCTTTCAGACATGGAATCAAGCTTTCTAAGGAACAAGTTCCTAAGAATGAGCATGAAGAGCAATTCATGAGTAGAGTTCCATATGCCTCGGCAGTTGGAAGTCTCATGTATGCAATGCTCTGTACTAGACCAGATATTTGTTTTGCTGTTGGCATAGTAAGCAGGTTTCAATCGAAACCTGGTCCTGATCACTGGACGGCAGTCAAGCATATTTTCAAGTATCTTAAGAGAACGAGAGATAATATGCTTGTATACTCTGGAGGGGATTTGGTTCCCGTTGGGTATACAGATTCTGATTTCCAATCAGATTCTGACTCCAGAAAATCCACATCAGGGGCTGTGTTTACTATTGGAGGAGGAGCAGTTATATGGAGGAGTATCAAGCAATCTTGTATTGCTGATTCCACCATGGAAGCTGAGTATGTTGCTGCATGCGAAGCTGCCAAAGAGGCTGTTTGGCTCCGCCAATTCTTGATTGACTTAGAAGTGGTTCCTAGTGCGAATAAGTAGATCACTATCTACTGTGACAACAGTGGAGCAGTGGCTAATTCGAAAGAACCAAGAAGTCACAAGAGAGGTAAACACATTGAAAGAAAGTATCATCTTTTAAAGGAGATTGTTCAAAGAGGTGACGTGACGATTACAAAAATCGCGTCAGCAGAAAATCTAGCGGATCCCTTCACAAAGGCTCTACCTCAGAAGAGTTTCGATGGGCATCTAGAGAACATGGGCTTGAGAGATATGACACATTTGCTATAGCGCAAGTGGGAGATTGTTAGGATTATGCTCAATAGCAAGATTGTAATGTTGTAATTAACAATCTTTTTCATATTAATAAAGTGATTTCTGGTTTAACAAATCGTATAGCATTTATAGTTTATATTATAATTGTCAAAGTAAATAATCATAAGGTCTAAAGACTATGGGAAAAGAAGAATTGTTCGTACATCTGGATATGTATGTGGTAGACACAATTCTTTAGTTAGTCTTGAATAATGTTCACAACTTAAGTTAAAGGTTGGGCACCTTTATCTTGTTAAAGTTGTAGAATTCTTTTGCTAGCATTTGAGTGGGATCAAATGAGATATGATGAGTCTAAAATCATCGGAGTGTCTTCGAGCAAAAGGATCTAGTGCACTGGGTGCATTGAACTGGATCACAATGAAAAGCTTTATCTAGAACCGTCAATAGATAATAGTCTTTTCATTATCAGGACAATCGGAGAGTCTATCTTAATCCTGAGATAAATGATGGACTTATGGTTGCAAGTGATATCATTTGAGTTATCAATGAGTACGATTATATCACATAGTCTATCCTCGATAGTTTGGTGATATTCATTTGTTAATCGATAGAGGACTTCATTTATAGATATGGACATCGTGGCTCCATTTAATAAATGAGAGTATAATATCATCATATGGATGTTTTGAGGTAATTGGATATTAAATCTCAACGTTGAGTTTTCGATAGTGTCTATTGAAAACATGGCTTCTGGACAAGTCAAAATATCCAAGTTCAAAACGTGGTCATATGAGTAAATATGGTAACTTGGAGAGTTATAGGCGGTCTATGAACTCTTGGCGATTACTGATATTAATCACGAGGATACACTATCTCCAACATGATTGTCTAGGGTATGAATGAGGAACATCTTCCTTTTCTATCTTTATTTAAGAGTTCAATTTTAGCTCTTTAGTGGAATGAGTTAAAATTAATGGATCGGACCTAAGTGAATCATTTGTTGATTGTGATTAGGTTGTGTCTATTGAAGCTTAAATTTAGATAGCCCGCCAAGATCCCCAATCCACACGGACTTGCATGGATCACTTGATATATTCTACCGGACCAATTTATGGGTCCATCTAGAATTGCATTTAATATATTAAGAATATAATTTGCACATTATTTATTTAATGGGCTGCTCTATTATATTAATATATTAATGAAAGGCATGTGGGCTTGTTTCTTTTAGTAAGAATGGGTCTGGTTCACATGTGGGCTTTTTATTTAAAGTCCAATGGATTAAATAAAATAAGAAAATAATATTGAGCCCATATATATATGATGTGGGCGGCAAGGCTAATTTATTAGTCTAATATATTATTTTATTTTATTGTTTGATTAAATGAGAATTAATTAATTTATTAATTAATTATTTAATTAAGAAACAAAATCTTTTTCTGATCAGGAAATATGTTTCCTAGAGTTATACTATTGGTAGTAGTATACTAAAAGTAAAAGACTTATTTGGTAAGAAAATAAATAATAAGGTTTATTTATTTAATCAAATAAGGAAGTCTTTGAGATAGTCACAAATACACTAAAGAGTTGGATTAGGGTTGAATTCTAAAGATTAATAGATATATACATATGATATATATGGCACTTAGCCGCAATATATATAATATATATTAAAAGCATGCAGAATTCAAAAGATAAATAGAATGCATGCAGAATTGATTAGTGTTATATAGATATATATATATTTTGTTAAGGCATGCAGTATTTATTCCGCTACATATATATATATTGTTATAGGCGTGCAGCATTAGTTAACTTTAAAATAGGCGTGCAGAATTTATGCAATTTATATGTTGAATATATATATATTATTTTGTTGGTTGAATTCGGCTAACCCTACTTGCAAGGCTTGAGAGTTTTTCTTTTGCTTAAAAAATAGAATCCAACTCTAGTGATTAGTGTGTGTTGATTTCGGCAAAAACATAAAAGAGTGAATAGATTATTCTTTGATGGTATACTAATTGCTTGTTCATCAATAAGCTTGTGTGTACAACATCGATTTAGGTTCACGCGAGTTTCGATCATTAGATTGAGAACTCAAAAGTGACCGGAATAATCTTAGTCTTCTTTGATTGTTTTGTGACTAACAAAAGAAAAAGAAAAGTTTGTTTGTCCATTCTCAGGTTTGCAATTCAAAGAAAAGGGAGACCACGCTCCTAGGTGATTCACGTTCGTGCTAGGATTGAAGATCTTGCGGATTACCATCGACGTAAGTCAATCGGATCACGCGACAAAAGGTATTCTTCTTTTGTTAGATAATATATATGTTTAATTGATTAAAGGGTTTAAGGTTCATAAAAGGGAAAAATTTTAAAAGTCACTAAATCTAATATTTTAGTATCGCTTCCGCTGCGTGTACCACTTTTGTTTATTTTTCCCTACGAAAGCCGCCATGAGGTGTATATGTTTTTGTTAGAAAAATCAAAGAAGTGTTGAATTGAATCATAAAAAAAAAAAAAAAAAAATCTTTGATTCAAGCCTAAATAAAAAAAAAAGGGGGGGGCTTTTGGAGTATAGTTGAATAATCAAATGAGCTCGGGTTGACAAATAGAAATGGGTTGACGAGCCACATGCACACACACGCTCACATGTTGAAATCTATTCTCTTTATAAGCAAAATTTCGGATGATAACCGGTTTGACCTTTTTATGGAAAGGCCTAAGATGAATAGATGTTGAAATTGTATGCATGCTTGATTATCAAACTACTTCTTTTCATATACTTGAAGCAAAATCTTCACACACTCACGTTTGCTTAATTAGTATTTTTGATACTTTAGCAATTTTTGATGACATATGAGAGTGATTGAAAATCTTGATGTAACTCTCTTAGATATGTGAAGCTTATTTGCAAATCTAATAAAAATTGCTTGTGATGTGATTGTGTGGTGATTTTTGTGAACATTTGTCTATCTTGATTTTAGATGAGGCACTTGTCAAGGGGGAGCATAATATGCTAAATCCTTGTTCTCTTTTATGACATGTTCACATGTTCTTTAAGGTTGTTAATTGTTGGCATTATTCTTATTTTTGATAAATCATGAAGATGCTATGATAAATTCTTATTTGCATGATGATTTATTGAATATAGTGTTTTGCCTTTGTATATGTTTATTGGTTCTTTATTTGTTTCTTTGTTTCCTCTCACTTTGGTTTTTAGTTTGTTTTGTGTAGCAAGATTATGGGAAAAGCAAAGAAGATTGGTGGAAATACTTCTTCAACTCCCATTGCCAAGTCCAAACCTACAATTTCTTCCAAAATTTCCAAAGGTAACAAAGTGGATGAATTGGGAATTTTTGGTTGCAAAAAACTAATTCAAGAAAGAGGTATTGACTTGGACTCTTGTGTTGGATCCTATGTTTATGATGTGCTTAAGAGTAGAAATTGGATTTCATGGGTGAACATGTTAGGAATCTCTAATGAGACCATTGTTAGAGAGTTTTATCATGCTTACAAATCCGGTTCTACTGTGAATAGTGCTACTCTAAGCATAAGGAAAGTTGTCTTTAGAGTTTGTCCTAGGAAGGTTAATGAATTTCTTAACTTGCCCGATGATATTAAATCGGAATTCCTTGATATTGATATCTTGGAAAACCTTGATTTAATGGGTAGGACTCTATGTGATGATAGTAATTTTGTGTGGGGGAAACGTGCTTTTATTAGGCAAGGTGAGCTAACAAAAATTAGTGCATTTTGGCATTTATTTGTGTGCTCCAATCTTGTTGTTTCTACTAATGCTTTGGAGCTTAATAGAGACAAAATTAAGATTGTATATGCCTTGGTGACTAACAAACCTATAAACCTTGGTGAATTGCTTGTAGAGCAAATTGAAATTGCGGCTTGTACTAGTCGTTTGGACAAGAAATTGGCTTTTCCGGGGTTTATAACTCAATTGTGCTTAGCTAAAGGTGTGAGGAATCTTGATGGTGATGTTACGCTTCCTCCCTTAGAGAAGTTGAGTGAGAAACGTATGGCAACCATGTCGTACAAGGACAAGGGAAAGTCTAATGATGTACTTAGGCTTTTTGGTGATTCTCTTGATTCTAACCATGTCCCTAGCTCACCCGCTCTTCCTAGTTGGGCTTTAAAATTGAGGAAAGAGGTTGAAGAATCTCATAGGTTGATTGAGGCGTCACAAAGGAAGATTGAAGACCTTAGTGCCAAGCTTGTTGCTCAAGATGAGAGGATCAAAGAGTTGGAAGGAAAATCAACTCCGACAAGGCAATATGTGAGATCCGCACACCGTTCTTCTTTCCTTGGTGGCACAAGTGGCTAGAGAGCTTCATGAGGTATATTTTCTTACTCTTTCCTTTTGGCTTCATATCATGTCAAAAAGGGGGAGAAATATGAGAAACACATGGGAGAAATCTAGCTTACTTAGTCTTATTTTAGTTGTTTTATATTTTTGTATATTTGGTATCTAGCTTGAACTATATGGCATGTAATATTTTTTTTTTATTGAATCTTGGCTTAGAATATTTTGATGGATAGTATGTATTAAGGGGGAGCATACTTAATCCATTTGAACTTATATGTTACTATTTTCTTGCCTAAGATTGGATATTGCCATACTTGTTGTCTCTTGGATATTCTTGTGCTTTCAAGTTCTTTTTAGGTGATATCAAGAGAAGACCAAGTTGAAGTTCAAGACTTGTTTTTGGTTGTTAATTTGTGTCTGTATGTGTAACTCATTGTACTCATTGTGACCAAATTTTCTTTGTAATTGTTTTAGTGTTTGTTTAGGAGTTTTGACATGGAATTTGCCAAAGGGGGAGATTGTAAGGTTGATAATTAGTGTTGGCATTAATTCCATATCAAAACGTGTTTATCTTGTAATGTTTAGTGGTTAATAATTGAAGAATTTTGAAGACGAAGGACGTCTCAACCACAACTCATTCAAGAAGCCGGCTTTTAAGAGATTCGGGCATTATTGGTCGACAAAGGTATTCAAGGACCTCTTATCTCTTACAAGGCTAGGCACACACTCACACATATCATTCGTGTGTGTTCCTTCATGATTTAAATTTCATTTACATATCACTTTCACACACTTGGCAAAATATGCTCATGCATTCATATTAAGTTAATAAACTTTGTGTTTTGCATTTTCTAGGACTATGTCCGGAAACTAGCATATGTGTGTGTCTTTGTGTTTGTATGTTTCCGTATTTTGTGTTCAGGACTTGAACATGTTCTTATTTAATGCCTTATTGAGTTCCGGTCGTTTCGGTTACTCATTCATAAGGTTTCGAGTCCAAACAAGTTGACTACGCTACTTTTCGTTCTCTTTCGTTGAGTTGACTTCATCGATGATTTCCGAGATGATTTCTCAACCGTTTTTCAAAGTTGTATAGTCATCGTCGTGTGTGAGAGAGTCACGGTTCGTAATCCAGAAATAGATTCGAAATCGGAGTTCGGACGCTCAAGATATGGGCCGAAGAACCGAGGGAGCGCGCGAGAGGATAGCCCAGGCCGTGGGCCACTTGGGCTGGCCGTTGATGAGGCCGTGGGCCCCACGGCCTGGAGCACTCTCTGCTCCCGTGTGGGCCACGCGCCCCCCACGGCCAGGGGGTGATGTGGCACCACGTGATTGGCTCCCTTGGCCTCTCTCTCTCCTTCTATTTCTTCCCTCTCTCTCTCCATTTTGAAAACTAAGAAGAAACATTTCAGAAATCCCGTAAGCTCTCTCTCCAGCTTTTTCAGAATTTCGAAACACCATATCTTCCTCATCCGGAGTCAGATTTGAGTGATTCAAGTTGGAGAGTGTTCGTATTTGAGTCCTCTAACATCTCCAAGTGGTTTGGTGGCTGTTGGATCATGATTTCCAGTGGTTGAACACTGATTTCCGAACCAGCTGTAAAATCCGAGATAATGGTCTCAACTTTGGGATTTCTTGCTTTTTGACCTTCCATTTGCTTGGGGTTTCTTCTTCTATATCTATGTTAATGTTTGGTAAAAGCTATTGAGAAAGATAGCTTGATTATCATTCTAATTGAAAGTCAATTTGTGGACTAATGTTGACTAGATTCTATGATTCTAGGTTTTACATATGTTTGTGAGTTGTATTGTGATTAGAATGGCATCTTAGGTTGTTTGGAACTTAATTGAATTAATTTTGTGTTAAAATGACCTTGAGATTTGATTTGATCCTTTGATTGATAAAATCTAGGATTTGTGTATTTGTTTGTGATTTAGAGAATATAGGTTTTGATTGATGTAAGTCTCAAAACCTTGCTCTCTATTTTTGACTAGTATATTGATTGATTTTAATCTCATATATCTAGCATTTAATTGTATATTGATAGCATCTTGAATTTATACTTCATGAACATATTGTGATTCAAGTGTTGTGTGTGTGAATGAGACTTTGAATGTATGTGTTAGGTGTTTCACATGCTTAGGTTTCTATTCATGTATTTTGCATCTAGACTTAATTACTTGTGATATCACATGTTTAGGTGTATTTGTGCCATAGAATGTATTGATCACATGTTCTATGTTGTATTGAATGTTTGCATCATTTGCATTCACATGATCACACTAGGAAGTCCTTGTAAAAGGCATGAAGTCTTAGTTAGAGTCGGGGTGACTCGGATAGCCAAGCAAGAAGTCTTGCCTAGAGTCGGGATGATTCGGATAGGTAAGCAAGGAGTCATGGCTAGAGTCGGGAGGACTCGGATAGTCATGCATGGGAGGCTTCCTAGAGGCAAGAGTGCCTTGGATAGGGAGTTGGCTATTGTATTGGTAGGCCTAAGCATATGGTTAGACATAGACTCCGATAGAGCGAGGTACACGGGAGGTGTATGCACTCTTGAGGAATTTCTAATCTACCATCGATGTTGGTTGTGTGTGGTGTCCAATATATGGTGGTTTCGCATCATTGAGGGATTTCACACTTTCCAATAGGGTTGGGTAGGCTTAGACTTCACTAGGTTGGGTGAGCTAAAGATTGGTCACTTTGTGAATGTTCTATGTTTACTTTCCAATAATATAGTACCCAATGGTTGTAGTTCAACCCGTGGATGTTTCCTCCTTAAAGGTTTTACCACGTTAAAAAATCTCTTATGTTAATTCTTCCTAACTCTTTCTCTTATATTTTAATTGTATATTTTATTATCTTGATTCATAATATTCACAAGTGTTGCATTGTGAAGCAAGATTTTGTATAGTGTGATTAGTGAATTCATTCTATAGATCTATTTTGTATCTTTGATTCTTTTATATATTGTAATCTTTGTATAGTGACATTTTGATCACTCTTGTAATTTATTGAACACTTATTGAAATACAAGCTTACTTTGTGTTGTGTTTATTTGTTCTTATATCTCACATAACTTGTTGATATACTTAGACCTTGCTCTTATGATTGTATTATCGTATTGTCTTTGTATGTCTTCCGTGGCTTATTGTGTTGTGTGTAAGGCTACCTTGAGGGACAAACGAAAGTTTGTTTAAGGGTTTGAAAAAGGTGTAAAAACCTATTCACCCCCCTATAGGTATGCTTTAAGCAATTTAACTTCGTTTGTATACTTTCAAAGTTGCTTTCTAGAGGTGTAGAATACATCTCGGATAGGAAGTAGGCTTGGTGATTCACTAGCCCGAGGGTAGATTAGGAGTTGATAGCTTGAGCGGATATCATGAGTGTGTAAGTCCTTTTTCACATAGTGGATTGCTTTACCGGTGGTTGTGGTATCAACCCGTGGATGTTTCCTCTTTGAGGTTTTACCACGTTAAAACACTTGTGTTCATTTTTGCTTTTATTTTTTTATCTTCCATATCTTTCATTGATTGCATATCTTGTAAATTGATTAACTCTTGTATAAGTGAAATCAATTAATTTGTCAAATTTAATCAAGTGTGCATTTTCATTGATATATTCCGCATTATTTTTAAATTGGGAGAATTTGGAGCCTATACCTATTCACCCCCCCTCTAGGTATATTTCACTACTACTTAAGGGAAATTTCAGAGCCCATAGCAACACCATATGTATTCACTTTGATCAAACCAAGAGCCGAAGACGACCAAACCACAGTCTTGATCATCGGGGCTTTAGAAAGGCAACCTCGAAGACCAAATCGACGAAGAATCAAAAGGTCGTCCATACAATTACGCATACAACCAATGTCCAAGCGATTAGCCTCTAAAACAGCACGCCAAACCAGAGAGAGGACGGATCTAAAGTCCACCGACATCCCTTCAAAGATCCATTGATTACGGGTAGTCCACACCCCCCAAATCATTGCATGGATAGCTGCTTTCCATAAAATCCTAATCTGCTCACTAAAGGAAACCGACATGGCCTGCAAGAAGAAGGATTGCCAAGTTTCGCTAAAGACAAGTCGTTGGAAATCTGAGAAAACAGCCTCCCAAAGAGCAACCACCAGCGGACAATGAAGAAAAAGATGATCTGCCAATTCATTACTAACCCCACAAATACTACAACGAGAAGCCAACTGGAACCTATACATGCAAAGGAGATCCTCAGTAGGAAGCCTGTTAAACATAGAATGCCAGGTCAAAGCTGAGCGAAAGGGGGGAATAAAACGGGACCAAATATCTCTCCACCAAACAACCTGAGGAATATCACAAAAAAATTAGGAATAAGCAGCCTTGCAAGAAACACAATCGTCCCAAGAATTAGCCCAAACTAGAAAATCCACAATAGAAGAGATTGTAATCTGATCAATCCGAAAACACAGATTCGGGAAGTGCACTCGAAAACAATCGTCCAGCACCTATCTACCCTTACGAATAAAATCTGAGATCCTCACCCAGAGGAGATTAGCTAAATAATTCGAAATCCCTAAAAGCTTTAAAATGGGAACCCCCCAGCCAATTATCATGCCAAAAGTCCCGTTGAAAGTTCTCGTCAATCAGCCATATATATTCCTTAAGAAGGGAACTATAGTTGGTTCAAAGAGAAAACCAAATCGAGGAGGTGACATACCCTCCTTGAGGCTTCTGCAACTACTTGAGATACCTCTATCGAAGAAATGAAAAAGCAAGACCATCAGAGGTCATAAACTTCTAAGTGAATTTCCACAACAGCGAGTCATTCAGCAACCCATGATCTTTCAAACCAAGACCAAACTAAGAGTAACGCCTACAACAATTATCCCAAGCGACCTGAACCAATTTAGTCTCCTGATCATACCATTTCTATGCCTATTTAAGGTCCCCATTTCCGTTATCTTGACTCATTTCTCGAGTATTTTTAGTGTTTTAATGTGTTTTGTGAGACTTGTGTAGGTATTTATCCCAAAATAAGGTGTTAATTGAAGAGATTTGGAGGTTAAATGGGTTGAAATTGTTATGGCTCGTGTAGAACATCCACTTTCAGAGGCTCATATCTCCCTCTCAAATTGGGTTTTATGTTACATATATTTGGAAAGCCTCGAAGGTCTAGTTTCCAACAGTTTTTACAGATTTCAATTCTAGGTATTCTTGAGGATGTTATACTCGTTTGAATAGCTAGTGCGCAATGCTGAAAAGTCCAAATGGCTACCATCAAACAGCGGTCGTGGCTACCAAATTAGGTCGCAATTCAACTCTAGAGAAAAGTTGATTTTTGGCCGAAATTGAAGGACATTCTTGTCTTTTCATGCTCTAGCCTTCCCACTCTATAAATACACCTTATTCTTCTTCTCTCCACAGCAGACCACACCATATCTTCATCTTCTTCATTTTCTTCACAACAAAAGAGAGACAGGAGCTTCAAAGTCTCCATAGAGGGTTCTCCTCCATGGAAGCCTCACCACTATTACCTTCTACACTTCTTCCACCCATCTTTGGATGAGATTCAAAGGAGAAATAGACAAGATCTTACCCACAATAGACCGTAACACCGCCTTTTGAGGCTTACCCCATAACAAAGGGACTCCTAAATAAGAGAACAGAAACTGCCTAATCTCAATATCGACCAGAGACTACAAACTACCAATTCAATAAGGGGAGATAGAAGATCCAAAATAAATGAAGGACTTACCCTAGTTAACCAACTGGCCTGAAATATCACCATAATCCCCGAAAGCACCCATGATATTCTTCAGATTCTTAAGAGTGCCTTTGCAAAAGATTAGAACATCATCTGCATAGAGCAAATGAGTTGGAGCCAAAAAGACCCCTTAGGGAAGAAATCAACAGAATTTGAGAAGAACACACCATCCTCATCAATAATATACTAAGGAAATCCTTAGCAATACCAAACAAAAGCGGAGAGAACGGATCTCCCTAACAAACCCCTTTAAAGCAACGAAAATAACCCTCTGGGATCCTATTCAAAAGAACTGAAAGCCTAGGCGAACAAAGAATGTCGTCTATCTAATCCACAAAATCAGAAGAAAACCCAAAAGCCCGAAGCACTATGCAAAGGAAAGACCAATCCAGGGTGTCAAAAGCCTTGCAGATATCAATCTTCATGGCCAAGTTACCCCTATAGCACTTCTTCTACAACACATTCACACAGTTAGAAGCCAAAGCAAAACAATCCTCAATATGCCAGTCTCGAATGAATCTGAACTACTGAGGAGAAATAATCCTTATCGCAACCTGAGCTAAACGACCAGCCAAAATCTTCGAAGAAATTTTGAATAGAAAGTTACTAAGCACAATCAGCCAAAAACTGATCAATCGAAATCGAGTCCCTCAGCTTCGAAAGAAAAACAATGAAGTTGGAATTGAGACCCGGGAAAATAACTCCAGTGATGAAAAAATCTTGAACAGTGAGGACTGACGCATTCCGGATGTACCTTTGAAAAACTACTGCTAAAGGTGGTACACCTAAAAGAAAATGTGAGACAAGTGCGCGAGTCTACAACCCTTAACAAGTGTACGGATCGCTGTCGAGTATAGCGGACACAAGTAAGAGTTATCGTTCCCACGAGGAAACAATCGGTAATGGAACTAATAGATGCTAAAAATTGCATATAACTAAGTGAGTCAATGTACTAACAATTTCTAGGATTAGGTTAATGAGAAAGATATTTAAAACAAATGAGGTACAAGGGAAAACAATAGAACACAAGTGTTGACCAAGATCATCATTCAATATAACCTTAAGTACTATTCATCAATCTAGTATGTGACCCTAATTAAATTGGTCTTTGTGAAAGATAATCAACATCAACTCATCCCAAGATGTCAAAGGTTGGTTAGAGTAAATTACTTAATTCCATGAGGATTAGTGAAATTAATGAACATAGGCATGCACAATTAATAAACACCATAAAGAAAAGTGAAGGAGTATAATTATGTTTGGTCAAACATATTTATTTCTATCCAACCACTTAATAACATATTAAATGCTAACTTACAAGGAAAGCTTGCATTGAATGCGTTGGTCACACATTGATTGCATATACATAAACAAGATATGATGGATTTAACTAGAAATTTGATATAGATCAAGGTTAACAACTCATGAGCATCAATCCCTCACATCCCAAGGAATTTAGCTACAAATATTTTATCTATAACAAAATATAAAGAAAGAGAGAAAGTGATACAATCCATAAGCTTGGATGTCAATCCTTGACTTTGATTACAAAACTTCTTCTTCAATCTTCTTCAAAAGAGTTCAAGATCCACTCTAAAACTAAGAAACTATTTTTGGTCTACAAAGAACAAAATATCTAACAAAATATCTATATCTCTCTAAGTCTAAAAATTATGTCTAAGTATATTTCTACATACTAGGTTAATCTAGAAATTATCTATATATAGTGGTTGAAAATATCCAGCTGAAATCAGAGGTGGCCGCCTTAAATCCACGAGATTTGCTTGAGATCTGCAAGTATGTACCTGCAGTTATGACCTAGCAGATTTGTCTTCTGCTTGAACGATTATTTGATCAAACCAAAATTGGTATAATTTTGGCCCTTATTTCCTTCTCTTTTTGATTAATTCTTGGGCAATATTCCATGATTTAATGGTGTGAATTAAGTGTTTTCAGGTATTTATAAAGTTCGAGGGCATTGGAGTAATATTGGTCAATTAGGGGTGAAACTGTAATTAATGAAGGAGTATTGAATTATTTGTGATTTTAGAAGAGTTCAGGGACCGAAACGTAATTTGCCAAGAAGCCCATGCCACCTCATTATTGAAACGGTGAGTTTCATGATGGGCATTCAATTTGGGCTTTTCTAATTGACAGGCCCAAACGTGAAGTTATATGGTGATGTTAGTTAAAGGCCCAAATAAGTGCAATTATATGGTGATGTGAGCTCACCACACCTAAAGCCTAAATGCACCCCAAGGACTGCTAAATGCACCGCACCTTCACCTAACTTCATCTTCTTCTTTCAGCTTCACGACCAGCCATGGCTTCCCCCAAAACCCTAACTGTCCAGCCATCGGAATCACCTTTCCAACACTCTACTCCGGCCGTTTTTCGGTCCAATCGAACGGCGGTGATCGTGCGACCATGATGAACACCGATTCGGCTCACCAAATCCACAACGAAATCTGGTCCAGCCGTTGGTATCACGCCTCCATTGTCGCCACTTTCCAAACCGCGACACAACCGCGAAAAAGGTCCAATCGATTGTCGCGGTTTGCATTTCGATGTCGCCACAGTGACATGAAGTTCTTTTTGGCACCTGATTGCGTCGCCATTGAAGAAACTGCGAAGATGAGCTGAGAACCAACTCTGATTGGTTGAATTTAGGTGGAAAATTATGAAAAGGCCCCCTTTGACTCTTTGAGGGGCCAAAATGGCAATTTGACAAGTCTAGGTTATATTTTGGTAATTGACCATCCGTGACCTAATTTGAAAACCCTATAAATACATCACTATTTTCTTATTTTGTACAACTCTTCACAATAAAAAAACCTCCTTTCTCCATCATTCATAATCCCACAATTCTCCTCTCCAATAAACACCTAGATTACTTCACCTAAATCACTCTTCTCTATCCATTTTCCCCACCTCTTTCCTTTGTCACTTTCCATATGAATCCACCTATCTAGACACATCCTCAACACCCAATCTTTACACAAGATTCAAGCAAGGAAGCTCAAGGAAGGATCAAGCTTACAAGAGAGACCCAAGGGTGATTTCTCTCCATTTTACTTCCTTTCTTTGTTTGTGATTATGTGTAATTAAACCCCCATTTTAGGGGGATGATTTGAGAGACTTTTTGGACAATGAGTATTTATTAAGGTTTTGAATATTATGTTTATTCAATTAAAGTTTTATTCACCTTTTAATTAGATCTTGCACTTATGTGATTGATTGAGTATTGACACACTTGTTAATTGCAATATTTTGTAGGATTTACTTGTGATAAAATGGATTGAGTTATTGACACACTTGATCATTTTTAGCACACAGTGAATATGATAGGGTTTTGGAGGGTAGGCCTACCACGATTGCCTAGGCCTTTGATCATCACTAATCGATCCCACCTTGACCCCCTTTCCTTAATCGGTTAGGCATTTTGGTGGGAAGTTGTTTAGGGTTCGTAGTGACGTTCTAAACAATACTTTTGAATGAGATTGTGTGAATAGTGCATTAATGAAGCCATATGAATTACTTAAAGTCCATTAGCTACTCTATCATTTCCTTAGACTTCTAATTAATTGTTTAAATAATTCAAACTACCATGATTTACTTTATTTGCATTTTAGATTAGTTAAATAATTCAACTAATTACTCTAACTCCCTGTGGAACGATCCTTAGCTTGCCACTTTACTAGCTTTCAAAACTTAGAGCACATTGCGTAGGAATTCCTTTATAATCATCTTTTGATAATCCGTAATTTGGTAACGACATAGAAAGCGGGCGATCAACGGTGTTGCCATTTCTTCTCGCAGTTGGTTCTGGAAATATCTCAGATCTGGAATCTGTAAGATTGAACTAGCAGTCTTGATCTCGCAGTTTGAGATCTGTTGGTCTGGTATCGCAGTCTGAACTAGCAGTTGAGTCTGAACTTGGATCTGTGACTTGGGTTCTATGAGTATGAACTCGCAGCTTCATCTCGTAGTCCCTTCTGGAGCATGGTTGAAAATATGTCCTGCGAGGTTGTTCTAGCAGCATGAAGTCGCAGTGTATTCTAGGGAACATCTGCCAGCTTGGTTTTGCGAGAATGAACTCGTAGCTTCTTCTTTTCTTCCAGAAATGCCCTTTTTTGACTCTAATACTCCTACTTGGGCCGAAAGTTACCTTGGAAGAGGAAAATACCTGAAAACACTATATAACACTATTAAGTACTTAAAACATCTCAAAAACGATCACAAAGGGGAGGAATTAGGTGCTCAAAACATATACATATTTGGAGTGATCAAAACCCCCAAACCTAACCTTTGCTCGTCCACGAGCAAACATATGATAGTAACTAAGCTAAACTAAACATATATATGCAAAACTACTTTACATTACTATATACATAGATAAACAAAACAAAAGAAAACAAAAGGTGAGACAACCTTAATACGAAAAACAATGCCAATGATGTAGTACCAACAAGAAACTAGACATGCTAGAATTTCTAAGTGAAGAATATCCAGAAATCATTCAAATGATAATATCTCACAGAAATGAATCCCACACTTAAGATGAAAGCTTCAAAGACTACTCGCACTAGCATCTCGGATGTAATTCGCCTTGACTTTAATTCTCATTGGATTTCACTCGATTTTTCTCTCAAAGTCCTAGGTTTACTCTCTATCTAACACATGCGAGTTGGAAGTTATGTAAATAACAATCAAATATATAACGCATGTAAGTACTTGAAATAACGCACAGTTTATGTGACTAGATCTCATGAAAGAATTTGAAACAAATATTGCACGGTGTGTATAAAACTATCTAGAGAAGGGGGGGGGGGGGGGGGGGGGGGGGGGGGGGGGGGGGGGGTGGGGGTGAATAGATTTTAAACGTTATTACCCAATTTTCGTGTAAAGTCAATATTGCGAAATTGCCCCAAACTAGATAAAGCAATAAATCAAGTATAAAATGTGGAAATTAAATAACACTTGATTTTTACATGGAAACCCTCATGGGAAAAAACCACGGGCTAATAAGTGAGCCACACTCGAACCTCGAATCCACTAAATGTGTTAAAGATTACAACCTAATCCCGGTAAGTAATCACACACTTACCTAATCCCGGTCACAATGCAAGACTTAATTCTCTAAGAAGAGATAATAAAACCTATGTGAATATGTGAGATATTCAAAATGCAATTTAGAGCTAGGTAACCTTATATGCTTATCTAGGATGATGATTTTACAATTAATTCAATCCTAGAAATTAAAAGCTAGATGACATGTCAAATAGCTTAGCTAAACATAGATTAAGAAAACCTAGATAGCTATCATAATACAACACTTAATCATATCAACACACAATCTCTATCTTGAATATTAGAAATTAATCAAAAAACATGCAAGTAATAAAAGAGATGCCTTGATAAATAAAACACTAATTATATATGATAATAGGAAGAACTTACCAAAGCAAGTGTGTTGATGAAAGACCCATGCAAGCAAGCATCCTAGATATGCTAGAAGATGCTAGATGAAGTTTAATGCAAATGAAAATGGTTTTGAGTATTTAAATGAGCAATCTTTATTGCCTTTTCTCTCTCAAATCTCTCTTTAGACTTTAGGGTTCTTATCTTGAAAGAGCTAAGTTCAGAGAGATGAGAAAGTGATGTATTTATAGGCACCAAAAACAGAGCATGTGAAAAGACAAGTTTACCCCTGAAAACGCACGATCGACGGCTTCATTCGGCGGCCAGGCCACGGTTTGCAACCCTCGAATTGAGCCCGAGAAGAACAGAGCATCATCGGCGGTTTCATTCGGTGGTTCGAAACCGTCGAACCAACCACTGAATCAAACCCGAGAGATTAAATCAATCAGGTATGATCGGTGGTTTCGAATGGTGGTCGTGGCCGCCGATCATAACCACAGAATCACTCCAGACCTTTTTGGATTGAAACGGCGGTTTCCATTTGATGGCCAAGCTACCGATCAAACCGCTGATTCACCAAAAGTGGTGAAACCAAAGGAGAAGCCAAGGGCATTCTCCGTAGGTAGACTTCGCGCAAAACCAAGCACATACAAGTGCATCCGCGGACGTTTCCAAACAATATCGGGAAACAAATTACAAGGCACATAGGCACATAAGCACACACAAAATACAACATTAAAGTGCAAGTATACTAAGTGTGTGTGTGCAATCTAAATCTCTTCAAAGAAAACTAAGTACTAGAGATTATACCTTTGGCGTGCTTGTCCCTTGAGGTATTGAAAGGGCCTTTGAGGTTGATCCTTAATCACCTAAACTACCCTTACACAATAAACCCCAACATGTGGTTTGTCCACGAAATAAGCCAATCTATAAATGGAAACCTTACAGAATTGAGTGCCATGAACGTGGTAGAACATATTTAAAAACTCGTATTCCTGCAATAGACTTCCTAAAAGAACAATTTGACTCTTCCTAATATGATTTGACCAAGGTAGTTTGTGGTGATGGCAAGGTGTTTGTCATGGAAAAGTATCAATTACTTCAAGGTATGTATACATTGCACTTTACAATCATAAAAACTCTATTTTACTTTACTTTATTTTTTTTTCGAGCGTCTAGGCTTAAGATTTTGAATTCCGTCTTGTGCTATTTTGTTACTCCAAAAATTGAAGTAACCTTACATTAAAGTATAAGGGCTTGAGTGTTGTATTTTTAACACTTCAATTTTGAAAGCCATTTCTTTGCACAATTTCAAGACATGCCTTAGTACACGCGACTTAAACAATTTAGAGCTTTTCATTAAATCTATTTACTTGTATACCTTGACAAAATTGATAATTAAGGTAAGGATGAATGTTTAGGTTAAGGTATGTAATGGTGATGTAGGTAGGTTTATGTGTTTGGGTGAGTGTTTTAGCCATGTTTTCAATGAAGTACACATAATGGAATACAGACGTGTTTAGATAATCTGATTTCGAAACACTATCAAGAGTCCTAAAATTATCTCTAGAAGTCCATCTACCTTCACATTTTATGAGTGTTCTAAGGCACACAATGCAAGTAATGTAATGAGTGTTAGGATTATGCTCAATAGCAAGAGTGTAATGTTGTTTTTGACAATCTTTTCATATTAATAAAGTGATTTATGTTTTTAACAAATCTTATAGCATTTATAGTTTAATTATTATAATTGTCAAAAGTAAATAATCATAAGGTCAAAAGACTATGAGAAATAAAGAATTATTCGTACATCTGGATATGTATGAGGTAGACACAATTTTTTAGTTAGTCTTGAATAATGTTCACAACTTAAGATAAAGGTTGGGCGCCTTTACCTCGTTAAAGTTGTAGATTCTTTTGCTAGCATTTGAGTGGGATCAAATGTGTTATGATGAGTCTAAAATCATCAAAGTGTCTTTGAGTAAAAGAATCTAGTGCACTAGGTGCATTGAATAGGATCACAATAAAATACTTTATCTAGAAACCGTCAATGGATAAAAGTTTTCATTATGAGGAAAATCGGAGAGTCTATCTTAATTCTGAGATAAATGATGGACTTATGGTTACAAGTGTTATCATTTGAGCTATCAATGAGTACGATTATATAGTAGTCTATCCTCGATAGTTTGGTGGTATTCATTTGCTAATCGATAGATGACTTCATTTATAGATATGGACATCGTGGCTCCATTTATTAAATGAGAGTAAAATATTATCATATGGATATTTTGAGGTATTAAATATTAAATCTTAACGTTAAGTTTTCGATAGTGTCTATTGAAACATTGTTTCTGGACAAGTCAAAATATCCAAGTTCAAAATGTGATCATATGAGTAAATATGGTAACTAGGAGAGCTATAGGTGGTCTATGAGCTCTTGGCGATTATTGATATTTTTCATGAGGATACACCATCTCCAATAAGATTTTCTAGGGTATGAATGAGAAACATTTACTTATTCTATCTTTATTTAAGAGTGCAATTTTAGTTCTTTAGTGGAATGAACTAAAATTAATGGATCGAACCTAAGTGAATCATTTGTTGATTGTGATTGGGTTATATCTATTGAAGCTTAAATTTAGATAGCCCGCCAAGATCCCCAATCCACATGGACTTGCATGGATCACTTGATATATTCTACCGGACTAACTTATGGGTCCATCTAGAATTGTATTAAGGCATGTGGACTTGTTTCTTTTAGTAAGAATGAGTCTAGTTCACATGTGGGCTTTTTATTAAGGTCCACTAGATTTAATAAAATGGAAAAAAATAATATATGGCCCATGTTATGTACTTGGGCGGCAAGGCTAGTGTATTAGCCTATTTTATTATTTTATTTTATTATTTAATTAAATGGAAGTTAATTAATTAATTAATTAATTAAAAATCAAAATATTTTTCTAACTAGGAAATAGGTTTCTTAGTGTTATACTATTGTTGGTAGTATAATAAGAATCAAAGAATTTATTTGATAAGTAGATAAATAAAGGAATTTATTTATCTAGTCAAATTAGGAAGTATTTGATTAAGTAACAATTTAATTTATATTCAATATATTATTGGATAATACACTAAAGAGTTGGATTCTAAAGTTGATAGGAATTTTGGTGAAACACAAATCCTCTTTTGGGGAGGATTTTGGCTACATGGATGAATCCTCTTTAGGAGAGGATTTCGACTAACCCTAAATGATTTAGGGATAGATTTTGGCTAGCCCTATTCTTTTTAGGGAAGTGTTAACTGCCAAAATTGGCGAAGGATCAAAGAAGAATTTTCCATCCAGATTCAAGGTACCCTGCTACCACGCAGAACCCAGTACCCCGCTACCAAGCAGAACCTAATACCCCGCTATTATGTACACCGAGTATCCTGATACTTTGTTATCTTGACCCCTCGTTACAGCATTAATTGGTGTCCAGATGCCTAGACGTATCGATACATTGATCCTATGATGAGGGTGAGCTACCTCGATCCATCCTTGAAATTGACTGGCCAGATAGTTAAAACACCAGGAAGAACAGTCTAGCACACTCAGAAGACAGCTTAAAGTGACAATGAAATGCCATCGTTTAGGCCGAATAAAGAAGTATGTTCACTCGCACCACTAAGAGATCGATTTGAACTGGGAGTCAACTCCCGCACCATCTGAGGCACGTTAGATTGTGAAGTTAGAAGGAACCTGGTAAAACTCCTTAAAGAATATAATGACATTTTTACCTGGAGTCATGATGAAATGCCAGGAATCCCACTCAACCTAGCCACTCACAGATTGGCAGTGGACGCAACCTTCAAGCCGGTCAAGCAGAAGCGGAGGCATTTCAACGCCAAGCGAAATGCCACGGTACAGGAAGAGGTCGATAAGCTCCTGAAAGCCAGATTCATCAGAGAATCCCACTACCCTAAGTGGATTGCCAACGTGGTCATGGTGACCAAAGCCAATGGGAAATGGCGTATGTGTGTGGACTACATTGATCTCAATCAGGCTTGCCCAAATGATAGCTTCCCTCTACATAAAATAGATCAGCTGATTGATTCTTTGGCAGGTAACAAGCTTATAAGCTTCATGGATGCTCTTTCGGGGTACAACTAGATCATGATGCACCTCGCTGATCAAGATAAGACCAGCTTCATCACTGGGCAAGGCCTTTACTGCTACAAGGTTATGCCATTCGGTCTCAAAAATGCTGGAGCCACTTACCATCGTTTGGTGAACAAGTTATTCAAGCAATAGATTGGAAGGTCTATGGAAGTATACATAGATGACATGATCACCAAGTCCTAGTTGATCGACCAACACCTCGAAGATTTACGCTAGACCTTCCAAGTAATAAGGGAGAACCAAATGAGACTAAATCCGGCTAAGTGTGCTTTCGGGGTAGCGACAGGAAAGTTTCTTGGGTTCATGGTACACAAGAGAGGAATCGAGGTCAATCCTGAGAAAATCAAAGCCATCATGGATCTTGAATCCCTCACTACCCTTCAGCCAGCACAGGGATTGATTGGCAGGATAGCAACATTGAACCGCTTTATATCCCGATCTACAGATAAGTGTTTACCTTTCTTTAAAATCATTAAGTAGGGTAAGAAGAGGAAGTGGGATCAGGAAAGTGATCAAGCTTTCTAGTCTTTGAAGAAATACCAAGCTAGCCTACCTTTGCTAGTAAAACCCCTTTCAGGAGAAGAACTACATCTTTACTTGGCAGTAATAGAAACCGCTACCAATGGGGCCTTAGTGAAGGAATGTAGTGACGGGGCCCAGAGACCAATTTACTATGTGAGCCGTGCTCTGAAAAAATCTGAGAAGAATTATAATCTCCTGGAGAAGCTTGCATATGCACCTGTGACTACAGCTAGGAAGCTCTGGCCTTACTTTCAAGCTCACACAATCGCCGGGTAGTGATAGACCAACCACTGAGACAGTTCCTCCAGAGACCAGACATGTCAGACAGGCTGGTCCTGTGGGCCTTAGAGGTCACTCAGTATGACATAAAATACAAGGCAAGGATGACAATCAAGGCTCAGGCCTTAGACGTGTCAGGTAGGTTGGTCCTGTGGGCCTTATAGTTCCTCCACTGTGATCCTAAGCTCGTATCCACTGTTATTGTTAGGATTATGCTCAATAGCAAGAGTGTAATATTGTAATTGACAATCTTTTTCATATTAATAAAGTGATTTATGGTTTAACAAATCTTATAGCATTTATAGTTTAATATTATAATTGTCAAAGTAAATAATCATAAGGTCTAAAGACTATGAGAAAAGAAGAATTGTTCGTACATCTGGATATGTATGAGGTAGACACAATTCTTTAGTTAGTCTCGAATAATGTTCACAACTTAAGTTAAAGGCTGGGCACCTTTACCTTGTTAAAGTTGTAGAATTCTTTTGCTAGCATTTGAGTGGGATCAAATGAGATATGATGAGTCTAAAATCATCGGAGGGTCTTCGAGCAAAAGAATCTAGTGCACTGGGTGCATTGAACTGGATCACAATGAAAAGCTTTATCGAGAACCGTCAATAGATAATAGTCTTTTCATTATCAGGACAATTGGAGAGTCTATCTTAATCCTGAGATAAATGATGGACTTATGGTTGCAAGTGGTATCATTTGAGTTATCAATGAGTACGATTATATAGCATAGTCTATCCTCGATAGTTTGGTGATATTCATTTGTTAATCGATAGAGGACTTCATTTATAGATTTAGACATCGTGGCTCCATTTATTAAATGAGAGTATAATATCATCATATGGATGTTTTGAGGTAATTGGATATTAAATCTCAACGTTGAGTTTTCGATAGTGACTATTGAAAACATGGCTTCTGGATAAGTCAAAATATCCAAGTTCAAAACGTGGTCATATGAGTAAATATGGTAACTTGGAGAGTTATAGGCGGTCTATGAACTCTTGGCGATTACTGATATTAATCACGAGGATACACTATTTCCAATATGATTGTCTAGGGTATGAATGAGGAACATCTTCTTATTCTATCTTTATTTAAGAGTTCAATTTTAGCTCTTTAGTGGAATTAGTTAAAATTAATGGATCGGACCTAAGTGAATCATTTGTTGATTGTGATTAGGTTATGTCTATTGAAGCTTAAATTTAGATAGCCCGCCAAGATCCCCAATCCACACGGACTTGCATGGATCACTTGATATATACTACCGGACCAATTTATGGGTCCATCTAGAATTGCATTTAATATATTAAGAATATAATTTGCACATTATTTATTTAATGGGCTGATCAATTATATTAATATATTAATGAAAGGCATGTGGGCTTATTTCTTTTAGTAAGAATGGGTCTGGTTCACATGTGAGCTTTTTAATTAAAGTCCAATGGATTAAATAAAATAAGAAAATAATATTAAGCCCATATATATATGATGTGGGCGGCAAGGCTAATTAATTAGTCAAAAATATTATTTTATTTTATTGTTTGATTAAATGAGAATTAATTAATTTATTAATTAATTATTTAATTAAGAAACAAAATCTTTTTCTGATCAGGAAATATGTTTCCTAGAGTTATACTATTGGTAGTAGTATACTAAAAGTAAAAGACTTATTTGGTATGAAAATAAATAATAAGGTTTATTTATTTAATCAAATAGGAAGTCTTTTATTAAGTCATTAAAAAGATAAAACACTTATGAGTTGAAAGGGTTAGGATTCTAAAGTTGATAGGAATTAGGGCAAAGCACAAATCCTCTTGAGTAGAGGATTCGGCCAACCCTAGTCTCCCATCATAAGGAGAATTCGGCCAACCCTAATAAGGAGAGAGGAAATTTTCGGCCACCCTATATAATACATGCTATAGAATTCGGCCACCCTCTCTCTTGCTTGATTGATTCACTTGATCAATTTCTTCTTCTTCTCATACTCATAGAAAAGGTTTTATTTTTTTGGCCAAGACACAAGAGAGAAGAGATTATTCTATTTTCAATAGTACACCAATTGTTTATACATCAATAGGCTTGTGTGTACAACTTCGAATAAGGTTCACGCGAGTTTCGATCATTAGATTGAGAACTCAAAAATGACCGGAATAATCTTTGTAGTCTTTTGGATGTTTTGTGACTAACGTTAAGAAAAAGAGATTTTGTTTGTCCATTCCCAGGTACGCAATTCAAAGAAAAGGGAGACCACGCTCCTAGGTGATTCACGTTCGTGCTAGGATTGAAGATCTTGTGGATTACCATCAATGTAAGTCAATCGGATCACGCGACAAAAGGTATTCTACTTTTGTTAGTTTATATATATGTGTTTAATTAATTTAAAGGGTTAAGGTTCATCAAAGGAAAATTTTTAAAATATACTAAACTTGTTTTTAGTCTCGCTTCCGCTGCGTTGATCGTATTTTTCCCTACAGTTATACCACTAGATACTGTATACGGATGGAGCATCGAATCAAGCAGGCTACGGAGCCAAGATCGTCCTTACCGATCCTAAAGGGATCGAATGCAACCACTGTTTCAGGTTTGAATTTAAAGCTACTAACAATGAGGCGGAGTATGAAGCTTTATTGGCAGGAATGAAAGTTGCTGAAGAATTGGGGGCTGATTTCCTCCTAGTTATAAGTGATTCCCAGCTTGTAATCAACCAAGTATCCGGTGTGTACCAGGCGAAGGGTGACAACATGATAGCTTACTTCAAAAAAGTCCAAGAGGCAGTGACAAAGTTTAAGGGTATAAAAATGGAACATATTCCTCGAGAGAAGAATCATCGAGCAGATGTCCTAGTCAAGATAGCTGCAACTGGAGGACAAGCATTACCCAGAGGGGTACCACTCCAGCTTCTACCCCGACCCAGCATAGCCAAGGGGTTAGAAGTGAGCTCGGTTAACCGACTCCCTTGCTGGATGGATCCTATAGTTGATTACCTCTAAAATGACACTCTTCTAGAAGATCCGGATCAAGCACGCAAGCTCAAAAGGGTCGCTACCCGGTACTGCCTGGTAGAAGGATACCTCTACTGTAAAGGAAAGTCACTTCTGTTGCTGAGATGTCTACATTTGGATGACGCCCAATGGGCGTTAGACGAGGTACACACAAGGGACTGCGGCAACCATGTATCAGGTGAGACCTTGGCTTACCAAGTTCTTAGAATGGGATACTTCTGGCCTACTCTTCATCAAGATGCTAACAAGTTTGTGCAATCCTGTGAACCCTGTCAGAAGACAGCAAACCTTCATCGCCTACCTTCGGAAAGACTCACATCAATCAATACACCTTATCCATTTGCTATTTGGGGATTAGACCTCATCAGGTCACTTCCCACTGCTCCTGGTCAAGCCAAGCATGTTGCAGTGGCCATATACTACTTTACCCGGTGGGTGGAAGCAAAATCCCTAGTCTAGATAACTGAAGCAAATACCACGAGTTTCGTCAAGGAAAGCATTATCTGCCGATTTGGAACCCCGATGGCCATAATCACTGATTTAGGTAAGCAATTTGACAATGCCAACTTCAGGTTTTTCTGTGAAGAATAGGACATCAACTTTCGTTTTGCCTCAGTAGCCCACCCTCAGACTAATGGGTTAGTGGAAGCTACCAACAAGACCATCAAGAAGTTCATTAAGAAAAAACTCCAACAGAAGAAAGGGAAGTGGGTTGAAGAGCTTCCTAATGTTCTATGGGCATATCAGACTACCAAGAGGACTGCTATTAGGGAGACTCCCTACTCATTGGCTTTTGGGATGGAAGCAATCTCACCTATTGAGCACAGATTGACATCTTTCAGGGTCCAACACTTTGAGTTAGAGGACAATGAAACGAAATTGAGAGCCAGTCTAGACCTCCTTGATGAGAAGTAAGGCAGGGCTATAGAATGGATAACAGCCTACAAGAGCAAGATAGCCTGATGTTTTAATAAGAAGGTGAAGACTCAAAACTTTAAAGAAGTGGACTTGGTCCTTAGAAAGGTAACTCAAAATACCCGTAAGAGATCTGACGGGGTACTAGTCCCCAATTGGGAATGTCCCTACCTAATAAAGATAGTGGTTCAAAAAAGGGCCTACAAAATGGAAGAT
Organism: Acer saccharum; assembly: GCA_030490815.1. Classification (NCBI taxonomy): domain Eukaryota; kingdom Viridiplantae; phylum Streptophyta; class Magnoliopsida; order Sapindales; family Sapindaceae; genus Acer; species Acer saccharum. The sequence goes on from CM059872.1 coordinate 9,643,597, forward strand.
ATGGATGGCTACCAGGTGGACCACACCTGGAATGCCGATCACCTTAAAAGGTTTTACCCTTAGAGTTTAAAGAAGAATTTATCTTGGTTGGTATACTTCTAAATATGTACCCTGATTTTTGCTTTGTATTTGCTTCTTGAGAAATTCAATAAAGTCAGTTTTTGTTCTCCTACATGATTCTCCTTAGTTTGCCTTGCAAATTTCACCATTTCTGATCGCCTCAAGACCAGGAAAGGCCACATGGCATTCCTGCTGCCTTGGTCGGGGTATACCCTCCTCCAGGAAGGATCTAGTGCATAAATGCCTAAGTGGCGTAGCTGCCTATTAGACTCTGCATCCTCAAGACCAGGAGAACCTATACGGACCTCCTAAAGCCTTGGACGGGGAATACCCCTCTCTAGGAAAAACCTGGTGCTAAAGTTGCCGTAGTTGCCTACCAGGACAAATCGCCAAAGGATTGGGATACCTTATCAGGATACCTGATACCTTGCTTCGCCATATCTACGCATGAAAAACCTGGTGCTAAAGTAGCCTTAGTTGCCTACCAGGACAGATCGCCAAAGGATCTGGATACCTTATCAGGATAACTGATACCTTGCTTCGCCATATCTACGCACAAAAAACCTGGTGCTAAAGTGGCCTTAGTTGCCTACTAGGACAGATCGCCAAAGGATCGGGATACCTTATCAGGATACCTGATACCTTGCTTTGCCATATCTACACGTGAAAAACCTGGTGTTAAAGTGGCTTTAGTTTCCTACCAGGACAGAACTCTAAAGGATCCAGTAACCTTATCAAGATACCAAGTACTTCCTCCCACAATGCGTAAATGTGAAAAATTTCCATGATAGAAGTCTGCTGGGCAGCCAATCAGGGTTGGTTCAGCATTGGGGTTCCTTATGTAAGGGATTCACAAATATCTAGACTTACAGGGGTCTAGCCAGAGAACCTAGGCAACCTTGGACCCCTACCGGGATCGATTTGCTCTAACCAAGGTCGTTCCATACTTATTCTAAATCTTACAAGGGGACTATCATCCAAGAACTGTCTCCAGAGATAGTGCAAGTTTGGGATCCGATTGTAGGGAAAAACACGTGCACGCAACGGAAACGAGACTAAAATAGAGTTTTAGTATAATTTAAATTTTTTCTTTTTAAAGATGAACCTTAACCCTTGATTAATTAACATATAATAAAAGTATCATACCTTTGTAGCGTGACGGTTGAACTTGTGCCAATTCCAATCCGCAAGATCTTCTAATCCAATCACGAACGTGAATCACCTAGGAGCGTGGACTCCCTTTCTTTGAATTGTGTACCTGAGGATGGATAACAAAACTTTTTCTTTTTCGTTAGTCACAATAACCTTCTAAGAGAAAACAAAGAACGTTTCGGTCACTTGTGAATTCTCAATCAATTGATCGAAACTCGCGTGAACCTTATTCGAAATTGTACACAAAGCCTTTGGATGTAAAAGCTAGTAGTGCACTATCGAAACAAAAACGTTTATTCTCTTTATTTTTCTCTTGGATGAAAATCACACTATGTCTAAGTGTTGGATTTTATTTTTCAAGTAAAAGAAAAATAACTCTCTATCAAGCAATTAGGTTAACCAAAAAAAATTGATCAATATAATATATATATATATATATATACATATATATATCACGAATTCTTGTTGCCCAATAAAGTATTAGTCCTAGACCGATTCTTCTTGCAAGAATAATATATATATATATATATATATATATATATATATATATATATTGGACTTCTTCTTGCCATATAAAATAATATATATCTCGGCTAAGTGCCATATAAATCATATATATATATATATATATATATATATATATAGCCGAAATCTGCTTACCATATAATTAATATATTTATATAGCTGAATTCTACTTGCCATATAAATAATACATATATTGCCGAATTCTGCTTGCCATACAAACTTAGGGTGGCCGAATTCTTCTACCAAATAGGATTTATGCCGTTTGACCTAAATCCTAACCCTAGGTAGATTTCCTTATAATTCCAAACCCTAATCTAACTCTTTAGTGTATTTGTGACTCTATCAAAGACTTCCCAATGTGACTAGATAAATAAATTCCTTTTATTTATCTACTTATCAAATAAAGTCTTTAATATTTATTATACTACCAACAATAGTATAATACTAGAAAACATATTTCCTAGTCAGAAAAATATTTTGATCTTTAATTAAATAATCAATCAATCAATTAATTAATTAATTCTCATTTAATTAAATAATAAAAATAAAACAATATAATAGGCCATTTTATTAAGCCTTACCGCCCAAGTCCATACATGGACTTATATATTGTTTTTCTATTTTATTAAATCCATCAGACTTTAATAAAAAGCCCACATGTGAACTAGGCCCATTCTTACTAAAAGAAACAAGCCCACATACCTTAATACAATTCTACATGGACCCAAAATTAGTCCGGTAGAATATATCAAGTGATCCATGCAAGTCTGTGTGGATTGGGGATTTTGGTGGGCTATCTAAATTTAAACTTCAATAGACATAACCCAATCACAATCAACAAATGATTCATTTAGGTTCAATCTATTAATTTTAGTTCATTCCACTAAAGAACTAAAATTGCACTCTTAAATAAAGATAGAATAAGTAAATGTTTCTCATTCATACCCTAGACAATCTTATTGGAGAGTGTGTATCCTCGTGAATAACATTAGTAATCGCCAAGAGCTCATAGACCACCTATAGCTCTCCAAGTTACCATATTTGTTCATATGACCACATTTTGAACTTGAATATTTTTGACTTGTCTAGAAACCATGTTTCTATAGTTTCTATTGAAAATTCAACATTAAGATTTAATATCAATTACCTCGAAACATCCATATGATAATATTATACTGTCATTATACAAATGGAGGCACGATGTCCATATCTATAAATGAAGTCCTCTATCGATTAACAAATGAATACCACCAAACTATCGAGGATAGACTATGCTATATAATCGTACTCATTGATAGCTCAAATGATAACACTTGCAACCATAAGTCCATCATTTATCTCAGGATTAAGATAGACTCTCCGATTGTCCTCATAATGAAAAAACTTCTATCTACTAACGGTTCTAGATAAAGTATTTCATTGTGATCCTATTCAATGCACCTAGTGCACTAGATTCTTTTACTCAAAACCACTTTGATGATTTTAGACGTTGGTAATCCGTAAGATCTTCCAATCCAATCACGAACGTGAATCACCTAGGAGCGTGGTCTCCCTTCTCTTTGAATTGTGTACCTAAGGATGGATAACAAAAAAATTTTCTTTTTCGTTAGTCACTAAACCTCCAAAAAATAACAAAGAACGTTCCGGTCACTTTTGAATTCTCAATCTAATGATCAAAACTCGCATGAACCTTATTCAAAGTTGTGCACAAGCCTATTGATTTATAAGCTACTAGTGCACTATCGAAGTAAAACGATCTCTTCTTTTTTTCTCTCTTGGCTGAATTATCACACTAATCTCTAGAGTTGGATTTTATTTTTCTCAAGCAAAAGAAAAATATTCTCAAGCCAAAGACCTAGGGTTAGCCGAATTCCACTTGCCTCATATTTATATAGTGCACTGTTGTATGTGTATATTCGTCAAAAGACACGTCATCAAAGAAGTCAATAAATGCAGAGGAAAATGTTGCCACGTCACCTTTTGACCAAGTCAAAGGGAAAACATGGGCCAGTAAGCGTACCAACAAGTCCGATCGTTCAGGGCAGTAAGAGTCAAAGGTGTGTTCGCCAGATCTGGATACATACTCGCCATGGGTGAAAAGAGTGGCCCCGGGAACCAAAGACAAAGCCGCAGGATCGCTCACAGATAAATGGGAAGGGCCTTACCATATCACAGGCATAGCTGGTCATGGAGCATATAGTATAGCTCGAAAGGGTTTTGGCGGACTCCCTCGACCATACAACGCACAGTACCTAAAGAGATATTACCCTTGACTTCTTTACCTTCTTTAGAATTTATTTCCATGTTTTTCCTTTTCAAGTATTTTTTCTTCTTAACGTTCTATCTTTTCCCTTTTACATTGTCAAAAGTCGCAGGAAATATTCAATAAAGAGTAATTATTACTATGAATTCATGATCTTGCTCGCCATCAGAAGCAACAAATCTATAAAAGTTACTCGCCATTATAGTAACCGATTACAGAACGTACTCGCCGTTACAAAGGACAGTCCATTGAAAGCTATTTGCCGTTGCGCAAAGATGAGTTCAAAACTCTCAGTAACACAAAAGGCGAGCGGGATGATCCCAACGCAAAGCAGGCTAAAGACGAATATGTCACCATAGCCTGAACATGTTATAAAACCAATTGGTGGTCGCCACCGTTGGTAAAACAGGACCCTTGGAAATGCACGAAAAGCATCCATCCAAAAGCGTACAGAGATATATCTTGAGAAAAACGCTGGGGGTCGAATAAGCTAGCTATAAATAAATAAAAAATCAAAAGCAAAAGCGGGAGACGTCCCAATAGTATGCTTAGAAAAACTTGGTGTATGGTCGGACATGTCCTGACAAACACTGAGTAAGTCAAAAACTCAGCAATGGCAACTGAATAAAGATAAAAGGACTTTAAGCCTATACCAAAACTCAGCGATGGTATCTGAACAAAAGAAGAGCATTGAGTAAAAAATAAAATTCTAAGGGGCGACAATTGAAGTCGCAAAGTAAAGCAAAACAAGAAAACTGAACCAAAAGTCAGCCATAAAAGCTTGACAGATAAGAACATATATTGTGTAAGGTTCCCATTTGTTGATTGGCTCATTTCGTGGATAAACCACATGTTGGGGTTCTTTGTAAGGGTAGCTTAAGTGTTGGTGTTATTGCTCAATGCCCTTTGAAGACCTCGTCTTGATAAGCACCGAAGGTAAATTTCTATGTGCTTACTTGTCTTGAAGAGATAGTTGCACACACTCACAACTCATGCATATGTTTAATCCTTCTATGTTGTGTGTCTTATTTTTGTGCATTAATGTTCATTAACATCTCTTCTTGCTTGTTATTTTGATTGCATCTTGTGAGTATAATGTCATATCATGTTAGGCTTTTAGGATGCATCTAGTTTTACCTTTTTACCCTTGCATGTTGTTTGTGGGGTTCAAAGGAGTGGGCTGTGCGCTGGACGTCAAGCGCCAGACCAGCGCAGCCCACCAGCGCAGATCGCCTAGTAGTCTGTCGCTGGTCGTGCGCTGGTCACACCAGCGCAAGCCCACTAGCGTAAATCGCCCAGTGGTTTGCCGTTGGTCGTGCGCCCTTCATGTGCGCTGGTCGACAAGAGCCTGTGCATTGTTTGCCTATGCGCTGGTCGTGCGCTTGACGCCCAGCGCAAGCTCACCAGCGCACAGTGCAATTTTTGGTGCGTTTTTCAAAACAACCACACTTCACTTATGGCCCCTATATATATGCCACTTTGACTTTAGGTTAATTAAGAGAGTTCATATTCAGATTTCATACTTATGATATTTTTCAAGATAAGAAAATACACAAAGAACTCACCTTTATTACTCAAACAAATTTTCCATGATCATCAATCATCATCTAGCATCATCTTTGATCATCTAGATATCATCTTGCATGGATTCTTCATCATACTTTGCTTGGTAAGCTTTTCACTAATATCTTACATATTTTGTGTTTTTCTTAACAAGCAATCTCAATTTATTACTTGTATGATTTTAATATATCTTTTGATACAAGATTGGGATTAGTGTGTTGTATGTTTGAGAAGTTGTATTGTGATAGCTAATTAGGTTTTGTGCTTAATCTTAATTAGCTAAACTATTTGACATGTCATTTAGTTTTAATATCTAGGATTGTTCTAATTGCATATTCATCATCTTAGATAAGCATATAGGGTTTCCCTTGCTCTATGTTGCATTTGGATATTCATATATTCACTTAGGGTGTTATTCTCTTCATTGAGAAAGTAAGTCTTGTGTGTAGCTACCGGGATTAGGTTGCTTAGATAGCAAGCAAATTGGACTAGGTTCACTTATATCGGGATTAGGTAGGTGTGTGATTACTTCCGGGATTAGGTTGTAATCGTCTTACACATTTAGTGGATTTGAGGTTCAAGAGTGGCTTACTTACTAGCCCATGGTTTTTCTCGTGAGGGTTTCCACGTAAAAATCAAGTGTTATTTAATTTCTGCATTTTATACTTGATTTATTGCTTTATCTAGTTAGGGGTAATTTCGTAATATTGACTTCACACAAAAAATTGGGTAATAAGTTTAAAATCTATTCACCCCCCCTCTAGATAGTTTTATACACATCGTGCTATAATTTGTTTCATATTGCATGGATAAATATCATTTACAGGTGAGTACAAGAAACAAAGCGTATAATTCAAGTATCAGCCGGAGCATCCCCACCATCTTCCTCATCGATCTCATCCTCTAATGGCCAGGTTATCGCCTTATCCCCGTCCAGCATAAAAGGTCCGTAATCCTTGCCAGAAACAGGACCTAAGTCAGGTTCGTCGTCGGAGCTGGTGAGGCTGCCTTTCTTACCAGAATATTAAGTATTAAAGGCACGCTTGGTGGGAATTTCCAAATGCATTGGATGAGGCTCAGTCCTTGTATAGCGGTAGTGAGCTTTCCACCGTTTAATCTGTTCTTTGATCGAACTCGCCGCGCTATTCATGTGCAGCTGAAGAGATTTGTCAAAACGCCTTAAGGCTTTCTCATTCGAGTGATCCTTCATCGCAAAGAATTTCTTCGATTGCCTCATGCCGCGTTCAAATTCGCACAAGAGAAGCACGTCATAGGCGGAGACCTCTTAAATCGATCCACTGCCTAGACTTCTAACTCAGGCTTCAGATCTCCAAAGATGGCATCCTTAGAGGACAATTGATTGTGCAAATATTGGGATTCTAGTTCGGTCTTCTCTCTAGCTTCTTCAGCTACCTTCTCAGCCTCATAACGCATTGCGAGTGAATCTTGACTCGTAGAAAGCTGTTCTCTCAGCAAACGGATCTCCTCCTCAGCTGCAGACAATTTTTCTTCGGTGGCTAACTGAGCACATAGGAACCCATCAGCAAATTCCCTCAACTGAGTAATTTGCTGAGTATAAGATTCCTCAGTGGAAAGCCTTTCAGCCGCCAAAACTAAAGCCTCTTCTCGCAGGCGTCTATTCTCCTTGGAGACTACGTTCCCGCACCTATAATTGTCCGCCATCTCGGACATCATCTGAAAAGAGGACGTGAAAATCAAGAAACAAAATGCGCGAGCAAAAGTGTAACAAAGGAACTAGAAGGACTTACCAGAGAATGACAGTTAAAAAAGAACTCCATCTTTTTATTGATGGATTTATCTTTAACATGCTCCCAACCCTGGCCTATATAGACATCGTTATTAACTAGGTATGACAAAATTTCTGTAGGTGAGAAATCGGACAAAGACACATATTCAGATGTCTTGCCAGGACCAGCGGGGGCCGCAGGTGGCTCATCACACACATCTTTAGGACCTGCGGTAGACGCAGAAGGACCAGACGTGCTAGCCGATACAGAGGGAATGGAATCGCGTACCGGTTTAGGACCAGGTGTATCAGCTGAATCAGGATTAGGTACACTGACTGGAGCAGACACACTACGTTCGTCAACGTCTCCTAAGGAAGGAGCATGCCCTGGTTGGGTATAAACAGAACGTTCCGCCTCATTCACATTTTCTGAACAAAGAACAAAACCTGAAACCTCTATCCCCTTGGGAGGAATATCTGAAGCAACACGGTCAGTTGGTGTAGTCTCGGTGAGCACGGGATCATCGTTTACATCCTCATTTGATGAAATCACATATTGAACAACCTTTGAAGCTTGCGTAGGCGGTCAAATAGTATGATCTGGAGAACTCTCAGCTGGGCGCTTGCCCCAACCAACTCTAAGGGTTAAATCACTCACCGGATCTATAGGAGTCTCTGGAATATCCGCATTAAAGATAGAGATATCTTCGCGAGGACTCGAAGTGCCAACCTTTTCCTTACCCTTGCGAGAGGGAGTGTTTCTAATAGCGCTTTCCTGGCGCCCACCAGAAGGATTAAAAACAGTCCCTTTCGGCGGACGATCACCAACCTCCTCACTGGCTTGTGAATCATCACCATCAGGGGGAGCAATTCCCTCCTTTGCCAACTTAGCCATTTGCCTCTGGCTAGCCGATGCAGAGTTCTTTACCACATGGGCTTGCGCATCACATACCGTGTCAAATTCGTTCATTGTAGCAAAAGGCAAGGAGTTATCAGAAAAGTTAGCAAAGAAGAAACCAAAAAGACAGTGATCAAATCCTTACGGCGATTGAGTCTGGTAGGCAATCGAGCGAAGAGTTGATTAGTAATCATCTTCTCCTCGTCAAGAAGGAATGGGAGCCCCCTCTTAGCCAAAGGAATCACGGCGACTGTAGCAAGACGAGAAGTTTCATCATCCAACAAAACGGGCAAGGTCATTGACCAAAGATCAGGAGAAGTGAAATTACAAGGAACTCTCCTCGCCAAAAGGTTCTGATGAGTACTAGTAGGTGCATCTCTACCCTACTCGCCGCTGACGAAAAACCAACTGTTTTTCCAACGTTTGTTTGAGGAAGGAAGACCCCAAACAAAGCCTTTTTTCTTCGCGTCATATGAAATTTCCACCTGCCCTGGATTCACCGCACCTTTGGGAATCCAATTTTCCACCATGGAAAAAAGAAAAAAAAAAGTTCCATCGTGGCCTGATTGCCTCAATGTGTAAAAATGATGGATTTCACGAGGAGTGGGGGGTCCATAACCCTTCAGTTTCCACATCAGGCATAAGCACATCAAGATCCTGTAGCTGTTAGGTGCAAGTTGGGCGGGCGAAAGTTTGGCATCAGCAAGAAATCTGGCAATAAAAGGCTGGAGAGGGAGCGTCACTCCACAACTTAGCATTGCACCATAAATGGCGACCGCATTCTAGGAAGGGTTCCATGAAGCACGACCACCAGCTAGAATTAAATTGATATTTTTTAGAATATCAAATCGACTCCTGTATTTATGGAGTTCCCGTTCGCCGACCACATTTACTTCACAATCAAACGAACTCGGATGGTCAAACGAGAAGTGCAACCTATCCTGTCGATGGTCTTCAACGTCTGACTCAACGAGCGTCTGTGCATCCAGCAACGATGCTTGTGAAGCTTTCGAGGCCAGTCGTTTGCTACCACTGGGCTTCGAGGTTTTCATCATTTCGGGAGAATCACTATCAAAAGATGGGGAAGAAGAGTTAGGGTTGCCAATCTCCTCAGCAGAAGGAATATAAACAGAAATTGGAGTTGGGGAATCTGGGTGAAAATTACGGATCAAAGATTCAATTTTGTCCGCAATGTACTTGTCACCAAGCTCTAAAGCCTGCATCATTTGATTAAAAAGAGAAGAACGCAAGGAGGGATCCATAAGAACTCACTAGAAAAAACCCTAGAGATGGAGAATGCACGAAGGATTTGGGGGTGCAAACGAGCAAGCACGGCTGAGTTCGTTGAACCACCTGACAATTGGGGACAAAAAGAGAAGGCTACTGCAGATTTTTTAAGTGGAGAAGAAAGACAAATAAAAGGCAACGGAAGGATTCAATTATAAGGAATGGAGAAATTAATGGAGATGCGAAGAGATTGAGAGGATGAAGAAATGTTTTTAGCATTAAAAGAGGGAGTTTTCGAAATTCAAAAACCAAAAAGGGGTGTTAGTAAGGTGAACGACTGTTACAAACGGCAGCAGTGGCACCACCCACCAAACAGTGGACATGTGGCATCTCAGGGAGCACCCAACAATCAAAACATCACCTCATCGCGTCAGGGTAAGTGGAAGTGCTAGAAATTTTGTGGCAAAAAATGAAAGCTTGCACCGGAAGAATCATTTGCGAAATCCGACACGTGGGTAAAAAAATAAATAAATAAATAAATAAAATAAAATAAAAAGAGGAGAAAGGAAAAATCATTTACGAAATGCGTCAGAAGCTAAGTATGGATATAAATACTACTCGCAGAGATAAAACGAACTGGAAGACCAAATCATTTGCTCAGTTCGAAGTATTTATGGGGGTATTGTTGTATGTGTATATTTGCCAAAAAGACACGTCATCAAAGAAGTCAATAAATGCGGAGGAAAATGTTGCCACGTCACCTTTTGACCAAGTCAAAGGGAAAACATGGACCAGTCAGTGTACCAACAAGTTCGATCGTTCAGGGTAGTAAGAGTCAAAGGTGTGTTTTCCAGATCTAGATACATACTCGCCAGGGGTAAAAATGTGTTCGCCGAAGATCGGTATCCAAGAGTGAAGGTGTTCGTCGCATCAATTTACTGGACGTAAACCGGTTCGGTAAATGCACAGGAATAATACCCTCACTCCCAGAAGACCCCTTACGATAAGGAATCATCAAAGGAGAGGGTTAAAAGGGTATTATGCTTTAAGATGAAGAGATAGAAGACGAATTCAACCTAAAGAAGTCGGAATAGGAAGTGAATCCCAATCCGATTACAACATGGGATTCCCAACGCAAATCAAAGAGGAAATCCTACTACCAACACACCTGAAACTAAGGGAAACCCTAGTTATTATGTATAAATAGAACCACCTGCTCCACGAGAAAAGGGTTCGAAAAGCTAGAGAAAGAGAAAAGCAATTGTTCGAGAGATTTGAGTGTGTAATAGTGTAGTAAATCATAGTATTATTTTTCTGCTCTTTGGGACGCCGTGGTTTTTTCCCATTCAAGGGTTTTCCACGTAAAATCTGTCTCTTGCATGCAGTGATTGTTTTTTCTTATTTTTCACTTACTTTGATATAATTGTTGAGCACGTGGTAATCCAAATTTCACAGTCAACATGCACGAATTAACTTGCCTATTAAAATATTTAGTACACCGAATTCTTTCCTATTAAAATATATAAGTACTTAAGTGCAACGAATTCTTCTTTCCTTATAATATATAAGTGCGCCAAATTCTGCACTTTCCTTATATATATTTATTAGCCAAATTCTGCACTTAATATTTTATATATATTATGCCGAATTCTCTTGACTAAATAAAATTTTAGGGTTGCCGCAAATCACTAATAGGAAAACATGTGGTGGCCGAAATCCTCAGTTGAAGAGGATTTGTGTTTCCACCAATGACTCCTATCAATCTTTTGATTTTCAAACCCTAATCCAACTCTATAGTGTATTTGTAACTATATTAAAGACTTCCTAATTTGACTAGATAAATAAATCCCTTATTTATCTATTTACCAAATAAAGTCTTTATATTTATTATACTACCACAATAGTATACTAGTAAGAAACATATTTCCTAGTCAGAAAAAGATTTTGATTTTTAATTAAATAATTAATTAATCAATTAATTAATTTCCATTTAATCAAATAATGAAATAAAATAATATATTAGACTTTTATTTAAGCCTTGCCGCCCATGTATATATATATGGCCCATATATCATTTTCTTATTTCATTTAATCTATTGGACTTTAATTAAAAGGCCCACATGTGAACTAGGCCTATTTTTACTAAAAGAAACAAGTCCACATGCCTTAATACAATTCTAGATGGACTCATAAATTAGTCCGGTAGAATATATCAAGTGATCCATGCAAGTCCATGTGGATTGGGGATCTTGGCGGGCTATCTAATTTAAGCTTCAATAGACATAACCCAATCACAATCAACAAATGATTCACTTAGGTTCGATCCATTAATTTTAATTCATTCCATTAAAGAACTAAAATTGCACTCTTAAATAAAGATAGAACAAGTAAATGTTTTTCATTCATACCTTAGACAATCTTATTGGAGATGGTGAATCCTCGTGAATAATATCAGTAATCGCCAAGAGCTCATAGACTGTCTATAGCTCTCCAAGTTACCATATTTACTCATATGACCATATTTTAAACTTTGGATATTTTGACTTGTCCAGAAGCCATGTTTTCAATAGACACTATCGAAAACTCAACGTTGAGATTTAATATCCAATTATCTCAAAACATCCATATGATGATATTATACTCTCACTGTATAAATGGAGGCACGATGTCCATATCTATAAATGAAGTCCTCTATCGATTAACAAATGAATACCACCAAACTATCGAGGATAGACTATGCTATATAATCGTACTTATTGATAACTCAAATGATAACACTTGCAACCATAAGTCCATCATTTATCTCAGGATTAAGATAGACTCTCCGATTGTCCTCATAATGAAAAGACTTTTATCTACTGATGGTTCTAGATAAAGTATTTCATTGTGATCCAATTCAATGCACCTAGTGCACTAGATTCTTTAACTCAAAGCCACTTTAATGATTTAGACCCATCATAACACATTTGATCCCACTCAAATGCTAGCCAAAGAATCTACAACTTTAACAAGATAAAGGTGCTCAACCTTTACCTCAAGTTGTGAACATTATTCAAGACTAACTAAATAATTGTGTCTCCCTCATGCATATCCAAATGTACGAACAATTCTTCTTTTCTCATAGTCTTTTGACCTTATGATTATTTACATTTGACAATTATGATATTCAATCTATAAATGCTATAAGATTTGTTTAAAACAGAAATCACTTTATTAATATGAAAAGATTGTCAAAAACAATATTATATTTTTGCTATTAAGCATAATCCTAACAATCTCCCACTTACGCTATAGCAAACGTGTCATATCTCTCATTCCCATGTTCTCTAGGTGCCCATCAAAACTCTTCTGTGGTAGAGCCTTTGTGAAGGGATCCGCTAGATTTTCTACTGACGCGACATTGGTAATCGTCACATCACCCCTATGCACAATCTCCCTAAGAAGATGATACTTCCTTTCAATATGTTTCCCTCTCGTATGACTTCTTGGTTCTCTCGAATTAGCTACTGCTCCACTGTTGTCACAGTAGATAATGATCTGCTTATTCGCACTGGAAACCACTTCCAAGTCAATCAGGAATTGGCGAAACCAAATAGCCTCTTTGGCAGCTTCGCATGCAGCAATATACTCAGCTTCCATGGTGGAATCAGCAATACAAGATTGCTTGATACTCCTCCATATGACTGCTCCTCCTCTAATAGTAAACACAAATCCTGATGTTGATTTTCTGGAGTCAAAATTCGACTGGAAATTAGAATCTGTATACCTAACGGGAATCAAATCCCCTCATGAGTATACAAGCATATTATCTCTCGTTCTTTTGAGATACTTGAAAATATGCTTGACTGCAGTCCAGTGATCAGGACCAGGTTTCGATTGAAACCTGCTAACTATGCCCACAACAAAATAATCTGGTCTAGTGCAGAGTATTACATACATGAGACTTCCAACTGCCGAGGCATTTGGAATCATACTTATGAATTGCTCTTCATGCTCATTCTTAGGAACTTGTTCCTTAGAAAGTTTGATTCCATGTCTGAAAAGTAACATACCTTTCTTGGAATCCTGCATGGAAAATCTAGACAAGATTTTATCTATATATGAAGCTTGGGATAGTGCAATCGTTCTATTCTTTCTATCCCTTATTACTTGGATACCAAGAATATAACTTGCTTCTCCTAAGTCCTTCATATCAAATTGTTTTGCTAACCATTCTTTTACTGATGTCAATACACCTATATCGTTTCCGATGAGTAGTATATCATCAACATAAAGAATTTAGGAAAACCAACTTGTCGCCATTAATCCTTTTGCATACACAAGGTTCGTCACAGCTTGATCGAACCTTATGTTCCAGGATCAGGATGCTTGCTTTAATCCATATTTGGATTTTTGCAACTTGCATTGCCTTTTGCCAATGGCGACAATCAACATGCTTCATTGCTTCCTTATATGTGTAGGGATTATCGTCGTCCGGGAGATTCTCCATTGATTCTCCCAGACCGATGTATCTCTTGGGTTTTCTTCTAATCCTCCCACTACGACGAGGAATGGTAGGTTGTTGATTTTGTGATGGTGCGGAACTTACAATTGGGCTAGGTTATGTAACCTCTTGTGGAATTGTATCTCCTGATATCTCATTCAGGACAATTCTACTTGTAGGTACAAAATCATTCATATAGTCATTTTCCAGAAATTTAGCATTTGTTGAAACAAATACTTTAAGATCTGAAGGACTATAGATGTAGGGAAAAATACCGTAGTACAAGCAGCGGAAGCGAGACTAAAAATAGATTTAGTAGTTTTAAAATTTTTCCTTTTTATGAACCTTAACCCTTTAATTAATTAAGCATATATATAAACCAACAAAAGAAGAATACCTTTTGTCGTGTGATTCGATTGACTTACGTCGATGGTAATCCGCAAGATCTTCAATCCTAGCACGAACGTGATTCACCTAGGAGCGTGGTCTCCCTTTTCTTTGAATTGCAAACCTGAGAATGGACAAACAAATTTTTCTTTTTCTTTTGTTAGTCACAAAACAATCAAAAGAAGATAAAGATTATTCCGGTCACTTTTGAGTTCTCAATCTAATGATCGAAACTCGCGTGAACCTAATTCGATGTTGTACACACAAGCTTATTGATGAACAAGCAATTAGTGTACCATCAAAGAATTAATCTCTTCTCTCTTTTATGTCTTAGTAGAATAAAATAATACTTTTCTATAAATTGAGAAGAAGAAGAAAATTGTATCAATGAACAACTAGGGTGGCGAATTCTATATGTGGTAATATATAGGTGGCCGAAATTTTGCTTCCTCTTGTATTTAGGGTTGCCGAAATCCTCCTCTAAATGGGACTAGGGTTGCCGCAAATCACATACCAAAAAGGGTTTGTGTTGCACCCTAATTTCTATCAACCTTTAGACTTTAAACCCTAATCCAACTCATAAGTATTTTTTATTCTTTTAGTGACTAAATAAAAAGACTTTTTATTTGATTAAATAAATAAAATTAATTATTTATTTTCTTATCAAACAAGTCTTTTACTTTTAGTATACTACTACCAATAGTATATCTCTAGGAAATATATTTCCTGATCAGAAAAAGATTTGTTTCTTAATTAAACAGTTAATTAATAAATTAATTAATTCTTATTTAATTAAAACAATGAAACAAAATAATATATTAGGTTAATATTTACACCTTGCCGCCCCACTTATATAAATGGGCCATATATTATTTTCTTATTTCATTTAATCCATTGGACTTTAAATAAAAAGCCCACATGTGAACCAGACCCATTCTTACTAAAAGAAACAAGCCCACATGCCTTTCATTAATATATTAATATAATTGAGCAGCCCATTAAATAAATAATGTGCAAATTATATTCTTAATATATTAAATGCAATTCTAGATGGACCCATAATTAGTCCGGTAGAATATATTAAGTGATCCATGCAAGTCCGTGTGGATTGGGGATCTTAGCGGGCTATCTAAATTTAAGCTTCAATAGACATAACCTAATCACAATCAACAAATGATTCACTTAGGTCCAATCCATTAATTTTAACTAATTCCACTAAAGAGCTAAAATTGAACTTTTAAATAAAGATAGAATAAGAAGATGTTCCTCATTCATACCCTAGACAATCATGTTGGAGATAGTGTATCCTCGTGATTAATATCAGTAATCGCCAAGAGTTCATAGACTGCCTATAACTCTCCAAGTTACCATATTTACTCATATGACCACGTTTTGAACTTGGATATTTTGACTTGTCCAGAAGCCATGTTTGCAATAGACACTATCGAAAACTCAACGTTGAGATTTAATATCCAATTACCTTAAAACATTCATATGATGATATTATACTCTCATTTAATAAATGGAGCCACGATGTCCATATCTATAAATGAAGTCCTCTATCGATTAACAAATGAATATCACCAAACTATCGAGGATAGACTATGCTATATAAACGTACTCATTGATAACTCAAATGATATCACTTGCAACCATAAGTCCATCATTTATCTCAGGATTAAGATAGACTCTCCGATTGTCCTGATAATGAAAAGACTATTATCTATTGACGGTTCTAGATAAAGCTTTTCATTGTGATCCTGTTCAATGCACCTAGTGCACTAGATTCTTTTACTCGAAGACACTCCGATGATTTTAGACTCATCATATCTCATTTGATCCCACTCAAATGCTAGTAAAAGAATTCTACAACTTTAACAAGATAAAGGTGCCCAACCTTTAACTTAAGTTGTGAACGTTATTCAAGACTAACTAAAGAATTGTGTCTACCTCATACATATCCAGATGTACGAACAATTCTTCTTTTCTCATAGTCTTTAGACCTTATGATTATTTACTTTGACAATTATAATATCAAACTATAAATGCTATAAGATTTGTTAAACTAGAAATCACTTTATTAATATGAAAAAGATTGTCAATTACAACATTACACTCTTGCTATTGAGCATAATCCTAACAATTGAAATAATACCCCTTAGTTTCTTTTGGATACCCCACAAATATGCATGTTTCCGAACAGGACTCCATCTTTTCTATCTTTCCTTTTAACACATGCGTAGGAAAACCAAATATCCTTAAGTGTTGTAAACTAGGCTTTCGCCCAGTGTTAGGTTGATAATTAGTGTTGGCATTAATTCCATATCAAAACGTGTTTTACTTGTAATGTTTAGTGGTTAGTAAATGAAGGATTTCGAAGACGAAGGACGTCTCAACCATTATTCGTTCAAGTTGCCGGCTTTTAAGAGTTTCGGGCATTATCGGTCTACAAAGGTATTCTAAGTCCTCTTATCTCTTACAAGGCTAGGCACACACTCACACATATCATTCTTGTGTGTCCCTTCATGATTTTATTTCATTTACATTTCACTTTCACACACTTGGCAAAATATGCTCATGCATTCACATTTAGTTAATAAACTTTGTGTTTTGCATTTTCTAGGACTATGTCCGGAAACTAGCATATGTGTGTGTATTTGTGTTTGTATGTTTCTATATTTTGTGTTTAGGACTTGAACATGTTCTTATTCAATGCCTTATTGAGTTCCGGTCGTTTCGGTTACTCATTCATAAGGTTTCGAGTCCAAACGTGTTGACTATGCCACTTTACGTTCTCTTACGTTGTGTTGAATTCATCGATGATTTCCGAGATGATTTCTCAACCATTTTTCAAAGTTGTATAGTCTTTTTCGTGCGTGAGAGAGTCACGGTTCGTAATCCAAAAACGGATTTAAATTCGGAGTTCGGACGCCCGAGATACGGGCCAACGAACCGAGGGAGCGCGCGAGAGGACAGCCCAGGCCGTGGGCCACAAGGGCTGGCCGTGGTTGAGGCCGTGGGCCCCACGGCCTGGAGCAGCCTCTGCTCCCGTGTGGGCCACGCGCCCCCCATGGCCAGGGGGTGACCTGGCACCACATGGTTGGCCGGTTCCCTCCTTCTCTCTCCTCCTATTTCTTCCCTATGTCGTCTTTAAAAGGGAAAGCTCGTTCTTGGATGCTAAGGTATCAAGATCCTTCTTCTTTTTTGCAAGGCGTAAGCGCACACGCACACACACAATTCATTCATATGTGTCCCTGCATCGTTGTGCAAACATTTGGTATAACACATTCACACTCATTTAAGTATGCACATGCATTGGTCTCAATTAGACAAACATTGTAAAATTGCATGTTTTATGACTATCGCTTGGATATGGTATACTTGTGTGACATTGTGTTTATTTATTTGTGTTTCTTGTTTTTTGGACTTGAACATGTTCTCTTATGATTCCTTATTGGGTCCCGATCATTTTGGTTACTCATTCATTAGGTTTCGAGTCAAAACGATGTAGCTATGCTACTTTGCATTCTCATTCGTTGAGTTGTCTTCATCATCGTTTTCTGAGATGAATTCTCAACCCTTTGTCAAATTTTTGTAGTCGTCATTGTGCGTGAGAGATTCACGATTCATAATCTGAAATTGGAGTTCGGAGGCCCGGATACGGCGGAAGAACGCAGGAGGAGCGCGAGGAGGCGTTGCTCGGCCAAAAGGCCAAGCACACACCACCACGTGTGGAGGCCGTGTGCCACACGGCCAGACTAGCCCTCTGGTCCCGTGTGCCACACGCACCCCACATGGGGATTGTGTGTTGTCACACTTCAATTGGTTCATTTTTGTTCCCTCCTTGAATCTTTTAAAAGCTTCCCTCCTTCCCTCCAAACATAACTTGAAGAAAATTTCAAAAAGAGAAGTGCTGAAATTTCTTCATGATTTTCGTTTTCTTATTTCGATCATAACTTTTTCATATGAACTCAAAATCGAGTGATCCAAAAGCCAAAAATGTTGGTCTCAACGAGAGCTACAAATCCTTTTCAGAGTCATTTGACTTCGGGATTCTTCACAGTGTTCTGATTTCAGTCCGAGGTTCAACTTTGTATGTAATACTTGTTCTTCTTTTGATCATCTCTTTTATTCTTTCTATTTGATTGATGAAATGTGTTGAGAAGAATTCTAGTACATATTCTAGGGTTATATGATTGATTGTTTGTTGAGTTTTAGTCTTGAGATCTCATTTGAGCATATTTCACTAAACTTGACCTATCTTGAAATTGATTCTAGAAATAACATATATGTTATGCCTAATGACATTTTCTAGGTTTAATTTCATGATCTAAGAACTAAATTTTCATGTGATATATTGAATATTCATATCTTGTTCTTATTGTCTCACATGTTTTGATTTATAGATAGATTTGTGATAGTGTGTTGAAAGCATTATTCTAGTTTATCACTAAGCATGTACATTTACCTTGATTGATCATCTAGCTTTATTTGAGTGTGATTTGCATCATTTGCATCACTTAGATCATTGCCTTGTGAAAGGTTGGAGTCTCTTGCAAAGTGAGTGAAGCTTTGTGGAAAGAGCAAGAAGTCTTGGTTAGAAAAGTGTTCCAGATAACCAAGCAAGAAGACTTAGCTAGGAGTAGGAAACTCCAGATAGCTAAGCAAGAAATCATCCTAGAACTTGAGAGTTTTGGATAGGATGTTGCTACCTAGAGGTGTAGGACACACCTTAGATATGTAATAGGCGTTGTGGTTCACTAGCCCAAGGGTAGACTAGGAGGTGATAGCTTAGAACAGATATCTTGAGTAGATACAGATATCTTGAGTAGATAGCTTTGAGTGTGTAAGTCCTTTTCATATAGTGGATTGCTTTGCCGGTATTTGTGGTATCAACTCGTGGATGTTCCCTCTTTGAGGTTTTACCACGTAAAAATTCTTGTGTCAATTTTCACTTTAATATTTCTTTATCTTTCATATCTTACATTGATTGCATATCTAGTATATTGATTTACTCTTGCATTAGTTAAATCAGTTCATTTGTTGAATCTTTTCAAGTGTGCATTTTATTTGTTATATTCCGCATTATTTTTAATATTGGAAGAAATCAGATCTATGCCTATTCACACCACAACACACCCCACCCCCCCCCCCCCCCCCCCCCCCCCCCCCCTCTAGGTATATTTTACACTATTACTTAAGGGAATTTCAACCTAGCTCTAATTATTAACTATTTGTGGAGGATCATACCATATGAAATAGCTATATCGATGGACACTAATATTTAGGTTGTGTAAAACATCTATATTTACGAGAGTGCAACCTCGGGTTTTTAGTGGAATAACTCCGAGATTAATAATCGTGAAATATTAATTAAAGAGTATAATTAATTTTTCTAAGTATTACTGGAACTCAAACCTGTGGGTCTATTAGGTCCCCTTACTAGCCCTTTACGATTATTGGTAACAAGGCTCACAGGGAATTGGATGGTACAATTAATTATGTTACGAAAGTAATTTGAATTATTCTCGGAATTAATTAAATGATATGATTATTTAATTAATAAAATATTTAATTGATTAATTAAATAATGTGATTATTTAATTGACAAATTAATAATTGTTGATTGAACCTTGACAAAAGCAAAATAATAAAATAATAGAGATTATTTTATTTACTTTAAAGAGGTCAAAGGTTCAAGTCCTAGTGGTAACCAAATTAAAAATGATTTATAATCCTCTTTTGACTTTGTTAACTAAACCCTAGAATCCTAACATATAAGATATACTTATCTGCAAAAAAAATAACCTAACCCTAATACAGAGAGAGAGAGAGAGATGTGGCAAGGAGGAAGAAAAAGAAAAAATAAATAACTTTCTTTTTTGCTCAAGCTTGGCCGAACTCAAGAAAGGGGACAAGGTGTTGTCTTCTCCATCTTTAGAACCTCCATTCAAGTACTCTCGGAATCCGTGAGGTGCCCACACACAGTTGCTAGATCGCGGGTCATAGCTCGGAAGGCTTAGTGAAGATGGATCGAAAAGAAAAGAAGGAGTAAGCTTTAAAGGTATTAATCAAATCCCTCCTCATATTCGTGTATACAGAAAAAGGTCCAAGATAATTTTTTAAAAACCTATCTTCTTTTCCGCTGCGCGACTTACATAGCTTCCATGGCCTAGCATTCTTTTATAGGGAATTCATTAGACACTTTAGCGTCATCATGACACCGATCTCAAATTGTTTAAAACTAGGTGAGTTCAAATGGGACTCGACAACCATAAAGTCATTTCTTAAGATTAAACAGAAAATGACTAAGACGTTGTTTTTATGCCACCCCAATGGTTGGAGGGGGAGGTGTATTTAGGCAGGAGGGACACCCAATGGTTTATTTTAATTTTAATTTTAATTTATTTTTTTTATGGGAAAAACTAAACTTAGCCAAGCAAAAGTATTCTACTTATGATAAAGAGATTGTTATGGCTCTTCATTATTGGAAGTACTACATTTTTCCTAATGAGTTTGTCCTTTACTCTGACCACCAGGCTTTGCATTATCTACAAACCCAAAAACAATTAAACCCTAGACATGTTAAATGGTCTGAATTTCTTCAGACATTCACCTTTGTTATTATACACCATCTTGGGATAGATAAAAAGGTTGCAGATGCCCTTAGTCGTGTTCTTACGGTGGTCCAATCTTTAAGTATCCATGTATCAGGAATGGATAGAATCAAATCAGAATATTCCACTTGCCTAGACTTTGGAATTATATTCCAAGAAATCTTGGACGGCCATCGTCGAGACCCATTTGTGTCTCCCTTGTACTCCTTTCGAGATTTTTTGTTTGGGAAATGCATGTTGGTGGGTTAGCTGGTCATTTGGGCCGTGATAAGACCATAGCTTTGGTCGAAGATAGATTTTACTAGCCTTCAGTGAAATGTGATGTTGTTAGGATAGTTTCCTAGTGTAAAACCTGTCACTTAGCTAAGGTAACTGGTCTTTAAACCCCATTGCCTGTCCCTACACCCCTTGGAGAGATTTGAGCATGGATTTTTTTAAAGACAGATTCTCATGATTTGCCTAAGACAGTGTGTGCTCATGATTCTATATTGGTCGTAGTTGATAGATTCTTTAAGATGGCCCACTTCAACGTCTACATGGATTACAAGTTACCATAGTGTCTGACCGTGATATGCGTTGTGAGTTATTTTTGGAAGACATTATGGAAATTATTTGGTATTACCCTTAAGTTATCCTCTGCCTTTCAACCCCAAATTGATGGTTAAACAGAGGTTGTTAATAATAGCTAAGGCAACCATCTTACATGTGTGGTGGGTGATAAACTCGGTATTTGGGAACTTTTTCTTCCTATGGCTGAATTCGCTTACAATAATTCAGTCCATCAAATCACCGGTAAAAGCTCATTTATGATTGTTCATGGCATTTCCCCTCGTTAGCCTACTGACCTTGCACCATAACCGCTTGAGTCAAGTTTTTCTGAATCTACTACGGATTTTGCCACTCATATGCATGACTTACAAACTGAAGTGTGTCACCAAATTGCATTAAGTAATGATAACTATAAATTGGTGAAATTTCCCTTAAGTAGTAGTGAAATATACCTAGAGGGGGGGGTGAATAGGTATAGGCTCCAAATTCTCCCAATTAAAAAAAAATAATGCGGAATATATCAATGAGAATGCACACTTGATTAAATTTGACAAATTAATTGATTTCACTTATACAAAAGTTAATCAATTTACAAGATATGCAATCAATGAAAGAAATGGAAGATAAAG
Source organism: Acer saccharum (assembly GCA_030490815.1). Classification (NCBI taxonomy): domain Eukaryota; kingdom Viridiplantae; phylum Streptophyta; class Magnoliopsida; order Sapindales; family Sapindaceae; genus Acer; species Acer saccharum. The sequence goes on from CM059872.1 coordinate 9,665,697, forward strand.
AAAAGTAAAAGCAAAAATGAACACAAGTGTTTTAACGTGGTAAAAACCTCAAAGAGGAAACATCCACGGGTTGATACCACAACCACCGGCAAAGCAATCCACTATGTGAAAAAGGACTTACACACTCAAGCTATCACTCATGATATTCGCTCAAGCTATCAACTTCTAATCTACCCTCGGGCTAGTGAATCACCAAGCCTACTTCCTATCCGAGATGTATCCTACACCTCTAGAAAGCAACTTCCTATCCAAGACGCTCACGTCTCTAGGAAGATTTCTTACTTGCCTATCCGGATCCTCCCGACCCTAGACAAGACTTCCTTGCTTGATTATCCGAGTCCTCCCGACTCTAATCAAGACTACCTTGCTCTATCCACAAAGCTTCACTCACTTTGCTAGAGACTTCAACCTAATGCAAGGCTATGATCTAAAGTGATGCAAGTGATGCAAACACAAACAAATTAAGCTAGATGATCAATCAAGCAAAATGTACATGTTCAATGACAATCTAGAATATGCTTCCAACACACAATCACAAGATTATCTAGAAATCAAGACATGCAAATCAATAAGAACAAAGGTATGAATATTCAATTTATCACACTAAAAACCTAGTTCTTAGATCATGAAATAAAATCTAGAAAATAATATGAGACATATCATATATTCATTTTCTAGAATCAATTTCACACAAAATCAAGTTTAGCACATATATGTTCAAAACAAATCACAAAGCTAAATCTCAATTAACAAATGATCAAACAACCCTAGCATGTGATCTAACATACTTCTCAACAAATTTCATCAATCAAATAATAAGAATCAAGAGATGATCAAAGATGAAATTGAAAAAGAAGAAGTTGAAATAACAACCTTGACCACGGACTGAAAATGGATCAGCTGAGAAAAATGACGAAGTCAGCTGCCTCTGGAAATGCTTGGGTTTGTAGCTCTCTTCGAGACCAACAATTTTGGTTTTTGAATCGATTGATTTTGAGTTCGTATGAGAGAGATATGATCAAAATAAGAAAACAAAAAATTGGAGAATTCTGCAGAAAATCGTGAAGAGTTCTTCAAAATTCAACAAAGTGTGGAGGGAAGGAGATGAGTTTAAAAGGAGGAGAGAGAGAGAGATTTTTTGAGCGAATCAGAGCGTGCCATGTCACCTCCCCATGGGGGGCGCGTGGGCCACACGGGAGCAGAGGGCTCCCTTGGCCGTGGGGCCCACGGCCTCCCACACGGCCAGGCCTTGTGGCCACACGTGCTCCTGACTTCTCTCGCCCGCTCCTTCGATTCTTCAGCCCATATCTTGGGCATCCGAACTCTGATTTCAAATCCATTTTCGTATTACAAACCGTGACTCCCTCACGCATGACTACAACTATACAACTTTGAAAAATGGTTGAGAAATCATCTCAGAATCCGACGATGAAGTCAACACAACAAATGAGAACGAAAAGTAGCATAGTCAACTTGTTTGGACTCGAAACCTTATGAATGAGTAACCGAAACAACCGGAACTCAATAAGGCATTAAATAAGAACATGTTCAAGTCCTAAACATAAAATACACAAACAAATAAACATATATTCACACAAGCATGCCATATCAAAGAGATAGTCACAAAGCATGCAATTTCATAATGTTTGTCAATACAAGATCAATGCATGAGCATACTATGAAGTGTGTGAATGTGTTATACCAAATGTTTGAACCACGATATAGGGACACACATGTATGAATTGTGTGTGTGTGCGCTAACGCCTTGTAAGAGGATAGAAGTCAAGATTTACCTTTGACGTTTTTCACCTCTTGAAGACGACTTTTGCACTAGACGTTGCTCTTCACTTTTTAAGCTTTCTTTCTTCAAATAATGTCCTAAGCAACAACTAATACAAATATAGAGTGTTTTGCAATGGAATTAAGCCAATACAAATCATAAACCTTACAATTGGTTGTTGATGTGCACTGTAGACCTTTTGAATTTGGTGAGGGTGACTTTGTTATGGTTCGCCTATGTCCTGCCCGTTTTCCCCCATATTATGTAAAAACAAAATGCATGCTCGCGCCATTGGACCATATCGTGTACTCAAATGACTTAGATCTAATGATTATTTACTAGATTTGCCTGTTGATTTAACCATTAGTCAAGTGTTTAATGTGGCAGACTTGTATCCTTATTGGGATACTTTCGAGTCTCATGTTATTTCTTCTGATGTCTCTGCAGGTCCTTTAGTAGCCTACTGCCTTGCCTTCTGTCTGCTACAAACAATCATGTCGATTGGGTTGAGTAGATTTTAGATGATCGCCTTGTTACCTCTACTTAGGGTGGTTGTCGAAAATTCTTGGTTCATTGGCATGGACGTTCTTAAACCGAAGACACTTGGATTTCAAAGTCTGAGATTCATAGTCTTGCTCCGTCCTTGTTGGAGGATTATTTGCAGCACTACTCATTGGAGACGAGTTCTTTTCAACTGAGGGGAGAATGATGGGGATGTAGTTAAGAGATTTGAGAACTCATGTTAGACGTAAGTTATGAAAAGTTGTTAGTTAGTTGGGAATATTATTTGATTTGTTTATTTATTTTTAAGTTATTATCTCCTTCAAAGATAATTGAGTCAGGTTATTATCTTTGAGTAGTTTGTTATTATCAAAACTTCTTGTTACTATCTCGGGTTAGACTTGACGAATGAATAAAGAATAGCTATATTATTCCAATGTCCTTTCTCTTTTCCCTTCTAGTTCTACATCAGGAATCCTTATATATGAATTCCTTTGTTTGGTTTTAATATGGAATCAATTAGGGAATCCTTAATGTTTTGACCAAAATGCCATTTATATGTTTGATGTATTAAAAAAATATTTTTAAAATTAAAATATTATTATAATATTCAAATAATAAATAATTAAAATTTTTAAATATTTTCCAATTAATTATAAATAATAATTTTTAAATTTTTCATAAAAAAAATTAATTTAAAAGATGTAATTTTTTTTTAAAAAAAATTTTAATTAATTTATTAGAAAAAGAAAAAATATTTTTATAAAAAAATAATGACAAATTTAAAAATTTCACTGGTGGCCATGGCCAACGAGATGGAATTGCCGGAGGAGGCAACCCAACAAGGTGACCTCTTGCATCGACGGAGGACGGAGTCCTTCGTCAATGGAGGTTAACAGATCTCGACCAACATAATCCTCACCCTCACTGGACTTCTCATAAGGTCTCTCACCAAACGCCCTCTCGCTCTATCATAGTGCAATGCACCGAAACTGGCGCCTACCTCCACCACATTCACCCCAAACCCTAATTCCTTCCATTCATTATCTCCTCTACCTTCCTCCAAATCTGAACTCACCTCCGATTTCTCCGGGCGACGATCAACCCAATTCTTTTTGAAATTGCACTTAGGTTGACCCAAATACTGATGAGCACCCACCACTCATCAGCCGCTAAAGAAGCGCTTCAATAGGTCATCCAGTTCACGCCTTTTCTGTTTTCAAACTGAGAAACAGTGGAGGCCCTTGATGAGAATAAGGGAGTTGTACCAAGGGACCATTGCATGTTCCTATTAGGCCAATAACAAGGGCAAGGGCTAAGAGATTCAAGGAAGCACTAAATGGCCTGATTCAAGACACTTGTGCTGATTCCAAATTATTAAAGTCCAAGATGAGCCCACATGAAGACCAAGGCTTAATTAACATCATCAAGGCAATTGATTGGGCCGAATAAGAGTTGACTTGGGCGTGTGGCAGAGAGTTTGGGCGTGTGGAGGAGATTCAATTTCACTTGTTTCCTTTTTCGTTTTTCAATGAATAATGGATTGATTTGTTTCCCAAATTAATGGGCTGATTTGCTTCAATTTTAGCCTTCTAAATAGGGATCAAGTCAATAGTTGCTTGTTTTAGTTTTTCCCATTTGTAAGGCAATTTTGCCCATTTTAGTTTTCTGTTCGTAAGGCCTTAATGGCCGAATATCTTGTTTCCTTTTTTTTAGAGATTGGCGTGTAGCCTTTCTTATCTTTTAGGGATTTAGTTTATAAGGATCCGAATGAATGTAATTTCGGCAGACTTGAATTTGAATGAAAATTGAGAGAATATTTCTCTTTTGTTCTTTGAGAACTATTTGGAACTTATCAGGTTTCTCTGTGGCATTCCTCCTTGACTTATCAATCGAGTATTCCATCATTGATTGTGGCGTCATCCTTTATACCAAGGTTCACATCTCGTTATAGGTGTTGGGTCGTGGTTTCCACCCGAACCAGAGGTTAGACGATATTAGGCATCAATCTTGATACAATCGACGAGGTTCGTATCATTTGGTATCAGAGCTTCGGCCTCTAACATCAGGTTTTATCTATCTTAGTTGTTCTTCTTCTTTTCCGTTTGATCAATTCCAGTACAAAAAAACAAAAAAAAAACAAAAAACAAAAAAAAAAAAAAAAAAAAAACCTTTTTAGAACAAATTTTTTTTAGAATGATCCTATAGTTGAATATATCAACTATTGTTATTTTCCCTTCTTGGTTTCGTGCAGTAACATTCAAAAAAAAAAAAATCTGGTAGTAGAAACTCGTCTTTGTTATTCCAGTTTCGTTGTGATTCGTTTCGTGTGAACCTAGGAGATTTTTTGTTTCATGTGAATGTGGCTAAGAAATCTTGATTATTGTTTGGTTAGTTTGATAAGAACTTTTGAGAAATTACGAGTGGAAAAAGGCAACAGTGGTGAGTACATACTGAGGGTAAAAGCCAAATTTATTGTGGGTAAACACGAGTGTTGAGTGAACTCATTATTCGAGCGAAACACGTGAGGGAGTGCTGTGAGATTTTTTTTTCCCTAATCCTTTTTTTTGCAAGAAAACATGTCCAAAAACAAAGATAAAGGCACTATTGAGGATTCTTCCGTCCTGGTGGATTTAAAGCTTTGGAAGGAGGCATTAGTAGGGGAGATGAGACGGATGATGAGGGGGGAATTGGATCAATTACATGAGCACTTAGATCAAGTGGAAAACGCCCGTGCGGAACAGCCACAACCCGTTCCACAAGCACGTAGGAGAGAGAGAGTTCAGGTTAGAGAAGAAGTTAATGATTACTATGGGGATGATAATGACATGAGGGAAGATGATCGCATGTCCAATGTGGGTGCATGAAGATTTAGGTGTGGAATGAGAGGTAGAGGAGTTAGGTATGGGAATAGAGATGATAGGTATGGAGAGACGATTGATAATAATTTGGGTAGTATAAAGGTGAAGATTCCAACCTTCCAAGGTAAAACTGATCCTGAAGCTTATTTGGAGTGGGAGAAAAGAATAGAGTTGGTGTTTGATTGCCATGAGTATTCTGAATTGAAGAAGGTGAAATTGGCAGCCATAGAATTCACTAATTATGCTATTGTTTGGTGGGATCAACTGATTGTGAGTAGGAGACGGAATAGAGAAAGACCTATTGAGACATGGGAGGAGATGAAAATTGTTATGAGGAGGAGATTCATTCCAAGTCACTATTATAGGGGTTTGTTTCAAAAATTACAAACTCTTACTCAAGGGTCTAAGTGTGTTGAAGACTACTACAAGGAGATGGAGATAGCCATGATTCGAGCTGATGTAGAGGAGGACCGAGAGATGACTATGGCTAGGTTTCTAAATGGGCTACACCGAGACATTGCAAATGTAGTGGAGTTGCAACATTATGTTGAATTGACTGACATGGTACCCATGGCCATTAAGGTGGAACAACAATTGAAGAGGAAGGGTTCCACACGGGTTAGGTAAAATTTGGGTTCTTCATCATCATGGAAACCGAATTGGAGCAAGAATGAGGACCAACCTAGTTTCAAGGCCAAGGCCGAACCTTCCAAAAATCATAAGGACGGAGGCACATTAAATTAAGGTAAATCAGATTCTCAACCTTCTAGAAACCGTGACATTAAGTGCTTTAAGTGTTTGGGAGCAGGTCATATTGCATCACAATGCCTAAATAAGAGAGTAATGGTTTTGAAAGATGATAGTGATATCGAATCCGATGGTGAATCTGATGATGAGTCCATGCCACCTTTGGAGGATGCAAGTGACTTTGAATATCCGGTGGGTGGAGAGCTTTTGGTTGCAAGAAGAGCTCTTAGTGCTCAAGCCAAGGAAGATGATGAGGTACAACATGATAACATTTTTCACACTCGCTGCCATGTTAATGATAAGGTATGTAATATGATTATTGACGGGGGGAGTTGTACTAATGTGGCTAGCACTACTTTGGTGGAAAAATTGAATTTGACAACTTTGAAACACCCAAAACTTTATAAGCTACAATGGTTGAATGATAGTGGGGAAGTTAGGGTGAATAAACAGGTGTTGGTGTCATTTTCAATTGGAAAAATACAAAGATGAAGTTATTTGTGACTTGGTACCAATGAATACGGGTCATATCCTTTTAGGAAGACCATGGCAGTTTGATAGACATGTGACTCATAATGGATATACAAATAGATACTCCTTTATACTCAATAAAAGGCCAATCACTCTTGTACCTTTAACCCCAAGACAAGTATATGAAGATCAAGTGAGGTTAAAAAAAGAGAGAGATGTTAAAAAGGAGAGTGAGAGTTCAAAAGAGAGAGAGACAAAAGAGAGAGAGAGTTCGAAACAAAAAAAAAAGTTGAAAAAGAAAAAGAGGCTGGTGAGAAAAAAAGAGAGAGAAAACAAGTGAGCTTTTATGCAAGAGCGAGTGAGATCAAAAAGGCTTTGTTTTCAAATAAGCCAATGATTGTACTTTTGTACAAAGAGGCTTGTTTTAGTACTAACGAAATTGACTCTTCTTTGCCTAGTGTTGTTGTTTCACTAATGAATAGACTTTGATGAAGTGTTGTTGTACCCAGAGCACCAATTCCAAATAGACCCGCATACAGAAGTAATCCCGAGGAGACAAAGGAACTTCAAAGGTAGGTTGATGAGCTCATGGAAAAGGGGTATGTTCGTGAGAGTATGAGTCCTTGTGCGGTTCCCATATTGCTTGTGCCTAAGAAGGATGGAACATGGAGGATGTGTGTTGATTGTCGTGTCATCAACAATATCACTGTAAAGTATCAACATCCTATTCCTAGATTAGATGATATGCTTGATGAATTGCATGGTTCTATTGTTTTTACTAAAATTGATCTTAAAAGTGGATATCATCAAATTAGGATGAAAGAAGGTGATGAGTGGAAAATCGCTTTCAAAACAAAATATGGTTTATATGAGTGGTTAGTTATGCCTTTTGGGTTAACTAATGCACCAAGTACTTTCATGAGATTAATGAACCATGTTTTGCGAGCTTTTATTGGAAAATTTGTGGTTGTTTACTTTGATGACATTATGATTTATAGCAAAAACTTGGATGAGCATGTTGAACATTTAAAACTTGTTTTAGGTGTTTTACGAACAAAAAAGTTGTTTGCTAATTTAAAAAAGTGTACCTTTTGCACGGATTAGCTTGTGTTTCTGGGTTTTGTTGTTAGTGCTAAGGGAATTGGGGTTGATGATGAAAAGGTTAAGGCAATTAAGGAGTGGCTGAAACCTACAAATGTGGGACAAGTGAGAAGTTTTCATGGGTTGGCTAGTTTCTATAGGAGGTTTGTGAAAGACTTTAGTAGTCTAGCTGCACCTTTAACTGAAGTTATCAAAAAGAATGTGGGTTTTAAGTGGGGTAATGAACAAGAAAAGGCATTTAACTTGATTAAGGAAAAATTAACTAATGCACCTTTGCTTGCTTTGCCTGACTTTGCTAAAACTTTTGAGATTGAGTGTGATGCTTCAGGAATAGGTATTGGAGCTGTTATAATGCAAGAAGGATGTCCCATTGCATTTTTTAGTGAGAAAATAAGTGGAGCAGCCTTGAATTATCCTACCTATGACAAGGAGATGTATGCTTTGGTTAGGGCATTGGAAACTTGGCAACACTACCTTTGGCCGAAAGAATTTGTGATTCACACGGATCATGAGTCCTTGAAGCATTTAAAGGGGTAGCACAAGCTAAATAAGCGGCATGCCAAGTGGGTGGAGTTCATAGAAACATTTCCATATGTGATCAAGTACAAAAAAGGTAAGGAAAACGTAGTCGCTGATGCTTTGTCTAAAAGGTATGTTTTACTTTCTACTTTGGATGCTAGATTGTTTGGTTTTGACTACATTAAAGAATTGTATGTGGAAGATGCTGATTTTGGCAATGTATTCAATGCATGTGAAAAGGTTGCATTTGGCAAGTTTTATAGGCATGATGGATTTTTGTTTAGAGAAACTAAATTATGCGTGCCTAAGAGTTCTTTGCGTGAATTGCTTGTTAGAGAAGCTCATGAAGGAGGTTTGATGGGGCATTTTGGTATAGCCAAGACACTAGATGTTTTGCATGAACACTTCTTTTGGCCCCATATGAAACGTGATGTAGAAAGAATTTATGATAAATGCATTACGTGTAGACAAGCTAAGTCTAGGGTTAAGCCTCAAGGTTTGTATACTCCTTTGCCTATACTTAGTGGACCTTGGATTGATATTTCTATGGATTTTGTGCTGGGTTTGCCTAGGTCAAAGAGAGGTAGGGATTCTATATATGTGGTTGTTGATAGGTTTTCTAAAATGACACATTTCATTCCTTGTCATAAAACTGATGATGCATCATATATTGCTGACTTGTTTTTCAAAGAAATTGTTAGATTGCATGGCATGCCTAAAACCATTGTTTTGGATAGAGATGCTAAGTTCTTAAGCTACTTTTGGAAAACTTTATGGGGTAAGTTAGAAACTAAACTTTTATTTTCTACTGCTTGTTATCCACAAACTGATGGTCAAACTGAAGTAGTTAATAGGACTTTATCTGCCTTGTTGCGTGCTATAATACAAAAGAACTTGAAAACATGGGAGGATTGTTTGCCGAATGTAGAGTTTGCTTATAATAGGAATGTGCATTCTGCAACTCATTTTTTGCCTTTTGAAATTGTGTATGGTTTTAACCCATTGACTCCTTTGAATTTACTTCCTTTACCTATGAATGAGCATGTTAACTTGGATGGGAAGAAAAAAGCAGAATTTGTTAAGCAAATCCATGAAAAGACTAGGCAAAACATCGAGAGGAGAATTGAGCAATATGCCAACCAAGCTAATAAAGGGTGCAAGAAAGTTGTGTCTGAACCCGGTGATTGGGTGTGGTTGCATATGAGGAAGGAACGGTTCCCAGTCCAGCAGCGTTCTAAACTACTTCCAAGAGGAGACGGCCCATTTCAAGTGATTGAAAGGATCAATGACAACGCCTACAAGTTAGATCAATGACAACGCCTACAAGTTAGATCTTCCAATGATGGAGGCAAAGGCCTTTGACGACACTAAGGCTTTGCCGTTGGCCTCACTGTCATGGTTACCAAGGAGATCACCGATGATGGCTTCCTTTGTTTTCTGATTTATGTTTTTAATTTTGATTTTTAATTTTTTTTTTTTACTTTGAAGACAAAGTGGCAAATTAAACACTTGAGTGATGGTGGAATCCGGATTCCAACCTCAAGAGGTAGGAATCCCAATCAACCACATAATGGAATCCTCATTCCATGACATTTTGTGCAAAACAATGGAATGTGGATTCTTTTTCTCATTCCATGCTTGATTCCACCAACCAAACATCACCTAAATAGAGTAGATCAAACCATCCGTTTGGCATACAGAGATCTTTAAGAAATAAAGGACAACTATCTACTTGTCATATGTCATCAGCAATGGAATCTGTCATCTTAACTGCTAAGCTCAGTACAAAGATCAGTTCATCGAACAATCTCAATCTCAATTGCTGTTCGACACCCCAAAAATAATCCAGAAAACATTATATGACAGCAAAACATACAAATCACCTTAGCACCTATAAATTTTTTGGTTCATTAGAACCATAGTTGGACATACGAGCATCTTTAAAGATTCTTATTCAAGACTTGAGAGTGAATACAAGTAGCAAGCAGAAACAATAACAGGGAAAAGAAAATATAACTTGACTTTGCAAAACCGTCATCGAATTAAAACCCCGTAGCAATAGTGCTACAAAACCACTCCATCGTTTGTTTCAATTATTGAAACCAAGAAATATAATGATTTAGTCGTAAGCAGTTTTTTTATAAGAAAATTTTAACCATTTCTATCTACTTGTGCGCATGCATGTATCGGATGCTTCCAGGAGACCGGACTTAGGCAGAAGCAGTCTTTTTCTGCTGGAAAATAACAGCATAGACAGGAACAGCAACACCGATGCTGAAGGCAGTGAAGACGCCAAGAGACATCTTCAGCTTCTGATGCTTCATCCTATCCAAGTTATACATGTGCTTTGCATGAAGGTAGTATGGCTCATCATGGCCATGTCCTCCCATCCTTTTCACCCCAGTTGAATGAAAACCCCGGTTCACTGTCAAACAGGAACCCAGTTCAGGAGTTCATAAATCAAACCAAACCATAAAAGGAGCAATAACAAAAAGAGAAATCACAAATTTGGTTTACAGGCAACTATTAATGAGAATGAGAAAAATTTTTACATCAGCTAATTCAAAATTTCTTTTTATGCTTGGAAGTAGATTTATAAATCACATGCTCACAAGGACCACTAATCTGCTCTTCACACTGTTATGCAGATTTTGCAATTACAAATAGAAGTGCACCCCTTCATATGGCATTGTAATACCCTCACTGAAAACATGGAATTTGAGTGAAGAGTAATGATTTAAAGTGCATTTATCTGTGTGAAAAAAAGGGAAAAAAGCACTAGAGGTCATAAGCATTCTTTTAGGTATATCCTTTGTAGAATGCTTAAGTGGAATACAGCTAACTAATATTTCGGAAATACATTGTAGTACTAATAAGAAAAACAATATAATATACAACAAAGATTCACAATCACTAAATGACAGCAGAAACTATAGTGTGCCAACTGCTAATCCTTGATACATTTGAATATTTGATGCACAAACTTTGATGGCGAAACAGCTTAAAATGTTTCAGAATAAAAGATATAGTTGGTCATGATAGCAAGTTTCTTAGACAGTTATCCTATGTTTCACAAGCATTGCTAAAAAAATTGCCCACAAATTTTCATACGAATTTTTTTATGTTTTAATTTTAACTCATAGTTACCAAACTTACAAAGCTCATACAAATCACAAACCGCTTTACTCCGGTTGTGGTTAGCTAACAGAACCCTATTAGACTCCCGAGAGATGATATCCATAACCAATTCAAAGGATCCGTTTACATTAACATAATTAAATGTGTACCTGTGTCTTTATAATTATATGAGTACTTATCAAGTCAATGCATTCACACAAAAATTCCATCTAGAAGCACTATCTCAGTTCTTGGCGATCCTACACATTATATTTTTTTTTTAAAACTAACTTATTAAGGAATATCAAGAGCTCAGCTCAAGTCACTTTGTCTGCAGCCCTATGAAAATGAACTTTGGTGTCATCAAGATAAACCATCTACACAACCGTCTCATACACTATAATTAGGTTAAAAAAAACAAAATAATATTAAAAAAACAGTATTTGACTCGAGGAGACAAAATGCAAGCTATTTGGAGAGTCACACACACACTACAGTGTTCACCAGGTATACAAATTTCGATTCCAAACCTCATCTGATAGGAAAAAGAAAAGCTACAAGGGCATTGACAACAACTTAAGTCATTTGTTATTGAGACGGAAACAATAACATCAAATGTGCATTGTCAATCTGAAACGGAATATATATATATATATATATACATATCAAGGCAAGACAACTACAAGTAAAAGATCATAGAAAACAAACATTACAGAGGTTGAATCTAAATCAAGTCTTGAGTTGATAAAAAGTATGGACTCCACTTAAAAAATCTACATTAAATTGCAATCCAAAAAGAATATTCGATAAAAAGTATGGTCCACACATACGCAGCCATAAATAAACTCATCACCAAAATGGACCCATTTCGTAAATTTACTAAATTCCAGACTGAAACGGTCAATATCTGATTATCTAACATCAATACAAACCCACAAACTAGACAAGCTCTAATCAGATCTAAACCGACCGAGAATTAAAGACTCAGAAACTTGATTTAATCAGACACCAAACAAAACACAAGAAATATGAAATTAAAGAAACAAACCCTAAAAAAATCGAGTAAACGAGAACTGACCCGACTTGGAGACAAGCGATTGGGGAGAGTTGAGGAGCTTTGAAGCTGATCTGAGACCATTGTTCAACGCCATGGCTTCTTCTTTTTCTACACAGAAATCGTAATCGTAAAAAATAAAAAAACAAAAACAACTCAACTGATATGTTTTCTCTTCTTCTTCGCTTCTGTAGGGCACAGATTGGCTTACATGTGCGAAGTGCGCACACGTGGCAGGTTGTGGATTCGGGCGGGCCTGTTGATGATCATTTTCGATCAGGCCCAATTACAGCAGCTTTTAATCCAAAGTTTTTTTTATTAATTGCACAAACACCCATATATATAGGCAAATTAGCATTTTTTTTTTTCAGGTTTTGCCGCCAAACTTTCTCTCTCTCACACAAGGGTTTCTTCCTTTCCACTCTTGACTCTCCGATCTCTTTCCACCAATTTTTTTTTTTTAAATGACTTCATTCAACAATCCTCTCCAAATCGTCGACGACGACGACGACGTAGGCCTGATTTTACTTCACTTCACGTTTCTCTTTCTCTGTTATCACATATCACGATTTTATTTATTTTTTACTTCATTTTTTCTTCTCTAAACTATATTATAGGAGTTCGATTGGGAAGCCGCCGTTAAAGAAATCGACGTCGCATGCGAAACCACAAAGCCCTCCTCTGCTTCGAATCCGGACGCTTCAACCAATTTCTCTTCAAACGATCAGAAGAAAAAGCCTTCCATTTCTAAGCAATCTAAACTCGATAAGTTTTTCGGAAATGCGGGTCCCAGACCTCAAGTGGGTCTGAGACCTCAGGTGGGTCAGATAGCTCAGTTGGGTCCTGGGCCTCAATTCAATGTGGAGTTTGATGAGGGCGATGAGAAGATGTGTTACTTGGAAATCGATGCTGAGGCAGCTAAAACTTGGATATACCCAGGTTGATTTTGACATTTCTTTGTCACAATTTGTGTTTTTGTAATTAGTTTTCATGATGTAGAGTGTAAAATTAGTTGTTTTGTAATGGTTCACTTGTGAATTTTCGTTGTATTTCTTGCATTGATTCTCTTGCTTGTTTAAATAATGTGAATTCAAGACAATTTATGGTGGAATTTAGTTTTAGTGATCATGTTTGAACTTTAACTGTTTCGTTTTTTGCGTTTTTTTTTTTGTGGAGTATTAGACTATCTTGCTTCATGTGTAAATTGATCACCACTAATAGGGTTATGTTCCATTTGTTCTTATTTTCTTTTATTTTGATGTTTGGCGCAGTTAATGTTCCTGTTCGTGACTATCAATTCAATATAACCAAGACAGCACTCTTTGCAAATACATTGGTGGCATTGCCAACAGGGCTTGGGAAAACACTTATTGCTGCTGTTGTTATGTATAACTACTTCAGATGGTTTCCAGATGGTAACAAAAATTTATGTAATTATAAGTGCTACTCATTTCAACCGTTTACTAGCCGTTAATCATTCTATGTCATAAATTAGTAAAATTTGAAGCACTTTCAAGGCTCCAGAAGTCAGAGCTGAAGTTATACCTTCGGTTGGGTGCTCCTTAAAGTCTTATTTGCTTATTGTAAATTTCTTAATTGCTTTGCTTTTAGGTGTTTACCATATGGCTGACTGGCCATAGTAGTCATTGCTCTCATGCTCTAGGAAAAGGAAATTAGGTCTTTGGACTTTGTAGTTACAGAATTTTCATTGCATAAGCTTATTGTCTTCGTGCTCATCTTTCTGTTGCTAAAGTTTTTAAATGTTATTCTATAATGAGACCTCTGATCCTAGTTTTTTTCCTTACCTAGATGGATCAGTGATCACCATGCAGTTTCTCAGCGTTTTACCCATTTTCTTTCTGTGTGGTGCCTTAAACTGTGAACACTATTACTCCACTTGACAAGTCATCATTCTTTCTTGCAGTCTTTGTAAAGTTCTTAATTCTGTCTTGATTTGCTACTTCTATACACAACCAGCACACGTAATTCTGTCTGAGTATTTATTTAAGTTCCTTTCTTTGTGCCTGATATTGAACCCAAAGCACAAACTTGAAACCTGGTACCGATTATGAATTTAAGTTCTACAATTACTAATCAACATCATGTTCAGAATCCATAACATTAATTAAAAATTAAAATTGAGATTTAGATTCACATATCACTCTATACAAATCTTTAGTGTCTCATTGTTTCTTTATGTTTGTCCAAAACAAGGATATCCTTTGCTGTTGATTTCTCTTGTTTAGTTGGAAGCTGTATCTCAAAAACTGCAGCTCTGCTTGGTCTCCTCATGACAGGAAAAATAGTCTTTGCTGCTCCTTCTCGACCGCTTGTCATGCAACAAATAGAAGCATGCCATAATATTGTAGGAATACCGCAAGTAAGATGCTACTTTTTTCTTTTCTTTTTTAATCACCGGAGTTATTTGCTCAATTATTCAACTTTTTATTGGTCAATTTACTTCAACAGAATCATTAATTTACTTTAAGAACATGATCATACTAAAATTGCAGGAATGGACAATTGATATGACAGGTCAGATAAGTCCTACAAGAAGAGCATGTTTTTGGAAAACTAAACGAGTTTTCTTTGTCACTCCACAAGTGCTGGAAAAGGATATTCAATCTGGTGATTCTTTAACTTCTAACTTGATAACATATGAAAATTGTTTTCTTTGGGTGTTCCATTACTTTTTGCTCATGAAGAAACTTGCTGTAGGCACATGTTTAGTGAAATACCTGGTATGCTTGGTCATTGATGAGGCTCATCGAGCATTGGGAAATTATTCATATTGTACGGCAGTTCGTGAGGTTTGTTGTACCAAATGTTTCTGGTTTTTCTTTATCACACTTGGTTTGTTTGGATATTTTTGTTGGTGCAAGATACTAGTGATTATTTCAATTTGTAGTTGATGTCTGTACCAGTGCAGCTGAGGATATTGGCTTTGACTGCCACACCAGGATGTAAGTTACAAGCATCTACTTGAGTGCTATGAAGTTATCTTGTATAACTTAAATCCTGATGTTAAATGTAATTATTCAGCTAAGCAGCAGACTATCCAGCTTATTATCGATAACTTACATATATCAACACTTGAATATCGCAATGAAAATGATGATGATGTCAGCCCCTATGTTCACAATAGGAAGATAGAATTAATGGAGGTATGTACTAGTTTATGTTGCCTAAAATCTATTACCTCACAACTGTATTTTCTAAAAACTGCAATTTTCATAGGTTGCAATGGGACAAGATGCTGCTGAGATAACTAATCTGTTATTGGATATAATACGTCCATACGTGAATAGGCTTTCAACTTTTGGACTTCTCCAGAACAGAGACTGCCAGACTGTATGGTTTTTTATATTGTGAATTCCTTTACTTTTCATTTTGATGTTCAGTTCAGGTACATTTGATGTATATGTATTGCCTTCTGTTCCACCTGGTCTTTTAGTATTGAGCATTTCTATGAAAGTAATTATCATAAGCTTACGTGACATATTATATTTAAATCCTTTGATAAAGTATAAATGGAAAATCTTATAAAAATACAGCTAATTTATGTGCACCTTCTCCATTTCAAACTCGCTGACATGTATGCATATTGGTCCTTTATCTTGCTTTCAAGTTCTAGATGGGAGACCAACACCTGGTTGTTTCCTTCTTAGGTCACTTCTTGGAAACTGTCTGATTAGTCGAAATTCAGTGAACCTGCATCAATATTTCATTGTTTGATAGGAGTCCAAAAGCACTCTTATTGTTATAGTAGATTTCTTTCTGGAAGAGGAAAAAAGGGGGAAAAAGTTAATGTCAAGGAAAGATTTGTGCTTTGGGATGAACTATCTTTTGGGATTAGGTCATTCCAGACAAATGTTCAGCTTCCTTTCATTGTCTCCCTGTCTGATATGATATGTTTCTGAGTTCTGAAGGCCTTCGCCGAAATAAGACACTGATCCCTTTATGATTTTTGTCAGTTGGGACTTAGGAAAAAAATTGTCCCCGGTGTTGCATACCCAAGATGCTGATTCTACTACAAACTCAGGGTGTTTGTGTTTGAGAATTACATATCTTTTTGTTTAGCCTTGTTAGTTTTGTTTTTGGCTGCAAACAGCTAGTTACCTCTCTGATTGCACATTCTCGTTTTATTCTAATAGAACAAGTTTCTACTTATAACTAAATGAAATTATAATTTCTCTGTTTCCTCATTACATTTCACATACAAATTTTGCAGTTGAGCCCAATTGATTTACTCAGTTCAAGGGAAAAATTTCGCCAAGCACCTCCCCCAGACCTTCCACACATTAAATTTGGAGAAGTGGAAGCTAATTTTGGAGCACTTATTACTCTTTACCACATTCGTAGGCTGCTTTCAAGCCATGGAATAAGACCAGCATATGAGATGTTGGAAGAGAAGTTGAAACAAGGGTATGTTCTTTTGCACCTTCAATTTAGCACTCTTGATCAGAGTAAAGATGGAGATTCCAAAAACTGTGCCTACTGATCTAGTTATCACTATGCGACCATGTTGCATTAAACTTCTTGTTAATTATCATGATTCATGAATCAGTTTAACAGTCAATAAGACAAAAACTCTTTAATACCAGAAGATTATGTTATCTAGCTTTTGACTGAAGCACCAAAACCTGACGTTAGAGTAGAGGCTCTATGGTTTTTTTCCTTTATCAGGGAGGCTGTATGCATATGGTTTTCATATATGGGGTCAGAAAATTCCAATAAACAGGACCTGGTACAAACTCTGAATTATAATATTTTTGCAATTTAGATTTAAAATTTGAGTCATATTAGTTAATTTGAAGCCAATACTATTTATGAACCCACAGCACTAGATTGCAATGTAGGTTGAGTTGGTAGTGACATTGAAATTTGATTTGATCAACAGAATGCCACAAACTGCGAAAGTCCTTTTAAAGAGAGTTAGGAATAATATATTTGAGTGTTTCAATGTAAATTTGTATTCTATTAATGGTATTACTTTTGCGTTCTTTTATAATTTTTGGGAGTTGGTGAAGGATGATTCAACAAAAGTGTTCTGGAGGTCCTTCATAAAGGGGTGCATAATAAAATTACCAAATCTACTTTTATTTGTATTATTAAAAAAAATAAATAAATAAAATTCATCAACACTTTGAGACTGCTATTTTAGGCCAATGAGTCTCATTTCAAGTTTGTGTAAGGTGGTAGCCAAATTCCATCCTTCAACGTTGAATGAGGTGCTGGAGGGATACTATTTTGGAATCTCAGGCAGCTTTCCATCTAAAGGAGGCAAATTCTAGATGCTGTTCTAGCAACTAATGGAGTGGAGTGTATAAGATCGAGGAAAGAGGCTATTATCTCTTAACAGATTTTGAAAAAGTCTGCGATCATGATTCATGTGCATTGGGAATCTGGGATTTGTGGATTATGTGTTACAAGCTAAAAAGATTTGGTAGATGGAGAACTTGATGCAAGGATGTTAAATTGATGATTTTTTTTTTTTTTTTTTCTTTTTCTTTTTTGTGGTTATAATTAATGATGGTCAATATTGTGAAGGTTAGGGAAGCTCAATTAGGGGAAAGTTATGTATAAACAAGGATAACGCTGACCTTCAATTTCTGATGGTACCATTCTCTTTTCTTTTGGTAATGAATAGATAATTGTCATTACTGTCTTGGTAGTTGAGACTATTCGATTAATCTCTGGGTTGAAGGTTAATTGGCTAAGAGTTTTTGATGGGGATTGGCTCTCAATAGAGAAAGCCAGTCTTTTTGCTTCTTTCTATTGGATGTGGAGTGGGATTTGTCCCTTGAAATTGGGTCTTCCTTTGGGGGATATAACTGCTTTTGAATTTCTCAAATCTGCCTGTGGAGAGTTGAGGGGTGATTAAAAGGTTGAAAGAGGGAGATTATGAAAATTTGCTTGTATATGTTTAATGTATTATCTGCAAGAAAGTAACGGAAAGCGTTAACCATCTGTTTCTAAAACGAAGATTTTTTTTTAATAACTAATTGATTGAGCATCATTGTGCTTTTGCTTGAGGAAGGAAAGCTGCCATTTTGTGGAAGTGTACTGTGCTGGCTGTTATGTGTGGTATTTGGAAGTAAAGGAATGGGAGGATCCTTGATAATTCTCTTCAGGAGAAAGTTTATCCATCATGAGTTAAAAAGTTAGATTTTGAGCTTCTTTATGGGCGTTGGTTTCTTCTGAATTTTAAGAAGTTTCTTTATTCTTAATTCTTCAGAACTGGGAAGTGGCTGTTATGTGAATCTAGGATTGTGAGTTATTTTTCCTTTTTTGTTTTGTTTAGTAGCTTTGGCAATGACTGTAATTTGTTTGAGTCATCAATATGTTTACTCTGTTGTTTCGGCTGGACTGCTGGTTCACCTATTATTGTAGCCTTTTCTTTTAGTTTCAATAAAAATTTTCATTTCTTTTAAAAATATAATAACTATATTAATATTTTTCAAATAATAGAGTGCACAAAATTGTATAGGAGTTGGGCTCTGGTGTGGTTATATCTAGTGTCATGTCCATCATATTAAAGGGTGATGATATTAACATGCTGATTCCGTTTTTTAACATTCTAAGGTGTTTGCATTTAACTATCGCAGGTCATTTGCGAGATTTATGAGTAAAAATGAAATTATTAGGAAAGTGAAGCTCCTTATGCAGCAAAGTTTATCTCATGGTGCACCAAGTCCCAAATTGTCAAAAATGTTAGAAGTACTAGTTGATCATTTCAGTAAGTAACATGTTGTCTTATTTCTCTTTCCCTGAATGATGTTGATTTGCCTGACCAAATTTTTAGTTTTTCCTTATTGCTGCTGCTTAATTCTGATATTATTTTGTAGATTACATTGAGAACTTGAAATTTAAATTCTTCTTACTGACTGAAGTGGAAATATTTTTATGCATTTAATGATTCCAGACGATATGACAATTAAACTTAAAAAAAATGGGATTACTGTTCTGTTGAACATTCAAATTTTAAGTACCTTTTGACCACTCTACTAATTGCATTGTTTGCATTCTTTTTCAAATAACCATAATTGATACTTTTTTGTTGTCATTTAGCTTCCTTGAAATATAGGGTGTTTGATTTGATCACAGTTTAAAAAAAAAATTAGGATTTGAGTTGTACTTTGAGTAAATTGAACTTGTATTCTCTGTATTCGGAAATGTGTTTAATATAGGAATCGAAAAATGTTTGCAAATATTAGAATAGACTATAGCATATTTGGTAAATATGTTTAAACAGTATAAATAGTGTTATATGTTTTGGTAACATATTTTTTAAAATTTTTATCTATGAAATACTATATGTTCATTTATTATAATTTTTTGTTGGTTTTTGTTTACTTTAAAATATGATTAGGAACTTATTGACATATCTAAAAAATAAATATTGCTAATATATTTTAATTTTTTTTATATAAATAAGAAAACTAAAATATGATTGAACATTAGCGTTAAAGAAAATCAACAGAAAGAGCTAATGTTTGGATTTGGAAGTAAAGTTTGTCATCAAAAGTAAAAACAAAAGAAAGGTGTGGCTTTTGGGAAATATGAGGGAGTAATGACTGAGAATGAAGTGCCCTTTCGGGTTAAAAAGAAGGTTATTACAATTTTTTGTTTTCTAATTTTCACTTCAGTTTTTAAATTGTTTCCAAAAACCATTTTTGGAATGTATCCAAAAGGTCCAACCAAACATTGTTTATTTTTTTATTTTTTGTATCTCTTGTTTTAGGAAACAAAGAATTGTAT
Organism: Acer saccharum; assembly: GCA_030490815.1. Lineage (NCBI taxonomy): Eukaryota > Viridiplantae > Streptophyta > Magnoliopsida > Sapindales > Sapindaceae > Acer > Acer saccharum. Next base: position 9,685,609 of record CM059872.1, read on the forward strand.
TTAAATTCCATACCAAACAACCCCTAAGTTTTTCTTTTCATCATAACTCAAACCAGGTCTTGTTAGTTTTATCTTATTTTTCATCATAACTCAAACCAGGTCTTGTTAGTTTTATCTTATTCTTCATGTATTTTGATGAGAGATTTTGTGTTGTGACTGAATTATGGTTTGCATATTAAAGCTTGTGGAACTTTACCATTGCAGTCATGAATCATATAATTCATGCAATCAATTATGGAATGTCATAACTGCAATAATGCTGCTTACCAGTTGTTGGACCAGCCAAAGTGATGTATGTTTCTGAAAATTCAGCATCTTAAGAATTCAACTGACTCCCAATCCTTGATTTGTCTTTAAATTGCATTATATGGCTTTGATCTTGATTTCGTTTTTTTAATTTTTAATATGAAGAAATGACTATTCATCTGTTCAGTTTCGTGGATTATTGTAGATTTTTTATTTTCTTAAGGTTTGAGAGTTTGATTGTTGCTGATGCAGAACATCATTTGGTTGAAATGATCAAATCTTCAATCCATGAACTATGTATATTGCCATAAATTGATGTATAGAATTTTTTGTCTAAGGTCTAATAATCCATCGTGGTTAAAAGTAATAGAGAAATGTTTGTCTGCAGAAATAAAGGATCCAAAACATTCAAGAGTTATCATTTTCTCAAATTTTAGAGGAAGTGTCAGGTGTGTAAATACTTCTTTAACTCACAGTTTGTGATTCTTATCATCTTAGTGCATGATGTCTGAACTTAGAAAATTTTCCTTGGCCTAATGATATTCACATCAGGGACATAATGAGTACATTAGCAAACATTGGGAATTTAGTTAAGGCAACTGAATTTATTGGTCAAAGCTCAGGTTTGTACTTCTGCCCTTTGCTTTTTTCCGTAATTTTCTATTCTTGGTAAGAAAAATGCGATGTAAACTTGTGTTTGGTAAAATCTATTAGCATTTGGTACGCAGAATGTTAGATTTGTAGAATTCTTTCCGGAAATATTTGTTAATTTCTTACAGGTAAAACATTGAAAGGCCAGTCGCAGAAGGTTCAACAAGCTGTTCTGGAGGTAACTATCCTACTCCTTGTTGATTTTCTCAGCTTCTTGTGTTGGCTTACTTCATTCTCTCGCAGAAGTTTCGGGCTGGTGGATACAACGTCATTGTTGCCACGTCAATTGGTGAAGAAGGTCTGGATATCATGGAAGTAGATCTTGTAATATGTTTTGATGCCAATGTGTCTCCTTTAAGAATGATCCAGCGGATGGGGAGAACTGGAAGGAAGCATGATGGGCGAGTTGATATCCTTTTTTAATCTCTAAAAGTGTATTTAACTACTTACATTCAAGATCAACAGCGTAATCAAGATCAAATGCAAACACATAACAAATGCAAGTATAATCACATTGAGGGATTGAACCTAGACACTCCTTGTAAAACTTGCTCTAATACCAACTTAATTAAATGCTAGATTCAAAAGCTTAAACTTTAGGTAAGTTCCCAAAAAAATAGTATTTAACCACTTAACAACCACAATTTTCTGAATGCTTATTCAATGGGTTCCTTGACAAGTTTTACTAGTTTTAGCCTGTGAGGGGTCAGAATTGAAGGGTTATGTGCGAAAGCAAGCGAGCAGCAAGGCTATCAACAAACATATGCGAAATGGGGGGATGAGTAGCTTCAATTTTCATCCTAGTCCAAGAATGGTGAGATCTATTAAAAGAAGTTTTTTGGTAATATCCTTTACTTGGGGTTGTTAGGTTATAAATAATATGTTTTTTGTAGGTTCCGCATATTATCAAACCAGAAGTCCAACTTGTTGAGCTGTCAATTGACCGATTTGTTACCCGTGTAAAGAAAGTAAAAGGTGATCAGGCTATCAAGACACCTGTTTTTAAAGACAAGTTAACTGTTGCTGAGTCTGAAATAATTGCCAAGTATTTCCACCCCACCAGGAATAGCATGAGACCATCACTGATTGCGTTTCCTCACTTTCAAGCCTTTCCCTCTGGAGTGCATAAAGTAATGCATTCTTATAGAACAGGGATGCTGATTGACATTATGCAACATTTGCAAGGGCTAACCTTTTCCAGAGACAGTACAATTTCTTCTGTTGAGGTTTGCCCTCTATCTTTAAGTGAGATTAGTTTTGTGCTACAATATCCTATGAAAGAATCAAAAGTAGCCTTCCAAAATATTAGAATTTTGTTTCTAACCACATACGAAAGTTTAATTGTTAATAACCACATTTTTGAGAAATTACCGGTATACCCATACAAAAGATTTCAATTTTTGTCAACATTTCAAGTTTTTACTAAAGATTTCACGTTTTCTGTCAACATTTTGAGTTTTTATAGAAGATTTCAAGTTTTGTCAACATTTCAAGTTTTTATGGAAGATTTCAAGTTTTTGCACAAGTGAAACTTGAAATCTTTTGGAAAAAATTTGAAACGTAATTTAATTTGATTCTTCACAAAACAAACACAAAAGTGATGCCATAACTCTAAAACCATATTAAAGTAACTGTTTTCAACTCTATTAATGAACAAATAAGAGATATTTACACACCTTAAACCGATTTAGAGCAAATCGGAAAAGTTTTTCTTCAATAACTTCTTCAAATATTCAACACAATTCTGAGGTCAAACCTTCCTCTAGTTGGTCGATTTGCAGGAACAACAATGTGGTTCTTTTAGTCGTTCGATTTGCAGGAACAAAAATTCGAATTTGATGAGGAAGAAGGAAGAGAGAAGAGGGAAGAAGACGGTAGAAAAAACAAAAGAAAAAAAAAAAATTGATGTTGGGGGTGTTTTTGTAATTTACGGATATACACTGAATTTTTTTAAAAAATATGGTTATTAACAATTAAACTTTCGTACGTGGTTAAAAAAGAGTTTCTCATGTTAGATGTGGTCATTTTTAGCAATTTCCACGTAACCTGCTGTGGACGAAATCAAATCTGATTTAGTCAACTGTAATTAATTCAGTCTTTATTACATTATTAGCTGTTAGAATCTTCCTTTAAAGGTCAGATTTTATGGTGTAAATAGCCCTTGATTTTAGGAGTTTATTTTTCCCTGTTGTAATCTATATATATGTACCCTTCTCCATTGATTAAAAATACAGAAAATATTTTTCCTAGTTACGTTTATATGGTATCAGAGCCAGGTTGACTTTTTTTTTTGGGATTTTTTTTTCTTTCCTTCTTTCCCAATAATCTATGGCTGATAACGAGACAGCTATTTCTGGTGACAATACCAGATCTGCAACTTCCGGCCAGTTCGAGGCCAAGCGTCCAACCCCTGCTTCTATCACTGCCTTTTCCAGTAGTGATATCTCGTCTGTTCACATTACAGCCCACAAATTAGATGGAAAAAATTACCTACAGTGGGCTCAATCTGTCAAGATTGTCATTTGTGGTCGAGGCAAACTCGGCTACATCACGGGTGAACTTCCTGCTCCTCCTCTGACCGATCCTACATACAAGACATGGTTGGCCGAGAACTCTATTGTTCTTGCCTGGCTTATCAATTCCATGGAGCCTAAAATCAGCCGCCGTTATCTCTATTTTAAAACTGCAAAAGAGGTTTGGGATGCTGCTCGCCGGATGTACTCAGATCTTGGAAATGCTTCCCAAATTTTTGAACTTCGTTCAAAATTAAAGGAGATGAAACAAGGCTCTAATTCTGTGACCCAGTATTTCTCTGATCTTCAAGATCTTTGGCAAGAACTTGATCTTTTCTTTGAAGAAGATTCCTCCTGCGATAAGTGTAGTATCAAGCAGCAGCGCAAGCTTGAAAATGAACGCGTCTATGATTTCCTTGCCGGTCTTAATCGGAATCTGGATGAGGTACGCGGCCGAGTGGTGGCACGATACCCGTTTCCTTCTACAGAGGAAGCTTTTGCTGAGGTTCGCCGAGAAGAGGGTCGTCGCAAAGTGATGTTAACTGATGATCAACCAATTTCTTCCTCTGCACCAGAAGGATCTGCCTTGGTGTCCAAAAATTCCTCTTCGTATGGGCAGCCTAATCATGACCCTCGCATGAACAAGCGAGGAGAACGACCATGGTGTAATCACTGTAGTCGTCCTGGTCATACTCGAGAGAAGTGCTGGCAACTTCACGGGAAACCAGCCAATTGGCAACCCAGAAAGCAGGCTGAAGGGCGTGCCTATCAGGCTCATTCTGACCACAACATGGCTGGACAAACTAGCACTCCTATTCAGTTCAGCAAAGAGCAAGTTGAGCATCTCTGTCGTCTTCTAAATCAGCCATCCTTCAATGTTAATTCCTCATCAGGTTCCACTATCGGTTCATGCTCCGTGGCTCAATCTGGTAACTTTCATTCAGCCTTACATTCTTTCATTTCCTCTAAGGACCCTTGGATCATTGATTCAGGTGCCTCTGATCATATGACAGGTAGATCTAATTGTTTTTACTCGTATGTTCCTTGTTCTAATCATACCACTGTTAAGATTGCTGATGGATCTTTAACTTCTGTTGCTGGAATTGGCATCATTAGACTTTCTCCAAATCTTATCCTTAAGTCTGTCCTTCATGTTCCTGCCTTAAAATGCAATTTGATCTCTATTAGCAAACTTACTCATGATAATCACTGTGTTGCTAAATTCTTACCTTTGTCATGTCAATTTCAGGACCTATCATCGGGGAAGACGATTGGCAGTGCTAAGATTCATGATGGTCTTTATTACTTGGAAGATGATCTTCCGAAGTGTAGACAAGCTTTTGTGTCTGGTGTTGAGTCTGTGTCTGTTTCCAGTACTAGAGAAATAATGATATGGCACTATAGACTTGGCCATCCTAGTTTCTCTTATTTGAAGCGTCTGTTCCCATCTTTATTTGATAATAAAAATTCTGTTTCTTTTCAATGTGAAATATGTCAACTTGCCAAACACACTCGCACTTCCTTCCCTATCAAACCCTATACACCATCCACTCCATTCTCTTTAATTCATAGTGATATATGGGGACCTTCTAAAATCACCACTTCCCATGGCAAAAAATGGTTTATCACATTCATTGATGATCACACACGCACTACATGGGTTTATCTACTTCGAGAAAAATCTGAGGCTTGTCAAGTCTTCCAAAATTTTCACAAAATGATTCAAAATCAATTCCAAGCTCATATCCGAATTATTCGAATAGACAATGGCAAAGAATATGTTAATTCTATCCTTGGTGAATATCTGTTGAAAAATGGTATTCTCCATCAAAGCTCGTGTGTTGACACTCCACAACAAAATGGAGTGTCTGAAAGAAAAAACCGTCATTTGTTGGAGGTAGCCCGAGCCCTCATGTTTACAATGGGAGTCCCAAAATACTTATGGGGAGATGCTGTCCTAACAGCCACATATATCATCAATCGCCTACCAAGTCGCACCATCAACTTTGAAACTCCTCTCTCTGTTCTCACCAAACACTATCCACATATTTCCACCTCCAATGCTCTTCCATTAAGAACCTTTGGATGCACAGCCTTCGTTCACATTCATGCCCATCATAGAAATAAACTTGACCCCCGTGCCCTCAAAACTATCTTCATTGGCTACTCTCCCACCAAAAAAGGTTATCGATGTTATTGTCCTCAAACAAAAAAAACCTATGTCTCTTGTGATGTCACATTCTTTGAGGATACTCCTTATTTCTCTACAACTTCGCTTCAGGGGGAGAATCAGGATCAAGAAGCTTGTTGTTCATGGGATACTCTTGACTTGCCATTACTTGGAGTAGAAAACACCATACAACCTCTACCTCCTCTACCTACCACTTCTAGTGTGCCTAATATTTCGAGTCCAGCTCCTGTGTTATATGATCCAACAACTATTTCAGAAACAATTCCCATCTCAGAGTCAAGTCTACCATCTGACAATATACCAGTGTTAGAAACAGGGGGTGAATCGACTATACCTAATCAGCAAGAGTTACGTGTTTACTCTAGAAGAAAGGTCTCCCAAGAAAACAAAGAAATCATGAATCCTACTCACAGTCAAGAAGCTGAGCCGATGGTAGGACCTCAATTGCCAATTGAGTCAGGTAATCAAAATCCTAATCTTGATTTAGATGCTCCTATAGCAATTAGAAAGGGTGTTAGATCTTGTACTCAACATCCGATTTCCAAGTTCATCTCCTATTCCAATCTATCATCTCCATTTCGTGCTTTTACTTCAAATCTTTCTAGTGTTGTGATTCCCAGGTCTATTGAAGAGGCATTAACAGTTCCTGAATGGAGAGCTGCTGTATTCGAAGAAATGCGTGCTCTTAAACAAAACAATACCTGGAGCTTAGTGGAATTGCCACAAGAAAAAAGTACTGTTGGATGCAAGTGGGTGTTCACAGTAAAGTATAAGGTTGATGGTTCTGTTGAAAGGTACAAGGCAAGATTGGTGGCAAAAGGTTTTACACAAACCTATGGCATTGACTACACCGAAACTTTCGCACCTGTTGCCAAACTCAATACCATCCGAATTCTACTTTCACTGGCAGCAAATTCTGATTGGCCACTGCATCAACTTGATGTAAAGAATGCGTTTCTTAATGGTGAACTTGAGGAGGAGGTTTATATGAGTCAACCACCAGGTTTTGAAGAAAAATTGGGAAGTAAAACTGTTTGTAAGCTCAACAAGTCTCTCTACGGTTTAAAACAATCCCCACGTGCTTGGTTTGACCGTTTTTCAAAAGTAATCAAGAAGCTTGGGTATATTCAAGGACAAACTGATCATACAATGTTTGTCAAACACTCTGAAGGAGGGAAGATAACTATTCTGATTGTGTATGTTGATGATATTATTGTTACAGGGAATAATATTGAGGAGATAGAGAGAATTAAACAGATGATGGCGAAGGAATTCGAAGTCAAAGACCTTGGGGCTTTGAAATACTTTCTGGGAATGGAGTTCGCAAGGAGTAAGAAAGGTATTTCTGTTTCTCAAAGGAAATACACTTTAGATCTCTTAGAAGAAACTGGCATGTTGGGATGTAAACCAAGTAAAACTCCAATTGAACTTGGTAATAAGGAAAAAATGTTTGAAGGAGATCCTGTCGACAAAGGAAGTTACCAACGCCTTGTCGGAAAGCTTATTTATCTCTCGCATACAAGACCTGACATAGCTTTTGCTGTGAGTTTAGTAAGCCAGTATATGCATGCACCGGGTCAAGGCCATCTTGATGCTGTATATAGAATCTTGAGGTATTTGAAGCAAACACCTGGAAAGGGACTGTTTTTTGCTAAAACTGATGATCGAAAAGTTAGAGCTTTTACTGATGCAGATTGGGCTGGTTCTATCAATGATAGGAAGTCAACATCTGGGTACTGTACCTTATTATGGGGAAATCTGGTGACATGGCGTAGTAAAAAACAAACTGTTGTTGCAAGAAGCAGTGCGGAAGCTGAATATAGAGCCTTGGCTCATGGAGTTTGTGAGGTTATTTGGATAAGGAGAGTAATGGAAGAATTGAAGATCAAATATGAAGAACCTATACATGTCTACTGCGATAACAAGTCAACCATTAGTATAGCTCACAATCCTGTCCATCACGACAGGACTAAACATGTGGAAGTAGATCGACATTTTATCAAGGAAAAGCTTGATGAAGGCATGATCAACATTGAATATGTGTCTACTTCTCAACAACTAGCTGATATTCTCACAAAAGGACTCACAGAACAAACTTTTGAGTTCCTTGTGAGCAAGCTTGGTCTCATCAACATCTACAGCCAAGCTTGAGGGGGAGTGTGGACGAAATCAAATCTGATTTAGTCAACTGTAATTAATTCAGTCTTTATTACATTATTAGCTGTTAGAATCTTCCTTTAAAGGTCAGATTTTATGGTGTAAATAGCCCTTGATTTTAGGAGTTTATTTTTCCCTGTTGTAATCTATATATATGTACCCTTCTCCATTGATTAAAAATACAGAAAATATTTTTCCTAGTTACGTTTATACCTGCTGTGATAACTTATGCTTTTGTTTAAGGGATTCAGGATTCAAGTAAGTGCTTGGGAGTTCAAACAGAATGTGAAAAGGATGAAAAAGGTAATTTGTCTTTAACTTCTGAAATGGCATACCTACAAAATTGTTATTCAAGAATCTCCAAGGTTTGTTCAGTTTAGAACTATTACATCATATACACCAAAGCATTGCAAGAGGAACATTTTTGTAATAAGATTTTATGCAATTCTCTCTCTCTCTCTCTCTCTCTCTCTGAGTTAGGAGACATTCATCTGAGTAAAAGAGACGCGCTGGATATATATTCCTGGTTCTTAGCTTGAGTTATCTTCTGTTTCCTGATAATTTTGCGACAATATATGTCTAGAAGACTCATGCAATACTATAATTTTATATTTTTATAAAACTCTAAGCTCAAATTTCTGCTGCAGATTCACTTATTTCAGATGATATTCAAGGCTTCAAATCCCTGAAAAAAGTAACATATTCTGAACCATCACCTATAGGAACCTTGAGAACCAAGGAAAAGCATAGTGTGCCTCATTTCTATGGAAAAAGTCCTACAGCCCACTCCTACCTTTTTGGATCAGATTTCGTCTCTGTTGATGCTCAGGGAAATGTCGTAATTGTATCTCTCCCTGCACTACCTTTTAAAGAATTATCACATTCCAAGTGTTTAAGAGCTACCAATACACTGCTGCTAAATCATATGAAGCAATATTCTTTCCATCTAAAGGCTTCTGATGGAAACTGCAATGAACTTACTATGCAAGCTAAAGCTATTGCAGAAGTAACAACTTCCCAGACAATATGCATAAACAATGGTGCTCTCCCAATATCTAGACTTTTCGAATCTGAAGAGAAAAGGCTTGATGGCTTTGAGAAAATCTCGGAGACTCCAATTGTGAATAGAAAACAGTTAAATGAAGGTGATGATATCTCTAGTGAGACACTTGATGTAGTGGAAATCAAGGAACTAACACAGCTAGCTGATGAATACAATGATGTTCTCAGTGATACTGATCTAAGTCCCAGGCTAACTAGTTTGATCAAGAGTGGTGTTGTTCCGGAGTCTCCTATTAATGAAAGTGGTCAGTATAGTCCCCCCAATATAACATGTTTTTGTACATTCTGAAGTTCAGAGAGTTTGTATTTGGGTGACTGACCTATGCTGAATAGACTTTAATTTTGCAGGGCTGCTAAACAATGACGAAATAAATGAATTTCTTGTCCAAGATCTTGATTCACTAGTTAAATTGTGTACTGAAGAGCAAACTAAGTCCCCAAATCGGGGGGAATTGAAAAGGAGCAGTACAGATGATGGTGCAACTGGAAGGAATGTCTCAGTTTCTCCTGTTAATAAAGAAACTCAAACTCCTTTACTCAAGATGAAACGTTCAAGAGGATGCACCTTTCTTTCTCCAGTCATTGAAGAACCCAAAACTTCCTTGACAAATTTCAGAAATAGTAGTTGTAGCAGAGATTGGCCTTTGAGTCCAGGAGACAAGTCAGAGAATGTTGAGCCTGTGCGCAAATTTAAAAGGTTGTGCAGAGCTGTAGATCATGGAAAAAATAAGAATCCTCTAAACATGAAAGAAAATACTGTTGTTGGAGGGGTGAAACATGCCAGATCTTTTTCTGGTACCAGTTCTATCCAAAATAAACAAGGCAGAGGTAACCTCTGTTTATGCGATGTTAGTGTTTTTGTTTTGTATTTATTTATTTATTTATTTGTTTTCTGAGGTCAACCTCTCCTCAAATTGAATTGTACTACTACTGCCCATGTTTTTGCTTTAAAGAAGCATGTTTACGCAGTCTATCCGTTATCCAATATTGTTTTGGAACCAGACATTGTATATGAACTATGTTTGTAATACCAAGTGCTTGTTATTCTGTTCAGGTAAAAAGAGGCTGACGGAAGATGTACAAACATTCATCGAGGAGGAAGCCGAGTAAGTTTACTCATTTGTCCCACTAATTGTTGCAAATGTTCTATAAATAAGCTAACACAAAACTAGGATTTCTACTCAAAATCTCCTGCTTGGAAACGATAGTTAAGATAGCAAAGTAGTCTGAGATATCTTTTTCTGCCTTCTCAGGGTGTCTTCAGAAGTTAAAATATCTGATGATGAAGAAGATGACCAGGACAACAATTCACATGATGATAGTTTCATAGATGACAGGATAAATCCTACAGCAGCAAGTACTCAAGCTGCATCTGGTGGAGTTGACATGATGGCAATTTACAGGTTTTTGATTCTCTCTCTTTTACACACAACAAACCTGTGTTTGTGTGACTCCCCACCATGGAAGGACTTTTGTCCTTGGAAAATCATAAAATGTGCCCCGACTGAAATAGATCTTTGTATTCTGTGTAGTGTCATCTGTTTTGAAACTTTAATGTCCTATATTATCATCAGTGACAGTCTAGAGGCAGCATAAATAATTTTCTTTTATCTGTTCCCGGTTCTATTTTGGGTGTGGTTTTGTTTCCATTTCTTTTAATAATATTTTGCTATGAAATCGCTTTGCAAAGTTTTTCCTGGTTTCCAGATGAACTGCAACTTCAAGAACTAATTACTTTCCTACAACAGGCGTTCTCTGCTCAGCCAATCACCAGTGGTGAGGCAGCCAAATTTTTCTGCCATATATAGTCCTTACTCTGTAGCTCCCATGACGAGCGGAAGTTCATCAGCAAAGACATTGTATTCCATCCAGACACCTCAGACCCCAGCATCTGTCCGAATTAACCAAGAGAGAATCAGCTCAGAAGCCATGCCTTGTACAACTACTGACTCAACAAGAGAAAACGAGATGAATATGGAAAACTTGAAACGAAAGCTCAATTTTTTTCAGTCAAGGTCTATACCTGCAATCAACTTAGAGCAACAATTCGCATTCCAGTCAGACGTTTCAGGCAGAGAATCGTGTCAGCAAGGTCAGGCTGGTGAGATGGATACAAACAGGGATACAGTAGATGACGATGATCAATTTTACGAGTATCTTGATTTTGATGCCGTGGAGGAACATGCAGCCTCGCTTCTTAAACAGAAATCAGAATTTACAAAGCAGAAGCAAGATTTAACTCTAAATTTTGGCGTTAAAGATTCTCCATCGTTTGACCTTGGTGTATAGTAATTTTGGCCATTGAAGTTGCTTATATTTATTATTATTATTATTATTATTTGTAAATATGAAGTCCATGTACATAAGAGAAATAATTAATAGGGTTGTTTGAAGAAGAGCACATAAATAATACAACAAATAGCAAAAATAATGATGGCAACATCAATGGTGAGAGCTGTCATAGCTTGGTCACTCAAGTCCATGTTTCTTCCTCCTAAGCGATCCACCATGTCTGGAACTGATTCATACTTGTCCAGTTCCTGTTGATAAGGATCTTCTAGTCTCATTTTCATCTTCTCTGCTTGTTTACTTGCAGCTTCTTGAGCCAATGTCCAATCATAAAATCTACGGCTCTCATCATTGCTCAGCACATTGTAGATCTCTCTCAGCTTCATGAACTTGTCAGAAGCAGCTTTTAGGGGAAGCGATGTTGTGTCTGGATGGTACTCTTTTGATAGTCTCCTGTAAGCTGCTTTTATCTCCTCTAAATCTGCTTCTGCTGACACTCCTAAGAACCTGCATGCAATAAAATGAATAAAAACAGAGAGGAGATTGAAGATGCTTGCAATATTAATATTAGTAGTAAGTAACTGACTGATAATGAGAATCAGAAGAGTTATTGAGAAGATCAGCAAACTTGTGACCCAATAGATTCTTGTGCTCCTCTTCTGGGTTCAGCTTCTTCTGTGAATTTCCACTACTCCCCCCAATCCACCCTTCATCCGGATTATCCCAATGGATCCTCGTATCCACTCCCGGCCGCTCCTCCTCCCCTCCTCCCTCCAACATAAACACCCGCAAACTTCTTTGCTTGTTTTTTATTTCTCTTCTCGTTATTAGGGTGTAGGTGCTCATGAGGGGTTTATGATGATAGTTATTACCGTTTTGGGTTTTGAGAAAGAGAGAAAATGCAGCAACTGTGGAAGCCATGAGAGTTAGTGAAGAAAAATTATTGATTTTATTTATTTTTTTTTTGGGGAGAAAGAGTTAATCTCGTAGTGTGATGGGCCTCATGTTTCATGTGGTGCAAAATTAAGAGCAAAGTTTCATTATCAGTCGGTCATTTTTCTCTTCTCAGGGCAAACCCCAAGTTCTCAACTATTACTAATTACATATATTTGCTCGTCTTTTGTAGAAATTGTCAAAAATGATAACATACAACATGAAAAATTCTTTTTTAATCGTATAAGAAAGTTTAAGTGTTAATAATCAATTTTTTTTTTAACAAAAATTCAGTATATATCCAAAATTACAAAAGTATCCCTGCAACTTATCTTTATATATATATATATATATATATAGAAAATCATGAAATGTTGAAACAAAAGAAGTAAAATGTTGAATAAAAACGTGAAATGTTGAAAAAAAAAAAAGTGAAAGGTTGAAACAAAAATGTGAAATGTTGAAAAAAAAAAAAAAAAAAAAAAAAAAGAGGTGAAACCAGATAAAAAAATTAAAAAAAAAAAAAAAAAAAAGGTAAAACCTCATAAAAAAAAATGTAAAATGTTTACATTTTTCAAAAGTAAAATTACTAAAACAGCCACTCTAAAATCAAGTTTAAGTGTTAATAACCATTTTTTTAATAAAAATTCAATATATATCCAAAATTACAAAAATACCCATTCAACTTATCTTTTTTAAAATATACATATATCTATATATATATATTTACGAAAAACGTGAAATCTTGGAGAAAATCATGAATGTTGAATAAAAACATGAAATGTTGAAAAGAAAAAGTGAAATGTTGAAAAAAAATGTTAAATGTTGAAGAAAAGCGTTGAAATCTGATTAAAAAAATAAACTCAAAAAGAATTGCAAAATGTTTACATTTTTCAAAGGTAAGATTACTGAAACATCCCCTCTAAAATCAAGTTTTAAATATTTTATATAGTAAAATTATTGAAACTTCCCTTTAGGAAGGGGTTTTAGTAATTTTACCTTCATCACTTAGGGTGTTTTTTTTTTAAAATTATTTTCTTCGCTGAGCAGCGCCATCGGTGACAGAAAGCCCTTACGTCGCTTGGTTGCACGATGCCTAGACGGCATCGACTGGGCTCTCGATGCCCAAGCGGCGGCTCATGATCCCTAGGCAATGCACCGTCAGGTGATGCATGCCCAAGCAAAGAAAGGAGAAATACGGTCGAAGAATGTGAGAGGAGTGCGAGGGCAAAGAGGGGTGGCAAAATGCAACATGGCCCCTTCTCTCATGGAGACGTGTGGGCTCTATGGGAAGGGAACCTCTCTGCCATGTGGAGGCCACGCAACTCCACTGGGAAGATGATGTCACGTGCCACATTTGGTCACTTGTGGCCCCCTCTAATGCCACATCATTTCCCTTCCATTTCTTTTAAATATCCATCTCCCTCTCATTTTGTTCTTTGATGAAGATTTGTGTAGAAAGTTTTTAAAGTTTTTCTCTCAACTTCAAGTCATCACAACTCACTCATTTCTCAACCAAATTGAGTGATTCAAAAAGTGACAAAATCATCTTGAAGTCTACTATCTTCTCCAAGTGTTTTTTTGAAGTTGTTTGTAAGTATTTTTGGTGTTCAACATCAAATTTGTGGCTGCACTAAAAAAAAAAAACAATAAGGTACTTGTTGATTCTTTGATTTCTAAGCTTGTAATTGTTCAAATACATCGGGTCTTCTTCCTATTTTAGTGTATGTGAATTAAAAAACTGTTGTTTGGAGATAGAGCTTCAATTATAAGCTTGATTTGTTTAATTAGAGACTTAAATGTGATTTAGGTTTTGTTAAATCTAAAACTTCACATGTTTAAGAGTTGTATTGTGACTAACTTGTATTCTAGGGCTATTTGAGTGTTAATTGGATTTATCATATCGATTGATAGCCTTTACATTTGCTAGGATCTTTTAGTTGAATATATTTAAGTTTAGTACATTTAATTTTATATTTGGAGCTTTTGAGATTTAATTGATTTTTTTGTGAATGTACTCTAAATATTTACTGGAGAAACTTAATTCAACTTATTTTATATTCTAGCATTTTTGGTTTTAGTTCTAAAGCTTTGAACACGTGCTTAATGAATATGTTATGTTTCAAGCTTTAGTTTGCATGAATAAAATCTAGTTTTAAGTGTGATTTGGTTGGATTGCATTTTCTAGGTTTTTGTTCATGCATAAAGAACTAGAAAATATTATTTATGAACTTTCATGTCTATTTCTAGTTCTTCATGAAGTGGACTACCATACATTTCATATGTGAATTTGCATCATTTTGTGTGATGTCTATTGTTTGGATTATAAACTAAAAAAACATACATTGTGAGCATAAAGGTTATTTCTAGTTTCTATAGGATATCGCATTGAAAATACACAGAGTGTGTCTAATACAACCTAGAAGGGGAGTAGCACTCTTTCATGATTTACAAGTAGCCTTCTTCTTTACTGTCGCTAATTAACCACAAGTTGAAGAACTTTTTGTGGACTGATTCTTGTGAGAACACTAAGTTGGTTCGAGTTGCTTGGGATCGTTGTTGTAGGCTTTACTCTCAAGGTGGTTTGGTCTAAAAGATCTTGGGTTGTTGAATGACTCGCTGTTACGGAAATTCACTTGGAAGTTTATGACATCAGATGGTTTTGCTTTCTCATTTCTTCGGGAGAGGTATCTCAGGCAGCTGCAAAAGCCTCAGGGAGGGTATGACACCTCCTCGATTTGGTATTTTCTTCGGACCAATTATAGTTCCCTTCTTAAGGAAGGTATATGGCTGATTGGCGAGAACTTTTAGTGAGACTTTTTGGCGTGATAATTGGTTGGGGGTTCCCATTTTGGAGCTTTTAGGGGCAAGGGTCTCGAATTTTATTCAGGAGGGCAGATGGGTGCTTCACGATTGTTTCCGAGTGCACTTCCTAGATCCGTGTTTTCGGATTTATCTGATTACGATTTCTCCTGTTGTTGATTCTCTAGTTTGGGCTAATTCTCGGGATGGTCATGTTTCTTGTAAGGTTGCTTATTCCTAGTTTTTCCGTGATATTCCTTAGGTTGTTTGGTGGAGAGATGTCTGGTCCTGTTTTATTCCCCCCTCTCGCTCAGCTTTGACCTGATGTCTTATGTTGAACAGGCTTCCTACTAAGGATTGCCTTTATAGGTTTGGATTCCAGTTGGCTTCTCGTTGCAGTATTTGTGGGGTTAGTAGTGAATTAATAGATCATCTTTTTCTTCATTATCCCTTGGCGATTTCTCTTTAGGAGGCTGATTTCTCGACTTTCCTATGACGTGTTTCTGCCGAAACTTGGCAATCCTTCTTCTTGCAGGCCATGTCTGTTTCCTTTAGTGAGCAGATTAGGATTTTATGGAAGACAACTATCCATGCAGTGATTTGGGGGTGTGGACTGCCCGTAATCAATTGATCTTTGAAGGGAAGTCGGTGGATTTTGGATCCGTCCTCTCTTTGGTATGACGTGCGGTTTTAGAGACTAATCGCCTGGAGATTGGCTGTATGCATAATTGCACGGAAGACCTTTTGATTCTTCATCGATTTGGTCTTCGGGGTTGCCACTCTAAAGCCCCAGTGATCAAGAGTATAGTTTGGTTACCTCCGGCTCCTAGTTGGATCTAAGTGAATACAGATGATGCTACTATAGCCTCTCCGGGGGTTAGTGGTTGTGGTGGTATCTTTCGGAACTGTAGAGCCTATGTGAAGGGTTGCTCTGCTATTCCTCTTGGTCAGGTTTTCATGTTTGAGGTCGAGCTTTTAGCTGCCTCGTTGGCCATTAATTTTGCTTGGAAGTATGGGTAGAATCGGATCTGGCTTGAAAACGACTCTTCATATGTTGTTCAGCTTTTTTCTTTATGTTCTAAGATGGTTCCTTGGAGGGTTCGTCAAGCGTGGTATCGCTTCATCTTCCAGATATCGCAAATGGATTTTCAAGTTTTCCATATTTTCAAGGAGGGGAATCAAGTTGCAGATGCAGTTTCTAAGCATGCTTTGGAGCTTCAAGTTGATTCTTGGTGGTTCTCCGCCTCACTGTTCTGTTCTGTTCTTCTTTAGTTGGCAATGACTGCATTGTCCCAAAAGTCTTTTCATTTTTCTTGTTGCCTTTTTTTTTTTTTTTTTTTTTTTTTGGTGTGGCCTACATGCCTCTTTTCGTTTGGTGTTGTTTTCCCCCTAGTTCTTTGTGCTTTGTTGTTTTTTGTCACTCTGTACTTTTCTTTTATCTTATATATATATATATATATTACCTAGGGGCTTTTCAACATATGATCGCTTGTAATGTTTTTTCCCGTTAAGTCAGTTCAATTTTAATTAAAATAATCCATATAGTAAGTTTTTAATGCTTTAAATAGCTAACAATTGTATTGATGTATATTTCATAGGTTTTGACAATGTTCTAGTAAACGCTAAGCGTTAGTTGGGCGGTGGACTAGTGCCTAGGCGGATTTCTAGGCGGTCGGTTTTTTTTACATGGAATTTTTTTTTTCCCTACTACTTGTCTACCTATAAAACCAAATCCACACGTGAGGAAAATTTCAAATAATAATAATAATAACTGAGAAGTTTAACAATATATTAAATTATTAATACTGTATGTCAGAGTTACAAAGCAAGTACTCCAACCACACTTCATAGTTCACACATGACATGCCAGGTAATTATCACTCTTCAAAATATCTTCTCTCTCTCTCTCACTTAATTTCTTCTTCTTTCTGAAATCTGTTTCCAGACCATTTCTTCTTCTCTCTCGATCCTCTCCCTCTCTCTCTCTCTCCCACTTAATTTCTTCTTCTTTCTCAAATCATTCCAGACTATTACTTCTTCTCTCTCGATCATCTCTCTCTCTCTCTCTCACTTAATTTCTTCTACTTCACCTCTGTTTCCCAGATTTCAACTCCTCTCTCACTCACCGACGGTGATGAAAAACGGTGACGTTTGGAACGACTAGGCGGAGTCAACGACTTTGACTCCACGTAGGCCGATTTTTTCGGTCAAATCGACCGACTATTCTAGCCATATCAGTTGATTTTCATCCGGCCGCCTAATATGGTCGATTAGGCTAAAACGGGACGGCTGGTGTCCATCTAGCGTATAGGCAAAGGTGGTCAATTTTTCTGATTTTTCGAACACTGGGTTTTGATACTATTTTAGATTATGTCATAGTTTTCAAAATCAATTTTGAAGTTTTCCAAAATTTTAGATTTCTAATAAACGTTGCATGATAATATTTCATAGTTTATCATGTAACATATTTCTTCAATTGTTGGGTTTCTGATGAACACTATATAATAACTTATCATGTAATATATTTTTAGTACATCATGTAACATGTATGACATGTAATTCATTAGGGGAAACATAGTATTTTTTTTTTTTTTACAAGCAAGGATGGTTAAAAACGAAATTTTACCACAAACCGGGTATAATTGAATTTGGCGAATTTCACTTAGTTAAAAAAAAAAAAAAATTCTCTTATAAATTTATCAAAATATAAATTATAAATATAAGTTCCTTAAAGTTTGATTGGCTTATTTTAGTGACAACCCACAAATGGGGTTTGAATTGTAAGGGTAGCTTAGGTGATTTATGACCAAGCTCAAAGGCCCTTTCAAGACCTCAAGGTGATAAGCATTCCAAATGTATATCTCTAGTGCTTAGTTTTCTTTGAAGAGATTTAGTTGCACACACACACACACCTATCATTGCTCTTGTGTGTATCCTCTTCACATGTCACATATCACATTTGCACTTCGTTGTTGTATTTTGTTGTGTGTTAATGTGTCTAGTAATTCGTTTCTCGAATATTGTTCGGAAACATCCGTGCATGCACGATGGTGTGCTTGGTTTAGCGCGAGGATTACCTTCAGAGAATGTCCTTGGCTTCTCCTTCAGTTTCACCAAAAGTGGTGAAAAGGCGGTTTGATCGATGACTATGACCACTGAATGAAACCGCTGTTTGAGTCCAGAAAGTTTTGGACAAATTCAGCAGTTATGATTAGCGGCCACGACCGCCGTTCGAAACCTCCGATGAGACCTGATTGATTTAAATATCTCGGTCTCAAATCGGCGGCCATGAAATCACCGAATGAAACTGCCATTGATCACCTATTCTCTCAGGACTCAATTTAGCGGTTGGATCGACGATTTTGAAACCGCCGGATTGGTGCGTTTCAAGGGCAATCTTGTATTTTCATCGTGCTTTTTTGGCCTCTATAAATATACCACTTTCTCTCCTCTGAAGTGACTCTTTGATTATCAAGAACCATAAACGTAAAAGAGATTTTTGAGAGAAAAGGCAATCAAGATTACTCATTTAAACACTCAAATCCATTTTCATATGCATCAAAATTCATTTAGCATCTTCTAGCATATCTAGGATGCTTGCTTGCATGGGTCTTACACAACACACATCTCTTGGTAAGTTTTTCACTAATTTCATCTAATCTTAGTGCTTTACTTAACAAGACATCTCTTTAATTACTTGTATGTTCTTAGATTATATTCTATTATACAAGATATATAGAGATTGTTGTGTTGTTTTGATTGAGTGTTGTTTTGTGATAGTTAAACCTAGGATTGTTTAATCTAAATTAGCTAACCTTTATGCCATATCATATAGCATTTGATATCTAAGATTGATTTAATTGTTATCTTATAATCATAGACAAGCATTTAGTGTTCCTTAGCTCTATTTGCATTTTGGATATCATTCATATTCACATAGGCTATTTAATCTCTTTATTGAGAAGTAAGTCTTGTGACTAAGGTTGCTTAGGCCGCAAGCAAATTGGATTAGGTTAACTTTTAAAGGCCTACGGGTAGTGGTGGTGGGTTATAGACCGTGAGAGGTTGAGGTCAACTTAGGTCGTAAACACCATTGTCATTAATGGATTCGAGGTTCGTGTGTGGCGCACATACCCGTTGTTTTTTCTTGTTGAAGGCTTCCACGTAAAAATCAAATGTTATTTAAATTCCGCACTTTACACTTGATTTATTGCTTTGACTAGATCGGGGTTATTTTCATAAAATTGACTAATTGCGAAAATTAGTAATAATTGGATTAAAATCTATTCACCCCCCTCTAGATAACTTTATACGCACCGCATAATATTAGTTTCAATTGGTATCAAAGTGGGTTCCTAGATATACTTAGGTGATCCTTGCTTATTTTGGTGTGTTTTGCATTTTGTGTGATTTTTTATCATTCATACATTTGCATTCATTTCATTCATTTATAAACACTATAAGTGGAAACGGTGGTGACAATGAGGGTGCTTCTAGCACGAGATCTCCTCTACTCACCGAGTTGAATTATGCCTCTTGGAAAGGCAAGATGGAGCAAATCCATGATAGGGCGTGGATGGTGGTTGAACACGACTACACTTCATCGATGATGACTCCTATGGGTGGAGGAGAGGTTGTATTCAAGCCTAAGGCGCAATGGAAGGCGCAATGGAACATGTAAGAGTTTGAGGCTTCAAAATGGAATAGGAAGAGACAATGCATGCCATCCTATGTGCAATAAACGAGAATCAATATAAATTAATTCAAAACACTAGGATCGTTAAGGAGGCGTGGGACATCCTAGAAGTTGCACATGAGGGAACCGAAGTGGTTAAGGACTTTAAGCTTCAAGTCCTCCAAACTCAATTCTAGATGCTAAGGATGGAAGAGGATGAGTGCTTCAATGACTTTAAGATCAAGTTGATGGGCATAGTCAACCAAAGTCATCAACTCGGTGACCCTTAGTCGAATAGAAGGATTAAGCAAAAGATAATGAAATCACTTCCCGAGAGATTTGAGCCCAAGGTAATGACTTTAGAGGAGAATAGTGGTTACAAGGATATGAAGCTGAGTGAGGTGATTGGGAAACTTCTAGCGTATGAGTCTAGGAAGGGTCCTATCTCCACACCTTCTAAAAAGGAAAAGGGAATTGCTTTGAAAGCCTCCAAAGTTGAGAATGAGGAGAAGGATAACTCGGACGAAGACATGGCTTTGTTGATGAGAAGGTTCAAGAAGTTTGTTAAGTTTGAGAAGAAAGGCTTTAGATCCAAATGCTAAGACTTGAAGAAAAGACTTTCTTCAAGAGGTTTGAGCCTAGGCAAGAGAGATGTGAAAAGAAAGGGATCCAATGCTTTGAGTGTGGTGGCATAGGACACATCACTCTCGATTGTGGAAATTTGAAAAACAAGAAGGGAAAAGTGATGGCCGCCACATAGAGTGGAAGTGATGACTCCGATGAGAGTGATGAGACTTCAGATGATAAAGATCTCATAACTAACTTCATTGCCTTTGCCTCTAAAAATACAAATATAAGCTCGCGTGCGTGTCTAAACAACCTAGAGGGAGGGTGAATGGGTTATTAATCGATTATTACCAACTTTTCGATTAGTCAAAATTAATCACAATTAACCCAAAACACACATATAATAAAATCAAGTATAAAATGCGGAAATTAAGGAACACTTGATTTTTACGTGGAAACCCACACGGGGAAAAACCACGGGCTGATATGTGCGCCACACACGGTCAACGAAATCCACTATATGAAAAGGAATCTACACCCTCAAGTGATTCTCGGACTCTCACCCTAGATAACCTCAGGCTATGGACACTACCACTCGCCACTCTTGGTTCAATCCCTAGTGATATCCCCTGATACACTACTTTTGGCGTGAGCAACCCCTAATCTACCCAACGGGCCTTTTACAGTGGCACTTGACTAATTGCTTGAGCACTACACACGGGTAGCCATAAGACTTTCCTTGCTTGTGATACTTCACCAAGAAGTCACAAGACTTTGACTCAAGAAGAGAATAAAAAAGTTTAAGTGTATCACAATGATGCACAAAAGCAATGAGTACTAGACTAAACACTATATGCTTAACTAGATGTTATAATGCAAGTGAACATCCTAGTTATCAACAAAGTCTACATGAATGTGCATGAAGACTCAATTAGGTGTTGAGAGACACTAGCAACCTAATTGTCAACAAATAAAGCCAACTCAACCTAAGTTGTCAAAAAGCATGGCAATGACAATAGATATGTAATAATCAAATGCAATCAATAAATTGTCAATCAATCAAGGCCAATCAACACAAGTTGTCAATTAATAATGGCAAGGCCTAATAGCATGCAATCAACTAATGCAATTAACCAAACAAAATGCCTATCAACTTAAGCTGTCAAAATCATGGCAATGATACTACATGCAATTAACAAGTGCAATTAATCAAACAAAATGCCAATCAACATAAGTTGTCAATGAACATGGCATAGACTCTAAATGCAATTAACAAATGCAATCAAGAAGTCCTACATATCAATGTTAGGATTATGCTCAATAGCAAGAGTGTAATGTTGTTGAAACTAAATTAATGCACGGTGTGTATAAAACTATCTAGAGGGGGGGTGAATAGATTTTACGCTTTTTACCCAATTTTCGTTTTTAGTCAAATTTACGAAAATGCCCCAAACTAGACAATATAATAATCAAGTGTAATATGGTGCGGAAATATAAACGACACTTGATTTTTACGTGGAAACCCTCACGGGAAAAACCACGGGTTGGTAAGTGCGCCACACTCGAACCTCGAATCCACTAATTGTGATAACGTATACAACCTAATCCAGGTTTGACGGCCTAATCCCGGCCAATATCCCGCTACCACTACCCGCAGGCCTGTAAAAGTGGACCTAGTCCAATTTGCTCATGTGACCACCTAATCCCGGTGTCCGACCTAATCCCGGTCTATCACACAAGACTTACAATCTCCTAAGAGATCAAACAACCCTATGTGAATATGCAATGATATCCAAATATTGCAATAAGAGCTAGGGTACTCTAAATGCTTACCTAGGATTATAAGATGACAATATAATCAATCCTAGATATCACATGTAGCTATATGACATGGCATATAACTTTAGCTAAGTAGAGGATAACCAATCCTAGATACAAAGCTATCACAAACAACACTCAATCAAAACATCACAAATAATCTCTTTTCTTGTATTTAGCATATGATCTAAAACATACAAGTAATTTAAAAGAGATGGCTTGATATTTAAAATACTAAAATAAGATGAAATTAATCAAAATCTTACCAAGCAAGTTGTGATGATGCAAACCCATACATGGATGCACTCTATATAGACATAGGAGATGCAATATGAAATTTGATGCAAAAAGGGTTTGATTTGAGTGGTTAAAGGTGAATTCTTGATTTGATTTTCTCTCAAAATCTAACTTTGAAGTTTAGGGTTCTTAAGAGTCAAGAACTGCTTTCAGATAATGAGAAAGTGAGATATTTATAGACATCAAGAATTGGGCAAGTGAAAAGACAAGTTTGCCCCTGAAATCGCACGATCGGCGGTTTCAATTCGGCGGCCAGACCGCCGAATTGAACCGCCGAATTGCTCCCGAGTAGAACAGGGGAAATTCGGCGACTTCGTTCGGCGGTTTCGTGACCGCCGATTCAACCGCCGTTTTGGACCCGAGATTGAATTTCAATCAGGTCTCATTCGGCGGTTTCTAACGGCGGCCAGGCCGCCGAATTAAACCGCCGTTCACCAAAAATGGTGAAATCAAGGGAGAAGCCAAAGGCATCTCCACCGGCGATCATCGCGCAAAACAAAGCACATTAACGTGCACGCGCGGACGTTTCCGAACAACTTTCGGGAAACGAATTTCTCCACACTAAAAACTAATCATGCATGAAGTGCAAGTGTGGGTATTGAAAGCATCCTAATGCCTATCATGACATGGCATTATCATATAACAAGATGCAATCAATTCAACAAGCAAGAAGAGATATTGAATAAATCAATAAGGCACAATGCACACAAAATACAAACACAACATTCAAGAATAAGAGTTATGCATGTTGTGGGTGTGTGCAACTATATCTCTTCAAGCCAATGTAAGCACAAGATATACCTTTGGTGCTTGTCCTCTTGAGGTCTTGGAAAGGGTCTTGATCTTCAACTAATCACCTAGACTACCCTTACAACCAAACCCCAACTTGTGGTTTGACCACGAAATAAGCCAATCAATAAAAGGGAATCCTTACAATCTCCCCCTTTGGCTATTTCGTGACAAAACCACCACTCACAATGATTCCTCACAACATAATAGAAACTACGGGTTAACTATGATTTTCTACATTACAAAGAGATAAGATAAATAATCTTGAAGTCTTCAATCTCAAGTAGACCAATCAATCCCTGAAGAATAAAGTTTCTATACTTTCCAATACAAGAAAAGGTGAGATGAATCAAGTGAGATAAAACAAGCATTTGCATTTAAGAATTTAAGTACAACATCATGCAATGTATGTATGTGCAAATGCTCCCCCTCAAAGGGTTACTCCCCCTTAATTAGTATTCTCCCCAACGTGCACAAATGCTACAACAATTTGCACCTCCCCTTACCACATCCTACTCCCCCTTTTTGTCATGATATAGGCAAAGGAGTAGTCCCCAACCGGGTCACTCAAGGCAAAGAGAGATAGTAGCATTCTAGATATTTGCATAATCAATATATGTCACTTTATGCAATCTCAATTAATTGGAGAGAAACAAGGAGATTTATTTAAGGAAAATGTGTGAATCAAATAATTGCTTTGCATACAAGACATGTAGCATTTAAGTCCAAAATACCATGGTATTTGGCAAAGCAAATGACAAAGGTTTTTAATATGAATTCAAACCAATTTCACCAATGTCATGAGAGAAGCAAGGATATAGAAATTACATTGATTTCAATTTAAGAACAACTATATCCAACTTTATAAGCTAAACATGTCATGAGCAACTTTGCACCCTACTTGATTTTTCCGGATAAGATATCCGTATGATAGTAGACATGTTCAACTAATAAAGAAAGAGAGACATTTGGATTGTAAAATCCTTGAATGGATACAAGATCCTTTTTCATTTGAGTCTCATAAGCTTTTTCACACAATTTTTTGCATTTTAAGAATATGCAATCATCAAAACATGCTTTTCAAGATTAACATTTAGCATGTCATTTAGCAATCATCATGTCATGGAGATCATTATAGGTCATTCAAATTATATCCTATGTAAATATCTCCTAGTCCAAAAATGCATGTTTGAACATAAATATGACATGGATTGCAATACAAGCATTGATCACACTTATTGAATAGAAAATATATATACATAGTGTAACCAAGCTAACTCAAGCAACAAAAAGAGAAGCATAAGATATTTCAAATTTTTTGCAAGTGACAAGAATGCAAAATAGCTCTCTTTGCTTAAGTTCCCCATATGGGGTCAATTTTCCATACCTCTTCAAGGAAGGGTATGAGGTCCTATGGACCTACTAAGTCCTTTGGACTTAGTTGAACCTATTTGAGACTTGTTAGTCTCGTAGCAAGCGGGTTCATTCTTATTATTCCACTTAGGTGACACTAAGTCAATCCTAGTGGACAAAGGTTCTAGAGTACAAGATGAAAAAGGATCATGCACATGATTTTCTTCCTTTTTATGAAGCATCTTGGCTCTAGCCTTTTTCTTGTCAAACATGCTTTTAGCTCTACACATTTCAATGTAATGCAAGCAATTTGGTCTAATATGACCAATAATACCACAAAAATGACAAGTGGGAAAAAGGTTAGGAATCATACCATTCCCTTGAGCATGGATGGGAGCTTTCCCTTGTCGTTGTGGTTGTCTTGGTTGTTGGATAGGATCTCTCCTCCTTTGTTGATAACCAAGACGAGGTTGCTTGCTTGTCTGAGCTTGCATGTCTAAACTCTTCCCATGTTGTTTTTGAGTTTGAGGGAAGATAAGGTGAGGAGCCCTTTGGGTGTGAGCTTGAGCTTGACCTTTTGGTGCCACAACTACTTGGGCACTTCTTGAACACTCTCCTAGGTCCATCTTTTTCCTAGGGTGTTGAGGAGGAGGGGACATATTGAAGTCCATCATGACCAAGGATGTCTTGCTTGTGGAGGAGGCATCCTTGTCATCAATGTAGCCAAGACCTCTCTTGTCACTTGGCTTTCTTCCTACTCCCAACATGTGGTCAAGCTTCTTGGTGCTTGAAGTCATTTTAGCCATTAAGACCTTAACTTCTTCAAGCTCTCTTTCTAGCTCTTCTTCTCTCCTCTTAGATAAGGCTAAGTCTTCTTTTAGCTTATCTTCATCCGCCATGGATCTTACCACTTCTTCACACAAGTGGTCTACTAGTGTTGAAAGCTCTAGATTCTCTTCTTTTAATCTTCTAATTTCTTCCTTGTTCCTCATCATTGAGCTCTCAACTTTGACTTTGTAGTCATTAAGATCCATACACTCCACATTTCCATTTGTGGAGTTAGATGACAAATATTCAACACTTGTGTCATCTCCTCTAATCTCCATTTCACCAATGGAGTCATCTCCTTCATCAAGATCATCAAATTTGTCTCTTGATGAGGAATGAGCCAAATCCCTATGAGTAGCTACGCCAACTACTTCTATATCTAGTTCTTCTTGGGGATTACAAGTAAGAGCAACTATGCCATCTTCTTCAACCTCTACACTCTTGGCCCCAAATTCTGTGTAGATGATGGCAAGTTCTTCATCACTTGAAGGATTTTCGTCATCTTCATATTTATCCCATAAGGTGGCCAACGCCTTCCCTTTTCTTCTATCCTTCAAGTTTCCACACTCCGGGGATAAATGCCCGAATCCTCCACATTCGTAGCACTGAATCCCCTCTCTTGAAGACACTCCTTGGTTTGGCTTGTCATTGAGTCCCATGTCTTCAATAGAGATACCCTCCTTCTTGTCATGCTTCGAAGTCTCCAAAGCAATTATCTTCTTCTTCTTAGGAGGTGAGGTGGTCAACTTCTTCTTAGGAGGTGAGGTGGTTAGTTTCACAAATCTCCTAAATCTCTCTAGTAAGAGAGGCATCTCCTCTAAGGAGTCAATTTCTTCTCTCACAAAATCACTCATAGTGTTTGCGTTGAATGAATGCAAATGAGAAGAATGCAAAATGTATGAAGAAATCAAACAAACATACAAAATGCAAAACACACCAAAATGAGCTTGGATCACCTAAGTATATCTAGGAACCCGCTCTGATACCAATTGAAACTAAATTAATGCACGGTGTGTATAAAACTATCTAGAGGGGGGGTGAATAGATTTTACGCTTTTTACCCAATTTTCGTTTTTAGTCAAATTTACGAAAATGCCCCAAACTAGACAATATAATAATCAAGTGTAATATGGTGCGGAAATATAAACGACACTTGATTTTTACGTGGAAACCCTCACGGGAAAAACCACGGGCTGGTAAGTGCGCCACACTCGAACCTCGAATCCACTAATTGTGATAACGTATACAACCTAATCCAGGTTTGACGGCCTAATCCCGGCCAATATCCCGCTACCACTACCCGCAGGCCTGTAAAAGTGGACCTAGTCCAATTTGCTCATGTGACCACCTAATCCCGGTGTCCGACCTAATCCCGGTCTATCACACAAGACTTACAATCTCCTAAGAGATCAAACAACCCTATGTGAATATGCAATGATATCCAAATATTGCAATAAGAGCTAGGGTACTCTAAATGCTTACCTAGGATTATAAGATGACAATATAATCAATCCTAGATATCACATGTAGCTATATGACATGGCATATAACTTTAGCTAAGTAGAGGATAACCAATCCTAGATACAAAGCTATCACAAACAACACTCAATCAAAACATCACAAATAATCTCTTTTCTTGTATTTAGCATATGATCTAAAACATACAAGTAATTTAAAAGAGATGGCTTGATATTTAAAATACTAAAATAAGATGAAATTAATCAAAATCTTACCAAGCAAGTTGTGATGATGCAAACCCATACATGGATGCACTCTATATAGACATAGGAGATGCAATATGAAATTTGATGCAAAAAGGGTTTGATTTGAGTGGTTAAAGGTGAATTCTTGATTTGATTTTCTCTCAAAATCTAACTTTGAAGTTTAGGGTTCTTAAGAGTCAAGAACTGCTTTCAGATAATGAGAAAGTGAGATATTTATAGACATCAAGAATTGGGCAAGTGAAAAGACAAGTTTGCCCCTGAAATCGCACGATCGGCGGTTTCAATTCGGCGGCCAGACCGCCGAATTGAACCGCCGAATTGCTCCCGAGTAGAACAGGGGAAATTCGGCGACTTCGTTCGGCGGTTTCGTGACCGCCGATTCAACCGCCGTTTTGGACCCGAGATTGAATTTCAATCAGGTCTCATTCGGCGGTTTCTAACGGCGGCCAGGCCGCCGAATTAAACCGCCGTTCACCAAAAATGGTGAAATCAAGGGAGAAGCCAAAGGCATCTCCACCGGCGATCATCGCGCAAAACAAAGCACATTAACGTGCACGCGCGGACGTTTCCGAACAACTTTCGGGAAACGAATTTCTCCACACTAAAAACTAATCATGCATGAAGTGCAAGTGTGGGTATTGAAAGCATCCTAATGCCTATCATGACATGGCATTATCATATAACAAGATGCAATCAATTCAACAAGCAAGAAGAGATATTGAATAAATCAATAAGGCACAATGCACACAAAATACAAACACAACATTCAAGAATAAGAGTTATGCATGTTGTGGGTGTGTGCAACTATATCTCTTCAAGCCAATGTAAGCACAAGATATACCTTTGGTGCTTGTCCTCTTGAGGTCTTGGAAAGGGTCTTGATCTTCAACTAATCACCTAGACTACCCTTACAACCAAACCCCAACTTGTGGTTTGACCACGAAATAAGCCAATCAATAAAAGGGAATCCTTACAGTTGTAATTAACAATCTTTTTCATATTAATAAAGTGATTTCTGGTTTAACAAATCGTATAGCATTTATAGTTTATATTATAATTGTCAAAGTAAATAATCATAAGGTCTAAAGACTATGGGAAAAGAAGAATTGTTCGTACATCTGGATATGTATGTGGTAGACACAATTCTTTAGTTAGTCTTGAATATTGTTCACAACTTAAGTTAAAGGTTGGGCACCTTTATCTTGTTAAAGTTGTAGAATTCTTTTGCTAGCATTTGAGTGGGATCAAATGAGATATGATGAGTCTAAAATCATCGGAGTGTCTTCGAGCAAAAGGATCTAGTGCACTGGGTGCATTGAACTGGATCACAATGAAAAGCTTTATCTAGAACCGTCAATAGATAATAGTCTTTTCATTATCAGGACAATCGGAGAGTCTATCTTAATCCTGAGATAAATGATGGACTTATGGTTGCAAGTGATATCATTTGAGTTATCAATGAGTACGATTATATCGCATAGTCTATCCTCGATAATTTGGTGATATTCATTTGTTAATCGATAGAGGACTTCATTTATAGATATGGACATCGTGGCTCCATTTAATTAAATGAGAGTATAATATCATCATATGGATGTTTTGAGGTAATTGGATATTAAATCTCAACGTTGAGTTTTCAATAGTGTCTATTGAAAACATGGCTTCTGGACAAGTCAAAATATCCAAGTTCAAAACGTGGTCATATGAGTAAATATGGTAACTTGGAGAGTTATAGGCGGTCTATGAACTCTTGGCGATTACTGATATTAATCACGAGGATACACTATCTCCAATATGATTGTCTAGGGTATGAATGAGGAGCATCTTCCTTTTCTATCTTTATTTAAGAGTTCAGTTTTGGCTCTTTAGTGGAATGAGTTAAAATTAATGGATCGGACCTAAGTGAATCATTTGTTGATTGTGATTAGGTTATGTCTATTGAAGCTTAAATTTAGATGGCCCGCCAAGATCCCCAATCCACACGGACTTGCATGGATCACTTGATATATTCTACCGGACCAATTTAAGGGTCCATCTAGAATTGCATTTAATATATTAAGAATATAATTTGCACATTATTTAAGTAATGGGCTGCTCAATTATATTAATATATTAATGAAAGACATGTGGGCTTGTTTCTTTTAGTAAGAATGGGTCTGGTTCACATGTGGGCTTTTTATTTAAAGTCCAATGGATTAAATGAAATAGGAAAATAATATTAGGCCCATTTTATATAAGTGGGGCGGCTAGGTTAAGGTTTTAACCTAAAAATATTATTTTGTTTCATTTGTTTTAATTAAATAAGAATTAATTGATTTATTGATTAATTGTTTAATTAAAGAAACAAATCTTTCCTAAAAGTAAAAGACTTGTTTGATAAGTAAATAAATAAATTAGTATTATTTATTTAATCAAATAAGGAGTTTTTTTTGTTTAGTCAAATAAAAGAATAAAAATAAAAGAGTTGGATTAGGGTTTGAAGTCTATAAAGTTAAAAAGAATTAGGGTTGAATTTTAGTCACCCTATATAAGTGACATGATGAAATTCGGCCAACCCTAATCTTATACTACATAGAATTCGGCAACCCTAAAGGAAAAAGAAGAAAAATTCGGCCAACCTATATATATGTTCTTATAGGGTTCGGCCACATCAATGAATTGGTGCTTGAGTTTTTATTTTCTTTCTTCTTCTTCTTAATTCTAAGAGAGTTTTTATTCTAGAGAGACAAAAAGGAGTGAAAAATTATTCTTTGATAGTATACAATTGCTTAAACATCAATAAGCTTGTGTATACGATATCGATCTAGGTTCACGCGAGTTTCGATCATAAGATTGAGAACTCAAAAGTGACCGGAATAATTTTGACATTCTTTTGATTGTTTTGTGACTAACAAAGAAAAGAAAGTATTTGTTTGGTCCATTCACAGGTTTGCAATTCAAAGGAAAGGGAGACCACGCTCCTAGGTGATCCACGTTCGTGCTCGGATTGAAGGTCTTGCGGATTACCATCGACGTAAGTCAATCGGATCACGCGACAAGAGGTAATTTACTTTTGTTGATATATATGCATGTTTATTGATTAAAAGGGTTTAAGGTTCATAAAGGAAAAATTTTAAAAGTCACTAAATCGTCTTTAGTATCGCTTCCGCTGCGTGTAACACTTTTGTTATTATTTTTCCCTACAATTGGTATCAGAGCCTAGGTTGAACCCTTTTAATTAATTAACGTATATATACGTGGATCTATTTCTTTTTATTGTGATTATGCATGTTTAGAAAGAGATGGCACTCTAGGTATTCAAATATATAATTACATGTGATGTATGGATTTATATATGTTTTATGTGGTTTGTTATTGCTCGATTTTGGCCCTAGATTTTCAATGTAATTTTTGTTTCGGAGTTGTAACAAGAAGGGTGGTCTATTATCGCCATAATTCCTTCTTGGTAGATTGCTAAGTTTTTATTTTTTTTATGTGCAGTATTTTTTTAGGGTTACTGCAGTTTTTTTTATTTATTTTTAGTATGTGCAGTTTTTGGTTTGTAAAAATACTGCAGTGAATAAAAAAAAAAAAAAAAATTAATACTGCAGTATTTATTATATATATACTGCCGTAATATATTTAGGTCTTGGAGATTCGAAGACACGAAGCAAAACGAAGCAACCGGAACCAAGTACGAGCACCGTGCGCACCCTAGGAGTGGATTGGGCTGCGCATGACAAGCCCAAACTTTGGTGGGCTGCGCATGGCAGCCTTGTGTGGCCTTATGGGCTGCGCAAGGCAGCCCCTTTGTGGGGTTGTGGGCTGCGCACGCCCATGGGAGAAGGCCGAAGGATGAGCGTATGGTTGATGGGCCACCTGAAGACCTTGTATTCCTGACAAATTGTAATTTACTTGTTTTTCTAGGATGGGCCAAAATTGTTGCTATTTAATTTATGCTTAAATATTACAATATTTGTTATTGTATGATAACATGACATATAGAATAGGAGTGCCACGCATATATCTCTTTTGGTATGAACATGCATTGAATGATTTAGGTATCTAAATTGGCATCTAGATAACTCGGTAAATCATTCTATGGGATTTAATCACACGCCTTAAATAATTGAGTGGGAGAAGGTGTTTTGGTAACACCTATGGCCTCCAAGGTTAGTTGAGCTTTATTATTTATTGGTAATCCCCCCAAGGGGCGTCCATGAATGGAATTTAGCAACATACTTCCTTACAAGGATAGACTAGACAATGGACTCAATCGAGATCTACTCCCCAAGGAGGGATTTTCGTGAGAGAAAATTGAGGGTCGATATCTTGGTAACACACTCAATGTAATTTTATTGATATCCTCCCAAGAGTTCTTGTCAGTAAAAATTGCAAGGCTAAAATTGAAAACGCTGGTTGTTATGTTAACAATTAGGTGGGACCTAGTCTAACTAGTAAATGGTGCGAACTCCCAAAGGAGGCGTAACATTTATGGGTGTTAGATCACCGTTGAATTTTATGATTGAGTTATTTATTTAATTCAAGATAAATATTTAAAAGTGCTTTATCATGATTATTTACTTATATATGTTTTGTTTTATTCAGAAATCATGACCCCATCACTTATGAACATCCTGAAAGATAACACTTTAACTGGAGATAATTATGTCACATGGAAAAGGAAAATTGGGTTGTTGCTGCAAAGTGAAAAACATAAGTTTGTTCTAACTACTCCTAAACCACCTGCTCCTAATAATGAATCTAGCATAATGTGTAGAGATGAGTATGAGCAGTGGAAGACTTCAGATGATATGGCAAAATGTTACATTATGGCCACTATCTCCGACGTGTTGCAACAGCAGCATGAAGGAATGGAGTCCGCTGCTGATATAATGATGTCTCTAGAGGAGATGTTTGCTATGAAGTCTAGGACGACTAAGAGAGAGGCAGTGACTGCTTTTTTGAATCTTAGGATGAAACCTGGACAGGCTGTGAAAGATCACATGATGAAAGTCATAGCACATCTCAACATTGCTGAACTGCATGGCGCTGAGATAGATGGTGAGACAAAGATTGATATGGTTGTCAATTCATTGTCAGATTCCTTTGATCAGTTCAAATTGGACTACACTTTGAACAAAAAGGAATACACCTTACAAGGCCTGATGCAAGATGTTCAAAGTGCTGAAAAGATCCTTGTGAAAGGCAAAGGTCAAGAGATTCATATGGTTGGTAAAGTTGCTACTGTTAAGGCCCGTCAAAAGGTCAAGAAACAACAGAAGAAAAAGCAACTTGGGCCTATCAAGAAGGAGACCAAGAAAGTAACCAAGATCAAAGGGAAATGCTTCCTTTGTGGTGAAAAGGGACATTGGAAGAGAAATTGCCCAAAGTCCCAGAACAAGAAGGAAGAAGGTAATTTGAATTATCTAGAAACATGTTTTTTGGCTGATTCTATAGATTCTTGGATCATAGACTCAGGAGCCACTAATCATGTTTGTTATTCCTTGCAGGGGTTTCAAGAAAGGAGAAAGCTGAGTAAGAATGAAATCAATTTGCGCTTGGGCAACGGAACGTTAGTGTCTGCAAGTGCAGTGGGAGATATTAGAGTTTATTTGGATTCTAGAAGGCATTTAGATTTAATAGACGTTTATTATGTACCTCAATTCAAGAGGAATTTAATTTCAGTTTCTTGTTTGAATAAGTTTGGATATTCGGTTACTTTTAATAAAGTTTTTATTATTAGTAAGAATGACAAAATTATTTGCCAAGGTACATTGCAAAACGGTCTATACTTTTTGCATAGAAATATCTCTCACTCGTTAGACACAGAAATAACGGAACCTAATCATAAAAGAGTAAAATTATCAACAGATGAAACCTATCTTTGGCATTTACGCTTAGGTCATATTAACCTTAATAGGATTAAAAGATTGGTATGTGACGGACCTTTGAGTGACTTAAAGGTTGATGATCTACCAACTTGTGAATCTTGTTTGGAAGGTAAAATGACCAAAAGGACGTTCTCTGCCAAAGGTGCAAGAGCCACTGAATGTTTAGGATTGATACACACTGATGTATGTGGACCTATGAGCATTCAAGCTAGAGGTGGATATGAGTACTTCATCACCTTCACGGATGATTACTCGAGATTTGGTTATGTGTATCTCATGAGACATAAGTCGAATGCTTTTGACATGTTCAAAGCATTCAAAGCTGAAGTGGAAAATCAGCTTGAGAAACACATAAAAATCTTGAGATCTGATCGTGGTGGAGAATATCTATCTGGTGAGTTTCAGCAATATCTTATTGATAATGGGATAGTTTCTCAGTTTTCTGCACCAGGTACACCTCAACAAAATGGGGTAGCAGAAAGGAGAAATAGAACTCTTTTGGATATGGTTAGGTCTATGTTGAGTTATTCAACGCTTCCTATTTCTTTTTGGGGATATGCTTTACAAACTGCTATGTACATTCTAAACGATGTACCATCTAAGTCTGTTCCTAAAACACCGCATGAGTTGTGGACTGGGCGCAAGCCTAGTTTACAACACTTAAGGATATTTGGTTGTCCTGCGCATGTGTTAAAAGGAAAGACAGAAAAGATGGAGTCCCGTTCAGAAACATGTATATTTGTAGGGTATCCAAAAGAAACTAAAGGATATTATTTCTATAGTCCTTCAGATCTTAAAGTATTTGTTTCGACAAATGCTAAATTTCTGGAAAAGGACTATATGAATGATTTTGTGCCTAGAAGTAGAATTGTCCTGAATGAGATGTCAGGAGATACAATTCCACGAGAGGTTGCACAACCTAACCCAATTGTAAGTTCCGATCCAACACAAGATCAACAACCTACCATTCCTCGTCGTAGTGGGAGGGTTAGAACACAACCCGAAAGATACATCGGTCTGGGAGAATCAGTGGAGAATCTCCCGGACGACGATGATCCCTATACGTACAAGGAAGCTATGGAGGATGTTGATAGTCGCCATTGGCAAAAGGCAATGCAATCCGAGATTGAATCTATGTTCGATAACAAAGTCTGGTCCCTTGTAGACTTGCCTAAAGGGATAAAACCCATTGGGTGCAAGTGGGTATACAAGAGGAAAAGAGGTATGGATGGAAAGGTGGAAACCTTTAAAGCTAGATTGGTAGCTAAAGGATATACACAGAAAGAAGGTATCGATTACGAGGAAACCTTCTCTCCTGTGGCCATGCTTAAATCCATTAGGATACTCTTATCCATTGCAGCATCTTTAGATGTAGAGATTTGGCAAATGGACGTCAAGACAGCTTTCCTAAATGGAAGTCTTGACGAAAGCATCTACATGATGCAACCAGAGGGATTCATTGAAAAAGGCCAAGTGGATAAGGTATGCAAGTTGCAGAAATCCATATATGGATTAAAGCAAGCATCCAGATCCTGGAACATAAGGTTTGATCAAGCTGTCAAAGGTTTTGGATTTATTCAAAATCCTGACGAACCTTGTGTATACAAGAGGATTAAAGGCGACAAGTTGGTTTTCCTGATTCTTTATGTTGATGATATACTACTCATTGGAAACGATGTAGGTGTATTGACATCAGTAAAAGAATGGTTAGCAAAACAATTTGATATGAAGGACTTAGGAGAAGCAAGTTTTATTCTAGGTATCCAAGTAATAAGGGATAGAAAGAATAGAACGATTGCATTATCCCAAGCTTCATACATAGACAAAATCTTGTCTAGGTTTTCCATGCAGGATTCCAAGAAAGGTATGTTACCTTTCAGACATGGAATCAAGCTTTCTAAGGAACAAGTTCCTAAGAATGAGCATGAAGAGCAATTCATGAGTAGAGTTCCATATGCCTCGGCAGTTGGAAGTCTCATGTATGCAATGCTCTGTACTAGACCAGATATTTGTTTTGCTGTTGGCATAGTTAGCAGGTTTCAATCGAAACCTGGACCTGATCACTGGACGGCAGTCAAGCATATTTTCAAGTATCTTAAGAGAACGAGAGATAATATGCTTGTATACTCTGGAGGGGATTTGGTTCCCGTTGGGTATACAGATTCTGATTTCCAATCAGATTCTGACTCCAGAAAATCCACATCAGGGGCTGTGTTTACTATTGGAGGAGGAGCAGTTATATGGAGGAGTATCAAGCAATCTTGTATTGCTGATTCCACCATGGAAGCTGAGTATGTTGCTGCATGCGAAGCTGCCAAAGAGGCTGTTTGGCTCCGCCAATTCTTGATTGACTTAGAAGTGGTTCCTAGTGCGAATAAGCAGATCACTATCTACTGTGACAACAGTGGAGCAGTGGCTAATTCGAAAGGACCAAGAAGTCACAAGAGAGGTAAACACATTGAAAGAAAGTATCATCTTTTAAGGGAGATTGTTCAAAGAGGTGACGTGACGATTACCAAAATCGCGTCAGCAGAAAATCTAGCGGATCCCTTCACAAAGGCTCTACCTCAGAAGAGTTTTGATGGGCATCTAGAGAATATGGGCTTGAGAGATATGACACATTTGCTATAGCGCAAGTGGGAGATTGTTAGGATTATGCTCAATAGCAAGAGTGTAATGTTGTAATTAACAATCTTTTTCATATTAATAAAGTGATTTCTGGTTTAACAAATCGTATAGCATTTATAGTTTATATTATAATTGTCAAAGTAAATAATCATAAGGTCTAAAGACTATGGGAAAAGAAGAATTGTTCGTACATCTGGATATGTATGTGGTAGACACAATTCTTTAGTTAGTCTTGAATATTGTTCACAACTTAAGTTAAAGGTTGGGCACCTTTATCTTGTTAAAGTTGTAGAATTCTTTTGCTAGCATTTGAGTGGGATCAAATGAGATATGATGAGTCTAAAATCATCGGAGTGTCTTCGAGCAAAAGGATCTAGTGCACTGGGTGCATTGAACTGGATCACAATGAAAAGCTTTATCTAGAACCGTCAATAGATAATAGTCTTTTCATTATCAGGACAATCGGAGAGTCTATCTTAATCCTGAGATAAATGATGGACTTATGGTTGCAAGTGATATCATTTGAGTTATCAATGAGTACGATTATATCGCATAGTCTATCCTCGATAATTTGGTGATATTCATTTGTTAATCGATAGAGGACTTCATTTATAGATATGGACATCGTGGCTCCATTTAATTAAATGAGAGTATAATATCATCATATGGATGTTTTGAGGTAATTGGATATTAAATCTCAACGTTGAGTTTTCAATAGTGTCTATTGAAAACATGGCTTCTGGACAAGTCAAAATATCCAAGTTCAAAACGTGGTCATATGAGTAAATATGGTAACTTGGAGAGTTATAGGCGGTCTATGAACTCTTGGCGATTACTGATATTAATCACGAGGATACACTATCTCCAATATGATTGTCTAGGGTATGAATGAGGAGCATCTTCCTTTTCTATCTTTATTTAAGAGTTCAGTTTTAGCTCTTTAGTGGAATGAGTTAAAATTAATGGATCGGACCTAAGTGAATCATTTGTTGATTGTGATTAGGTTATGTCTATTGAAGCTTAAATTTAGATGGCCCGCCAAGATCCCCAATCCACACGGACTTGCATGGATCACTTGATATATTCTACCGGACCAATTTAAGGGTCCATCTAGAATTGCATTTAATATATTAAGAATATAATTTGCACATTATTTAAGTAATGGGCTGCTCAATTATATTAATATATTAATGAAAGACATGTGGGCTTGTTTCTTTTAGTAAGAATGGGTCTGGTTCACATGTGGGCTTTTTATTTAAAGTCCAATGGATTAAATGAAATAGGAAAATAATATTAGGCCCATTTTATATAAGTGGGGCGGCTAGGTTAAGGTTTTAACCTAAAAATATTATTTTGTTTCATTTGTTTTAATTAAATAAGAATTAATTGATTTATTGATTAATTGTTTAATTAAAGAAACAAATCTTTCCTAAAAGTAAAAGACTTGTTTGATAAGTAAATAAATAAATTAGTATTATTTATTTAATCAAATAAGGAGTTTTTTTTTTGTTTAGTCAAATAAAAGAATAAAAATAAAAGAGTTGGATTAGGGTT
The DNA here is from genome assembly GCA_030490815.1 of Acer saccharum. Lineage (NCBI taxonomy): Eukaryota > Viridiplantae > Streptophyta > Magnoliopsida > Sapindales > Sapindaceae > Acer > Acer saccharum. Next base: position 9,722,559 of record CM059872.1, read on the forward strand.
TGAAGTCTATAAAGTTAAAAAGAATTAGGGTTGAATTTTAGTCACCCTATATAAGTGACATGATGAAATTCGGCCAACCCTAATCTTATACTACATAGAATTCGGCAACCCTAAAGGAAAAAGAAGAAAAATTCGGCCAACCTATATATATGTTCTTATAGGGTTCGGCCACATCAATGAATTGGTGCTTGAGTTTTTATTTTCTTTCTTCTTCTTCTTAATTCTAAGAGAGTTTTTATTCTAGAGAGACAAAAAGGAGTGAAAAATTATTCTTTGATAGTATACAATTGCTTAAACATCAATAAGCTTGTGTATACGATATCGATCTAGGTTCACGCGAGTTTCGATCATAAGATTGAGAACTCAAAAGTGACCGGAATAATTTTGACATTCTTTTGATTGTTTTGTGACTAACAAAGAAAAGAAAGTATTTGTTTGGTCCATTCACAGGTTTGCAATTCAAAGGAAAGGGAGACCACGCTCCTAGGTGATCCACGTTCGTGCTCGGATTGAAGGTCTTGCGGATTACCATCGACGTAAGTCAATCGGATCACGCGACAAGAGGTAATTTACTTTTGTTGATATATATGCATGTTTATTGATTAAAAGGGTTTAAGGTTCATAAAGGAAAAATTTTAAAAGTCACTAAATCGTCTTTAGTATCGCTTCCGCTGCGTGTAACACTTTTGTTATTATTTTTCCCTACAATCAATATCTAGATGAAAATCATATAGAATTAGCTAGATGTTGTCAATCACAAAACAATCATAGCTATCATAAATAAAACATCTCAATCACACAATGAGATTAAATTAGCTAGATGGCAAAAATGGCTTTAGATCCTAGCTATCAACATACAACCTATCTCAACCAATCAATAATGTCTCAAACATGTTATAAACAACAATGAGCAAAGAGACAAGCATTTAATTAACAAATAAATGCTAAATCTAGGCATACATGTCATAAATATGAAACTAGAAGTTTTATAACATGTAGAAAATACCTAGTCAATGAAATCAACACTCTCCATGCTTGAATGATGCTAAGAAGAAGTTAGATGCACATGGGAGGTGGTTTGGTTGAGTAAAAATGGGTTCTTGGGAGCTTTCTCTCTCTAGGGTTTGGTTTCTCTCTCTAAGATCTGATTTTGAGCTCCTTGGAACGAGCAAGGAAGAAGAGAATGCATATATAGAGTCCAAAAATGAAATGACATCGTTTTGGAAAAGTTTCCAAAAAACGCACAAAAATTCGCCCTAATTCTGCGCCCTTGCCCGCCGAATAGGGGCGCCGAATTCCAAAGGTCGCTTCAGAAAAGGGAAATCTGCGCCCTTGGTCGCCGAATTAGGGCGCCGAAATGGGACAAAAAGTGCAACGTTCTGGTCCCTTTCGGCGCCTTGTTTCGGCGGTCCCTAAACGCCGAATCCAAGGGCGCCGAAAAACGGCGACCTATTCTGCGCCCTAGGGCGCCGAACCAAGGGCGCCGAATGCCCCTTGGAAAAGACTATGCACCTAATGCTTAAGAGATGACATGGCATTCAAAAAATATAAAAGGTGCAATCAATTTAGCATGCATGGGAATGTATAATCATCATGAAAAACTCACCAAGCATGTGACACACAAAAGATATGCAATTATGAAAATGCATAAGTGTGATAAAGTATGTAAGCACACAATCAATAAAAAACACAAGTGCAATCATATAAATGCAATGAGAGTGTGTGTGTGCAAACATATAAAAGCAATCATATAAATGCAATAAGAATGTGTGCAAGATGACATAGAAGCACAAATCAGTGAAACACAAATGCAAGGTAACACATACAAGATATATAACAATGCATGCAAGTGTGTGTGTGCTAAAAGACATAGATGCACAAACTAAGAAAACACACATGCAAAGTAACTAATACACAATATATAAAGATGCATGCAAGTGTGTGTGTGCACCTAATCTCTTCAAGAATCAAGGTCAAGTGATATACCTTTAGAAGCTCTTGAAGACACCTTGGGAAGTCCAGAAGCTTGCCAACCACGAAGTCCTAAGCTACCCGTTACATACCAATCCCAATGTGGTGTGTCATGAAATAAGCCAATCAAAAGTGAGGCACTTACAATCTCCCCCTTTGGCTATTTCATGACAAAACACCACTTACATAGAAATCCTCACAAAACACAAAATAAAGCTATTGTCCATCCTGAGTGTATTCTACGTTACAAAAGAGATCCTTAAGAAACTAAGTCTTCAAGGTCTTCAATCTCTTCGTAGATCATTGAACCTACACACAATAGCAAGAAAGCACTTTCCAAGACCAAGTGCATGTGACGTAAACAAATATACAAGGCATTTGCACTTAATAAGAACATATCAAATAAATGCATGTGCAATGCTCCCCCTAAAAGGTTACTCTCTCTCAACCTTCTCTCCTAAAGCATTCACAATGCTCCCCCTATATCTCTCAAGACTTCTCCCCCTTTTTGTCATGAGATAGGCAAAGGAGCTCCCCCTATCGGGATGCTTTAGCAAAGAGAGCTATTAGCACAAAAAGCATTTGCATAATCATATAAACAAACTTTATGCAATTCAAGTAATTGAGAGAGATTCAAGGAGATTTATTTAAAGAAAGTGTGTGACAACGATGCTTTGCATGCAAGACATGTTGTATTCAAGTTCAAAAACAATAGTATTTGGCAAAGCAAACAACAAAGGTTTCCTAATAGAATTCAAACCAATTTCACCCTTTGTCATGGAAAAGCAAGGATATAGAGTTTAAGTATTAAAAAAAACTATATCCAACTTTATAAGCAAAACAAGGCATGAGTGACTTTGCACCCTATTTGATTTTTCTGGGTAAAGTACCCGTATGATAGTAGCCTTGTTCTACTAATAAAGAAATAGAGACTTTGGATTTTAAGATCCTTTAACAATTTAAGTTTCAATATTTGCTTTTGCACACATATTTGCATTTAACATTTGCAATCAAACATTTCACAATTTCATCTCATACTTGTCAACTTAAGCATGTCATTTGAAAGGAATCATCATGTCATGGCATGTCATTTGAAAGGAATCATCATGTCATGGAGATCAATTAAAGGTCATTCAAAAAGTACTTCCAAAGTACATCTCCTATTCCAAAAATGCATGTTTGAGCATAAATATGACATGGATTGCAAGCAAGGCAATGGTTCACACTTATTGAAGAAAATATCACATAAGCATATGAGCAACCAACAATCTCAAGCAATTATCAAAAGAGCATAAATTTAATCAACTTTTTGCACATGGCAAATCATGCAAGTTTGCTCTCTTTGCTTGAGCTCCCCACAAGGGGTTAAATCCAACCAAGTCAAAATGAGACATGATCCCTTATAGACTTACCAAGTCCATTGGATTTAGTAGCATCTATGGGTATCCCATTGGCACAATGGCAAGCGGGTTCATTCTTTCTAACCCTCCTAGGTTCCACTTTATCAACTCTAGTAGTCATAGGCATGTTTCTAAGTTCCCTAGGTTCATGTAAACTTGCCTTCTTTTTCAACCGTTTTTCTTTCATGTTCTCTAACCTACACCTCTTGATGTAATCAAGGCAATTTGGTCTTAAGTGACCAATCATACCACAAAAATGACAAGTAGGTATAAAGATAGAGTTTATACCATTACATTGAGATCTCATCGAGGCATTGCCATGTTGATGAGGTTGTCTTTGATGGTGCATCGGATTGCTTCTCTTTGGAGCTTGAGCCGATTGGTGGCACCTTTGTGGTCTAGCTTGTTGAGGTGGTTGAACCGGTTGAATGTGCTTCCTTGGTTGTGCAAAGCTTGGGTGTTGAGATTGAGCTTTACCCTTTATTGGCATCTTCACTTGGCCATTCTTGGATGACTCTCCAAGATCAATCTTCCTCCTAGGGTGTTGAGAGGGTGAAGCTAAGAATTTTCCTTGAGCTTGAGGTTGCTTGATCTTAGCCTTCTTCAAATCTTCTAGATGCCTTGTCTCTTTGTCCTTGAAAGTCTTCATATGAGCACTCTTAGAAGATTCACCCTTTTCAAGCATCTTCTTGTGATAAGAAGATTGAGGAGCCAACTTAGGAACAATTTCCTTCACAAAAGTTGTCTTGTTGGATGACGGTGTGACTTCCTCATCAACAAACCCTAGTCCTCTTTTGTCACTAGGCATCTTTCCACAACCTAGCATAATGTTGAGCTTTTCCGTACCCGAAGTAAATTTAGCAAGTGACATCCTTACTTCTTCAAGCTCTTTCTTCAACTTGCCCTCATTTACTTTGACAAGATTAACTTCCTTATCTAAGAGAATCACCTTTTCTCTTAGTTGAAGGTTATCTTCTTTCAACACAAAAATCTCCTTCTTCTTCTTCTTCATCTTCAAGGAGTCACGAAAGAGTGTCATTAGATCCTCATAACTCATTTTTTCATTGTTGTCAAGATTCTCCAAGTCGGAGCTATCATCTTCACATGAGTATGAGCAACACTCATCACTTTCAAGGCTTCTCCCACTAATGCTTGTGAGAGTCGTATCATCAAGGCTAGCTTCTCCTCTCTTCTCACACTTCAAGTTACCACACATGGAGGCTATGTGATCAAGTCCACCACATTCGAAGCATTTTACACCCTTCCAAGCTGCCATGCCTTTTCCTCTCTTCTTGTCCTTCAAATTAATGCACATGGGAGCTATGTGACCAAATCCTCCGCATTCAAAGCATTTAGTGATATTTCTTGAGGACTTGTCTTGAGTAGCTTCTCCGTTCTTGAGAGATGCCTTCATCTTTACCTCCTTTCCTTTGGAGTTCATACTATTCTCCTCCTTCACTTTTGAGGTCATATTCTTCTTGTGAGATTTTGTGATTCTCTCAAGATTCTCCACCATGAGAGTCATTTCTTCATCAGAGACACTTCCCTCATCAAGGTCATCAAACTTGTCACTTGATGTTATACAAGCAACTTCCCTTTGCGTAGCTACATCAATCACACTCCTAGCTACCATTTCATTTACTCCTTCTTCAAGGTCACAAATCAAGGCAACTTGACTATCTTCTTCAACTTCTACATGAGTGGCTCCAAATGCCATGTAGTTGATAGCAAGCGCTTCATCACTCGAAGGATCTTCTTTACTCTCATCTTCACTCCATGAGGTGGCCATCACCTTTTCTTTCCTTATATCCTTCAAGCTTTCACATTCCGGGAAGATGTGCCCGAATTCTCCACATCCAAGGCAATTAGTCCCCTCTCTTGAAGACACCTCTTGGTTTGGCTCATCATTCTTGACCTTGGTCTTCTTCTTCTTGAAGTCATCACCCTTTGAGCCATAACCCTTCTTTTGAAGACTTAAAAACTTCTTGAATCTTTTAACAACTAACGCCATGTCTTCATCATTCAAGTCATCCTCCTTATTGTCATGCTTCGAAGTCTTCAAAGCAACATTTTCCTTCTTCTTAGGAGGATTAATCTTCTTCTTCTCTACCACCGTAGAGATCATCTTTTTCTCCTTCACGGAACCTTCGTGGGTCATTCTTAGAATCTCCCACGCTTCTCGAACATCTCGAGTGGTTTGGATGAGTTTGGCTTGACTCTTATCCATAGTACAAGATAAGGCATGGATGCCCTTTGAGTTCCATTCTTCACCCTCGAGTTCGTCATTGGACCACTTGGACTTAGGCTTAGGCACACAAGTCCCATTTTCAAGTCTCTCTGTGGGAGGTGAGTATCCTTCTTCCACAAACATCCACACATGCTTATCAATGTCCTTTAGAAAGAATTCCATTTTAACTTTCCATGAGGAATAGTTATCAATGGTGAGCAATGGTGGTTCGGAGAGTAACGCACCCTCTAGCCTCACAAATCCACTCATAGTGTTTGGGTGGATGTATGCAAATGAATGCAAATGAATGTAGCAAACAAAATGCACACAAATGCAAGACACGCAAGCAAGAGCAAGGATCACCTAATTATGTCTAGGAACCCGCTCTGATACCAATTGAAAATACAAATATAAGCTCGCGTGCGTGTCTAAACAACCTAGAGGGGGGGTGAATGGGTTGTTAATCGATTATTACCAACTTTTCGATTAGTCAAAATTAATCACAATTAACCCAAAACACACATATAATAAAATCAAGTATAAAATGCGGAAATTAAGGAACACTTGATTTTTACGTGGAAACCCACACGGGGAAAAACCACGGGCTGATATGTGCGCCACACACGGTCAACGAAATCTATTATATGAAAAGGAATCTACACCCTCAAGTGATTCTCGGACTCTCACCCTAGATAACCTCAGGCTATGGACACTACCACTCGCCACTCTTGGTTCAATCCCTAGTGATATCTCCTGATACACTACTCTTGGCGTGAGCAACCCCTAATCTACCCAACGGGCCTTTTACAGTGGCACTCGACCAATTGCTTGAGCACTACACACGGGTAGCCACAAGACTTTCCTTGCTTGTGAAACTTCACCAAGAAGTCACAAGACTTTGACTCAAGAAGAGAATAAAAAAGTCTAAGTGTATCACAATGATGCACAAAAGCAATGAGTGCTAGACTAAACACTATATGCTTAACTAGATGTTATAATGCAAGTGAACATCCTAGTTATCAACAAAGTCTACATGAATGTGCATGAAGACTCAATTAGGTGTTGAGAGACACTAGCAACCTAATTGTCAACAAATAAAGCCAACTCAACCTAAGTTGTCAAAAAGCATGGCAATGACAATAGATATGTAATAATCAAATGCAATCAATAAATTGTCAATCAATCAAGGCCAATCAACACAAGTTGTCAATTAATAATGGCAAGGCCTAATAGCATACAATCAACTAATGCAATTAACCAAACAAAATGCCAATCAACTTAAGTTGTCAAAATCATGGCAATGATACTACATGCAATTAACAAGTGCAATTAATCAAACAAAATGCCAGTCAACATAAGTTGTCAATGAACATGGCATAGACTCTAAATGCAATTAACAAATGCAATCAAGAAGTCCTACACATCAATGTCTAGATGAAAATCATATAGAATTAGCTAGATGTTGTCAATCACAAAACAATCATAGCTATCATAAATAAAACATCTCAATCACACAATGAGATTAAATTAGCTAGATGGCAAAAATGGCTCTAGATCCTAGCTATCAACATACAACCTATCTCAACCAATCAATAATGTCTCAAACATGTTATAAACAACAATGAGCAAAGAGACAAGCATTTAATTAACAAATAAATGCTAAATCTAGGCATACATGTCATAAATATGAAACTAGAAGTTTTAGGACATGTAGAAAATACCTAGTCAATGAAATCAACATACTCCATGCTTGAATGATGCTAAGAAGAAGTTAGATGCACATGGGAGGTGGTTTGGTTGAGTAAAAATGGGTTCTTGGGAGCTTTCTCTCTCTAGGGTTTGGTTTCTCTCTCTAAGATCTGATTTTGAGCTCCTTGGAACGAGCAAGGAAGAAGAGAATGCATATATAGAGTCCAAAAATGAAATGACATGGTTTGGAAAAGTTTCCAAAAAACGCACAAAAATGCGCCCTAATTCTGCGCCCTTGCCCGCCGAATAGGGGCGCCGAATTCCAAAGGTCGCTTCAGAAAAGGGAAATCTGCGCCCTATTTCTCCGAATTAGGGCACCGAAATGGGACAAAAAGTGCAATGTTCTGGTCCCTTTCGGCGCCTTGTTTCGACGGTTCCTAAACGCTGAATCCAAGGGCGCCGAAAAACGGCGGCCTATTCTGCGCCCTAGGGCGTCGAACCAAGGGAGCCGAACCAAGGGCACCGAATGCCCCTTGGAAAAGGCTATGCACCTAATGCCTAAGAGATGACATGGTATTCAAAAAATATAAAAGGTGCAATCAATTTAGCATGCATGGGAATGTATAATCATCATGAAAAACTCACCAAGCATGTGACACACAAAAGATATGCAATTATGAAAATGCATAAGTGTGATAAAGCATGTAAGCACACAATCAATAAAAAACACAAGTGCAATCATATAAATGCAATGAGAGTGTGTGTGTGCAAACATATAAAAGCAATCATATAAATGCAATAAGAATGTGTGCAAGATGACATAGAAGCACAAATCAATGAAACACAAATGCAAGGTAACACATACAAGATATATAACAATGCATGCAAGTGTGTGTGTGCTAAAAGACATAGATGCACAAACTAAGGAAACACATGCAAAGTAACTAATACACAATATATAAAGATGTATGCAAGTGTGTGTGTGCACCTAATCTCTTCAAGAATCAAGGTCAAGTGATATACCTTTAGAAGCTCTTGAAGACACCTTGGGAAGTCCGGAAGCTTGCCAACCACGAAGTCCTAAGCTACCCGTTACATACCAATCCCAATGTGGTGTGTCATGAAATAAGCCAATCAAAAGTGAGGCACTTACAGCCTCCTCCCACAAGAGCAAAGGTACTAGTGAAGAAAAGGAAGAGAGTCAAGGAGAAAATGACTCGAGTGAAGATGACTCATCATCTAACTCCACAAATGGAAATGTGGAGAAAATGGATATGCATGACTACATAGTCAAGTTTGAGAGTTCAAGGTTAAAAAACAAGAGAGAAATTAGGAGATTAAAGGAAGAAAACCTAGAGCTCTCAACACAAGTTAACCACTTAAGTGAAGAAGTGGTGAGAACCATGGAGAATGAAGATAAGCTAAGAAAAGAGTTAGACTTATCTAAGAGGAGTGAAGAGGGATGAAGAGGGAGCTTGAAGATGCTAGAGAATTGATGGCCAAGATGGGCTATAGCACTAAAAGACTTGACCACATGTTATATGTTGGAAAAAAACCAAGTGACAAGAAGGGTCTTGGGTTTGAAGATGACAAAGTGTCCTCTACTCCAAGCAAGACCATATTTGTCAAGAGCATGAACCTCAAGGAGTCTCCCCCTCATCAATTACCTAGGAAGAAAATTGACCTAGGAAAGTATTCAAAAAGTGCTCAAGTGAAGGTGGCACCTGGCTAGTCTCTTTTATGACTCTCGTAATAGGACGAGGTTGGAGAGTAGTGCAATGATGAAGTGAAGTTTGTTCCAACAGGGATCGAGTGACCGATTACTGAAATTGATTAGCCTAGATGCTATTCAAACAAGCGAAAAAGGATATTTAAACTAAATAAATTAAACTAATTTAATCTAATGACTAATGCTAATGCAAGAAATAAAATAACACTAAAATAAACTCAAGTGTAATATCGAAGAAAAACATGCTAGGACTTGACTACACCCTACCCTCAATTGACTTCCATTTTAGACTCAATTATTCACCCAAAACATACTCATGCAATTTGTAGATTCATACACCCTAATATTAACCTACAATCTTGGTCAAGCAAAGTAGATTATACCCAAAATGTACCCAAGCCTATCTCTCGATTACCCGGAATATACGAATTGAGTTCATTAAGTTTGTTGGCGCACTAAACGAATCCTATACGCTAGCCTAAGTGGGTGTACTTTTCTAGACATGCATAGAGGGCATTTTATCGAACACGTGGTGTGCATCTCCGGTCAGTACATAACACACCACAATAATTCATTCAAATGGAGATCAATCACTTGAAAGCTTTAAGCATACAAAAATACTCATACAAACCACAAGTTGCACATAAATGGATAAACAAGAATCAATATAAATATATAGTCATGGGTGGGGTTTCATCAAATCCTAACAATATATATTTAGCTCATATTACAAAGAATAGCCATAACATAGATAAAATCAAATAAATACATGGCTATGAAAAAGAGTAAAGGAGAAAGGATGTAGAGAAAACTAGTAGAGAGCTTCTCTTCTTCTTGGGATCTTCTTCTCCTCCTCTCTTTCTTCAACTCTCTCTTGCTCAAAAAGGTGGAGTGGTGTTGGATGTGGAAAAGTGGGAATCAAGTTGTGTTTGGATGTTAAGGAGATTTTGATGCTAGATGGGTTGTGGAAGATGGAAGGTGAGAGTAAAAATGGTGTCTTGGGTTCTTTTCGGTGAGAGAGTTGGTTTGGTTTAAAAATATCAAAGGTTTATATAGATGAATGAATTAGGTCAAGGGCTAGGAGGTAATTTCCATGAAGAAAAACAAATTCTGGGCAAAGGGCGAGCTTGGGGCGAGCTTGGTGAGCTTGCCTTGAGCTCACCTATGCAGATTTGCAACCTGGACCCGAGAGGTTAGCGAGCTCGGGGCAAGCTGCTTGAGCTCGCCTTGGGCTCACATCTCTCTCGGGATGAAGTTTTCCAGCTTCACGCACCGTTACGAAAATGGCCATAACTTCCTTTAAAGAACTCGGAATCATGATCCGTAAAAAGAATTGGAAAGTAGACTCATGGGGCTTTCCAAAAATAGGTTATACAAAACATAGTTCAATCGGAGAAGAGAGATATGGCCCCCGAAAGTTGAAAGCTCTACACTAAGATTTCCAATTTCAGCCCTTTAACCTCCAAAACTCTTCAATTATGCTCAACACCTTATTTTAGAGCATACAACCTACACAATGCTCACAAAATGCATTATATACAAAAACACGCTCAACAACGAGTACAAAATCTAGGAAATGGGGACCTCAAATAGGTATGTAAATCATCCAATCATCACCAAGAAGTCCACCTCAAGCTAATCCTACAAGAGCTCCTCTAGTTAACTTCCTTCAACCTAAGGTCCATCAAGAGAAGAGACCTATCATGCAAGCTCAACCGAGGAAGCAACCAAGTCTTGGTCAACAACAAAGAAGGAAAAATCCTTATCAACAACCAAGACAACCACAAAGACATGGGAAGGCTCAAATGCATCCTCAATGTTATGGTATGATTCCTAACTTTATTCCTACATGTCATTTTTGTGGTATTGATGGTCACATTAGACCAAATTGCTTTCAGTATATCAAAATGCGTAGAGTAGAAAGCATGATAGGAAAGAAAAAGGTTAAAGTCAAGATGCATGTCTCTAGGAAAAATAGAATCAATTTGCATGATCCTATGACATCTAGTGTCCATGTGCCATTGACCACTAGGAAAGAAATTGTTTCACCTAGGTAGATTAGAAGAGATGCTTATTTTTGCAATGTTATTCAAATTGCCTTGAAGGCAAATTCTTCTAATTTTTGGTACTTAGATAGTGGGTGCTCTAGGCACATGATGGGAAACAAGAGTTATTTCAAGACTCTTGTCATGGAGGAAGGGGGATGTGTCACCTTTGGTGATTGATCCAAAAAAAGAGTTGTAGGGAAAGGAACCATTTCCATTCCCGGATTACCCTCCTTATCCAATGTTTTATTTGTTGATAGTTTGAAAGCCAATTTAATAAGCATTTCTCATCTTAGTGATGAAGGATTTTTCATCTTGTTTAGCAAAGATGATTGCTCAATCCTAAAGCCCGATGGACAAACCTTATTGAAAGGTATGAGATCTAGCGACAATTGCTATTGTCACGAGGCTAGAGTTGGCTCTTGTAATATGTCTAAGGATGAGCAAATTGAGTTATGGCATGAAAGACTTGGCCACATGAACTATTGAGATTTACGAATCTTAGATAAGTTCAATGTTGTGTGTGGCATTCCTAAAAGCTTAGGAAGAAAGTCAATGGTGTTTGTAGACCTTGCCAACAAGGAAAACAAACCAAAAGCATGCACAAGAAGGGCAAGTATCTCTCCACCAAGGAGCCCCTAGAGCTTCACCACATGGATCTTATGGGTCTCATGCAAACCGAGAGTTTAAGTGGAAAGAGATACATTTTTGTTTGTGTAGATGATTTATCTAGGTTCACATGGACATATTTTTGAAACTTTTAACAAGTTTAAAATGCTTTGCTTTAAAATTGAAAATGAAAAAGACTCAACATTAAAAGCATTAAACGGATTAGAAGTGATCATGGGAGAGAGTTTGAGAATGCCTACTTTGAAAGCTATTGCTATTGCTTAGGCATCTCCCATGAGTTTTTGGCTTTTGAGACACCTCAACAAAATGGAGTTGTTGAGAGGAAGAATAGAGTCATTCAAGAGATGGCCCGTGTGATGTTGTTTAGCAACAATGTCCCTAGGAACATATGGGCCAAAGCCGTTAATACGACTTGTTATATAGGAAATAAAGTTTTCCTCAAGCCTAGTACTAGGCTAACCTCTTATCAGGTATGGATAGGTCGAAAGCCAAATGTTAGCTACTTCCACACTTTTGAAAGCAAATGCTACATTTTAAATGACCGTGATCAACTTGACAAGTTTGATGCTAAGAGTGATGAATGTATCTTTATTGGCTATGCCTTGAATAGTAAAGCATATAGAGTTTTCAACTTGAAGACTTTAAGCGTTATGGAATCATCAAATGTTGTTTGTGATGATAATAAGCTCAAGTCTAGTGACCATGAGGAGGAGGTTGTTGTAGTAGATGATTCTCTTTTGGAGAAGGTTGTGGAGACTCCTATTGATAGGAGGTCTAACCTTGATGAAGAGGACACACAACCTCTTAATAGAGTTCCTCTCTTGAACTCTAAATAACCCGCTCCTTGGGTTAGACATCTCCATAACAAAGATGATGTTATAAGAGATGTGAATGAGGGTGTTAAGATAGGCGTCAAATAGCTAATCTAATTAGCTGCACACGCTAAACCTTTAAATTGAACCCAAAAAGGTTGATGAAGTCTTGAATGATGAATTTTGGGTTCTTGCCATGCAAAAAGAGCTAAACCAAATTAAAAGAAATGAGGTTTGAACTCTAGTTTCTAAGCATAAGACCACTAATGTCATAGGCACCAAATGGATATATAGAAACTAATCCGATGAGGATGGCAACATAGTGCGTAACAAGGCTAGACTTTTTGCACAAGGGTACTCTCAAATTGAGGGTATTGACTTTGAGGAGACATTTGCTCCTATTGCTCGTTTAGAGTCCATTAGGCTTCTCTTGTCCATTTCTTGTGTGCACAAGTTCAAATTGCACCAAATGGATATGAAGAGTGCCTCCCAAGGGGTTTGTGGATGCACACCATCCCAACCATGTCTATCGCATCAAGAAGGTTCTATATGGGTTGAAACAAGCACCGAGCGATTGATATGCGCGCCTTACTCAATTTTTGTCGACAATGACTACAAAAGAGGTAGTGTGACAAAACTCTATTCATCAAGAAAAACAATGAAATTTCCCTTAAGTAGTTGTGAAATATACCTAGAGGGGGGGGGGGGGGGGGGGGGGGGGGGGGGGGGGGGGGGGGGGGGGGTGAATAGGTATAGGCTCCAAATTCTCCCAATTAAAAATTAATGCGGAATATATCAATGAAAATGCACACTTGATTAAATTTGACAAATTAATTGATTTCACTTATACAAGAGTTAATCAATTTACAAGATATGCAATCAATGAAAGAAATGGAAGATAAAGAAAAGTAAAAGCAAAAATGAACACAAGTGTTTTAAACGTGGTAAAATCTCAAAGAGGAAACATCCACGGGTTGATACCACAACCACCGGCGAAGCAATCCACTATGTGAAAAAGTACTTACACACTCAAGCTATCACTCATGATATCCGCTCAAGCTATCAACTCCTAATCTACCCTCGGGCTAGTGAATCACCAAGCCTACTTCCTATCCGAGATGTATCCCACACCTCTAGAAAGCAACTTCCTATCCAAGACGCTCACGTCTCTAGGACGATTTCTTACTTGCCTATCCGGATCCTCCCGACCCTAGACAAGACTCCCTTGCTTGATTATCCGAGTCCTCCCGACTCTAATCAAGGCTTCCTTGCTCTATCCACAAAGCTTCACTCACTTTGCTAGAGACTTCAACCTAATGCAAGGCTATGATCTAAAGTGATGCAAGTGATGCAAACACAAAAAAATTAAGCTAGATGATCAATCAAGCAAAATGTACATGTTCAATGATAGTCTAGAATATGATTTCAACACACAATCACAAAATTATCTAGAAATCAAGACATGCAAATCAATAAGAACAAAGGTATGAATATTCAATTTATCACACTAAAAACCTAGTTCTTAGATCAAGAAATAGAACCTAGAAAATAATATGAGATACATCATATATTCAATTTCTAGAATCAATTTCATACACAATCAAGTTTAGCACATATATGTTCAAAACAAATCACAAAGCTAAAACTCAATTAACAAATGATCAAACAACCCTAGCAAGTGATCTAACATACTTCTCAACAAATTTCATCAATCAAATAGTAAGAATCAAGAGATGATCAAAGATGAAATTGAAAAGGAAGAAGTTGAAATACACATACTGACCACGTACTGAAAAAGCATCAGCTGAGAAAAATGGTGAAGTCAGCTGTCTCTGGAAATGCTTAGGGTTTGTAGCTCTCTTCGAGACCAACAATTTTGGTTTTGGAATCAATTGATTTCGAGTTCGTATGAGAGAGATATGATCAAAACAAGAAAACAATAATTGTAGAATTCTACAGCAAAATCTTCAAGTGTTCTTCAAAATTCTTAGAAAATGTGGAGGGAAGGAGATGAGCTTAAAAGGAGGGTACGAGCGAATCAGAAGATGACACATCACCTCCCTGTGGGGGGCGCGTGGGGCCCACGGGATCAGAGGGCTCCCTTGGCCGTGGGGCCCACGGCCTCCCACACGGGTAGCCCTTGTGGCCACACGTGATCCCGACTTCTCTCGCACGCACCTTCGGTTCTTCAGCCCATATCTTGGGCATCCGACTTCCGATTTCGAATCCGTTTTCGGATTACGAACCGTGACTCCCTCACGCACGACTACGACTACGACTACGACTACTCAACTTTGAAAAATGGTTGAGAAATCATCTCGGAATCCGACGATGAAGTCAACACAACAAATGAGAACGAAAAGTAGCATAGTCAACTTGTTTGGACTCGAAACCTTATGAATGAGTAACCGAAACGATCGGAACTCAATAAGGCATTAAATAAGAACATGTTCAAGTCCTAAACACAAAATACGGAAAACAAATAAACACATATCACACAACATGCCATATCAAAAAGATGTCACAAAGCATGCAATTCACAAGTTTGTCAATACAAGATCAATGCATGAGCATGTACGAAGTGTGTGAATGTGTTATACCAAATGGTTTGACCACGATGCGGGACACACATGGTATGAATTGTGTGTGTGTGTGTGCGCTAACGCCTTGAAAGAGGATGAAGTCAAGATTTACTTTGACGTTTTTCACCTCTTCAAGACGACTTTTGCACTAGACGTTGCTCTTCACTTTAAGCTTCCTTTCTTCAATAATGTCCTAAGCAAACAACTAATACAATCATAGAGTGTTTTGCAATGGAATTAAGCCAATACAAATCATAAACCTTACAAACATGATGAGCCTTCATAGTTCAAATTATGTTGACGATAAGTGTTTGGCTTCACCCAACAACAGCAAAATCCAACAATTTGTTGAAGTCTGTCTTATAAATTTG
>CM059872.1:9738514-9960503 GCA_030490815.1 Acer saccharum
CCCCCCCCCCCCCCCCCCCCCCCCCCCCCCCCCCCCCCCCCCCCCCCCCCCCCCCCCCCCCCCCCCCCCCCCCCCCCCCCCCCCCCCCCCCCCCCCCCCCCCCAAAAAAAAATATATATATATACACATAAACTACTAACAATATATTTGAATTGTCCATTTCTATGAAACGAAATCAACTCAAACCATACAAAATTCTCTTTTCAATTCCTCGTAATTTTCCAGGGAACCAAAGGGGAAGTTGGTACCTTGTTGAGAGTGGGAGCAGGATGGTGAGTGAATGAGTTGATGGAGAGGTTCATACTGGGAAACGAAGAGATCCAGGAGAGAGAAGCGAATTTATCGTAGCCAGTTGACCGAGTTAAGCGAGTTGGGAGTAACTCAGAGGAAAAAAGCGAAGAAGAAGAAGATATTATGCAGGCCATTTTTTGTTTAGTTGGAAGATGAGAGAGATACAGAGACGACCTCAGATTCAGAGTTATGTTTCTGTTGGGGCTGGCTACTATACTGCTATACAGGCCCTGCGTGATGCAGGGGTGAATATTGCCCTTCTCAGCCGGTTGCAAACCGGCTGCCCCAACTTCAAATTATTATTATTTTTTATTTTTTTCTGTTCCTAATTTTAAATATAAAATTATTAAATTTATAATTATAAATTTATAAAATAAAAAGAAAACTTAAAAAAATAAGTTCAATAATAAAAAATTATATTACACTATTAAATAATTATATTGAATTAAGATGAATTAAATAAGGCTCATTCTTAAGTGCAACATGACACCATACAATTTTGAAAAATAGTATGTGATCACATGTGATTACATGTAATCATAAATATATATAATGTTATCACATATGAATTGCACGTGATCACACAATTAAATTATTGTGATCACATGTTAGAACATACAATCACATATTAGCTGATGTGGTTGTACCAAAGAAGACATGATCACAGTAAAAAAAAAATCGTTGCATCATGTAACATAGCACCTAAGGGCAGCCCATTAAATAATTATGGCTGTGGTAACAACATCTACAGCTTTGGTAATTACGTTTACGGTTACGGCTGTGGTAACTACGTTTACAACTTTGGTAACTACGTTTACGGTTTCTTAAAATTTTGCTTGTAACTATGTTTACAGCTATGGTAACTATGTTTACGGCTTCGGTAACTACGTTTACGGCTTCTTCAAATTACAAGCAAAATTTGAAGAAACCGTAAACGTAGTTACCAAAGCTGTAAACGTAGTTACCACAGTCGTAAACCTAGTTACAAGTGAAATTTTAATAAATCGTAAACGTAGTTACCAAAGCTGTAAACGTAGTTACCAAAGCTGTAAACGTAGTTACTACAGCTATAAACGTAGTTACAAGCAAAATTTTAAGAAACCCTAAACGTAGTTACCAAAGACGTAAACGTAGTTACCACAGCCGTAAACGTAGTTAGAAGAAAATTTTTAAGAAACCGTAAACGTAGTTACCAAAGCCGTAAATGTAGTTACCACAGCCGTAAACGTAGTTACAAGCAAAATTTGAAGAAACTGTAAACGTAGTTACCAAAGCCGTAAATGTAGTTACCACAGCCGTAAATGTAGTTACCACAGCCGTAAACGTCGTTACAAGCAAAATCTGAAGAAACCGTAAACGTAGTTACCAAAGTCGTAAACGTAGTTACCATAGCTATAAACGTAGTTACCATAGATGTAAACGTAGTTACAAGCAAAATTTTAAGAAACCGTAAATGTAGTTACCAAAACCATAAACGTAGTTACCACAACCATAAACGTAGTTACAAGCAAAATTTTAAAATTATGTGAAAAATTTAATTATTTAATTCATCTTAATTCAATATAATTATTTAATTGTGTAATATAATTGTAAGTTCTTTAAGATTGATTGGCTTATTTCGGTGACAAACCACAATTGAGGTTTGACATGTAAGGGTAGCTTAGGTGTTGGTGATCAAGCTCAAAGACCCTCTCAAGACCTCAAGTTGATAAGCACTCCAAAGGTATATCTCTTGTGCTTAATTTTCATTAAAGAGACTAGTTGCACACACACACCTCTCATGCATAACTTCTTGTTGCATATGTGTTTGTATTGTCTCTCCTTGTGTGTTCTTGTCTCCCTCACACACTTGCACTCATTGCTTGCATTTTTATGTGTTAAACCACATGAGAAAGCCTTGTCTTCTTCTGCCGTGGTTGTACTACTGTCCTGGCTAGCCGCAGCATGCAAGCGACATAGACTTGTTTTCTCTGTCGCGGTTTCAACTGCCATCTTGGCTAACCACGTCATGTAAGCGATAGAGACTTGTTTTCTCTATTGTGGTTCAACTACTGTCTTGGCCAACCGCGGCAGTCCACCTAAAGCCAAAACACTGCAGTTTTTCACTCACCCTATAAATATCCCATTATGTTCTCTTATTTCAACCTAGCTCGTATTTGACTCCTTTTGAGAGAAAAAAAAAAAGAATCTATAGTGAGAAAAGCTCCAAAGAGATCATCTTTGATCATTCTAACTCATATCCATGTGCATCAAACATCATCCATCATCATCTAGGATCGTCTAGGATGTATCTATCCATGGGTATTCTTCAACACACATAACTTGGTAAGTTGTTCACTAATTTCATCCATCTTAGTATTTTACTTAACAAGAAATCTCATTTATTACTTGTATGCATCTAGATTAGATTTTATATACAAGATTGAGATATTTGTGTTGATTGATTGAGAGTTGTATTTTGATAGCTATTGTCTAGGATTTTTTTTTTTTTTTTTTTTTTTTTTTTTTTTTTTTGTGCCTTTGATAGCTATATTATATGTCATGTCATATAGTAATATTGATATCTAGGATTGTGATTATTGTCATCTTTCATCCTAGATAAGCATTTAGTGTAACCTAGCATTACTTGTGTAATTGAATATCATGATATTCAATTAGGTTGTTGATCTCTTTAGTGTGAATTAAGTCTTGTGGCTAAGGTTGCTTAGTCCGCAAGCAAATTGATCTAGGTTCACTATTGAAGGTCTGTTGGATAGTAGTGGTGGGTGAGTGACCGTGTAGGGTTTAACGTGGTCAACCTAGGTTGTAAACACCATTACAAATAGTAGATTTGAGGATCGTGTGTGGCACACATATTAGCCAATGGTTTTTCCTTGTTAAAGGTTTCCACATAAAAATCAAGTGTTATTTAATTTCCGCATTTTAAACTTGATTATGGTTCTGACTAGATAGGGGTTTTTATTGAATATTGACTAATAAAAAAAAAAAAAATTGGCAATATGACTTGATTAAAATCTATTCACACACCACCCCAGATATAATTAGACATGCCATAATAGTTTCAATTGGTATCAGAGCGAGTTCCTAGATATATTTAGGAGATTCGTGATTTTTGGTGTGTTTTGCATTTTGTGTTATTTTTGATTATTCATACACTTGCATTCATTTCATTCATTCATAAACACTATGAGTGGAAACGGTGGTGGAAACGAGGGTGCTTCGAGCACAAGGCCTCCATTACTCACTGGGTTAAATTATGCCTCTTGGAAATGTAAGATGGAGTCGTACATTTACCAAATCCATGATAGGGCTTGGATGGCGGTTGAAGACGGCTACACTTCACCGATGATGACTCCTACGGGTGGAGGAGAGGATGTACTCAAACCTAAGGTGCAATGGAATGCGCAAGAGTTTGAAGCATCAAAGTGGAATAGAAAGGCGATGTGTAAGGATTCCTATATCTTTATTGGCTTATTTCGTGGATAAACCACATATTGGGGATTGAATGTAAGGGTAGCTTAGGTGATTCATGATCAAGCTCAAAGATCCTCTCAAGTCCTCAAGGTTGACAAGCACTCTAAAAGTATATCTCCAGTGCTTAGTTTTCGTTGAAGAGATTTAGATTGCACACACACACGTAGCATACTTGCATTTGTGTGCATACTCTTCACATGCCACATTTCACACTTGCACTTTGATGTTGTATTTTGTTGTGTGTTTTTGTGTCGTGTAATTCGTTTCATGAATATGTTCGGAAATGTCCACGCTTGCACAAATGTGTGCTTGGTTTAGTGCGAAGACCGCCTACGGAGAATGCCCTTGGCTTCTCCTTTGGTTTCACCTTTTTTGGTGAATCAGTGGTTTGATCGGTGGCTTGGCTGCCGAACGAAACCGTCGTTTCATACCTGATTGATTTTTATCTCGGGTTTGTTTCTGCGGTTTAATCGGCGGTTTCATCGGCGGTTTCAAAACCGCCGAATGAAATCGTCGTTGATGCTCTATTCTTCTTAGGCTCAATTCGGCGATTGTAAACGACGGCCTAGCCACCGAATTAAACCGTCGATCGTGCGTTTTCAGGGGCAAACTTATCTTTTCACATGCTCTATTTTTGGTATCTATAAATACATCACTTTCTCATCTCTCTAAATCTAACTCTTTCAATACAAGAACCCTAAAGTCTATAGAGAGATTTGTGAGAGAAAAGGCAATCAAGATTGCTCATTTAAACACTCAAAACCATTTTCATATGCATTAAACTTCATCTAACATTTTCTAGCATATCTAGGATGCTTGCTTGCATGGGTCTTTCATCAACACACTTGCTTTGGTAAGTTCTTCACTATTATCATATATAATTAGTATTTTATTTATCAAGGCATCTCTTTTATTACTTGCATGTTCTTGGATGAATGCAAAATGTATGAATAAATCAAAAAATCACACACAATGCAAAACACACCAAAAATAAGCTAGGATCACCTAAATATATCTAGGAACCCGCTCTGATACCAATTGAAACAAATATATGCATGGTATGTATAAAACTATCTAGAGGGGGGGTGAATAGATTTTAAATGATTTTACCCAATTTTCGCATGTATATCAATTTTACGAAAATGCCCCTAACTAGTTAATAAAAACAACAAGTGTAATATGCGGAAATTAAATAACACTTGATATTTACGTGGAAACCCTCACGGGAAAAACCATGGGCTAGTAAGTGCGCCGCACTTGAACCTCGAATCCACTAATTGTGAAATGATTACAACCTAATCTTCCATTGTGCCTTAGGCTTGAGAACCTCCTCTCCTCCATCCATCGAAGTCATCATAGGTGGAGCATATCCATCTTCAACCGCCATCCACACCCTATCATGGATTTGGCATAAGTATGCTTCCATCTTCCCCTTCCATGAGGAGTAATTATCGCCGGTGAGCAACGGTGGCCTCACGCTTAACGCTTCCGCTTTGCTCATCCCGCAATCACTCATAGTACAAACTGATTCAAATTACTAGGATTGCCAAAGAGGCATGGGACATCCTAGAAGTTGCACATGAAGGAACCAAGGTAGTTAAGGACTCCAAGCTCCAAGTCCTCCAAACTTGGTTTGAGACCATTAGGATGGAAGAGCACCAGCAATTCAATGACTTCCAAGCAAGGCTAATGGATATTGTGAACCAAAGTCACCAACTCGATGATCCTTACTCGGATAGAAGAATAAAGCAAAAGACCTTGCGATCACTTCCCGAGAGGTTCGAACCTAAAGTGACAACTTTAGAAGAAAATGACTCCTACAAGGATATGAAGCCGAGTGAAGTCATTATAAGACTTCTAGCCTATGAATCAAGAAAGGCTACCACCTTACCTTCTAAAAAGAAAAAGAATCTAGCCTTGAAAACTTCCAAGGTGGAAGAGGAGGAGGATGACTCAAATGAAGACATGACACTCATTGCTAAGGGATTCAAGAAGTTCTTGAATCTACAAAAGAGTGGTTATGGCTCAAAAGGGGATGACTTCAAGAAGAAGAAGAAGACCACAATCAAGAATGTCAAGCCAAATCATGAGATGTCTTCAAGAGAGAAGATTCAATGCTATGAATGTGGAGGATTCAGGCATATCTCCAAGGAATGTGCAAACTTGGAGAATGGTATAATAGGAAAGGAAATGGCCGCCACTTCTAGTGAAAGTGATAAAGAGGATATGGCCAAGTTTATGGCACTTGTTAGCTCTCATAAGTGGGACAACAAAGTGAAAATTGTTGAAGAAAGTCCCTCGAGCTTGAATGATTGTGAGAATAATTATTTTGCCTTTCCAACCTTCTACAATGAAGAAGAGAATGAGAGTCAAGAAGAATTTGACTCTAGTGAAGATGACTCTTCATCTAACTCCACACATGGATATGTGGAGAAAAAGGTTCTAGATGAATACCTCGCTGAGTTTAAAAACTTAGAAATGAAGACCAAGGAAAAGATGCGAAGACTGAAAGAAGAGAATCTAGACCTTTCAGCTCATATTGACCACTTAAGTGAACAAGTGGAAAGATCCAAGAAGATTGAAGATAAGCTAAGAAAGGAGTTAGACTTATCTAAGAGGAATGAAAAAGGATTAAAGAGAGAGCTTGAAGAGGCTAAAGGGTCAAAGACTAGGATAATTTCTAGCACCAAAAAACTGGACCACATGTTAAGTGTTGGAAAAAGTCCTTATGACAAGAGAGGTCTTGAGTTTGAAAATGGTAAGGAGTCCTCCACTCCTAATAAGACCGTGTTTGTCAAAAGCATGAGCTACGAAAAAGCTTCACCGGTGCAAACTCCTAGGAAGAAGATTGATCTAGAACAATGTTCTCATAGTGCACAAGTGAATGTAGCTCAAAGAAGACAACCTCAAGCTCAACCTATAAGAGTTCCTCATGCTAACTTCCCTCAACCTCAAATCCATAAAGGGAAGAGATCGATCATGCAAACTCAACCAAGGAAGCAACCAAGTCTTGGTCAACAATAAAGAAGAAGAGATCCTATTCAACAACCAAGACAACCACAAAGACATGGGAAGGCTCTTATGCATGCATAAGGACATGGTATGACTCCTAATTTCATCCCTACATGTCATTTTTGTGGAATTGATGGTCATATTAGACCAAAGTGCTTTCATTACATTAAAATGTGTAGAGTTAAAAGCATGATTGAGAAGAAGAAGACTAGAGCTAGAATGCAAGTTCATAGGAAGGATGAGATCCATTTACATGATCCTATGACATCTAGAACTCTTGAACCATTGACCACTAGGAAGAAAAGTATATCACCTAAGTGGATTAGGAAAGATGAACCCTCCTGCTATGAGACAAACATGTCTCACATGGGTTCAACTAAGTCCAATAGACTTGGTAGGTCTATAGGACCTCATGACCTTTATTGATGAAGGGTGGTGATTGACCCCATATGGGGAACTCAAGCAAAGAGAGCTATTTTGCATACTTGTCAGATGCAAAAATTTGAATTATATTATGCTTCTTTTTTAATTGCTTGAGTAAGCTTGGTTGTACATATGTATATATGTTTTCAATTCAATAAATGTGAACCATGCTTTATTTACAATCCATGTCATATTTATGTTCAAACATGCATTTTTGGACTAGAAGATCTACATAGGAAGTATGATTTGAAAGACATATAGTTATCTCCATGACATGATGATTCTTTTATAACATGCTCAAATGAAAAAGCATGAATTGATGATTGCGTTCTTAAATACAAAACTTGTGTGAAAAAGCTTATAAGACTCAAAATGAATAAAGGATTTTATAATCCAAATGTCTCTCTTTCTTTATTAGTTGAACATGGCTACTATCATACGGATATCTTATCCGAAAAAATCAAATAGGGTGCAAAGTCACTCATGCCATGTTTCGCTTATAAAGTTGGATATAGTTGCTCTTATACTGAAAACAATAAAATCTCTATATCCTTGCTTCTCCCATAACAATGGTGAAATTGGTTTGAATTCTTATTAGAGACTTATGTCATTTGTTTTGCCAAATACCATTGTATTTTAGACTTGAATGCTACATGTCTTGTATGCAAAACATGTTTGATTCACACATTTTCTTTAAATAAATCTCCTTGTTTCTCTCCAATTAATTGAGATGCATAAAGTGACTAATACAATTATGCAAATATCTTGTATGCTACTATCTCTCCTTGCTAGAAGTAACTCGGTTGGGGACTACTCCTTTGCCTATATAATGACAAAAATGGGGAGTAGAATGTGGTAAGAGGAGTTGTAAATTGTAGTAGCAATTGTGCATGTTGGGGAGAATATACATTGAGGGGGAGCATTGCATGATGTTGTGCTTAAAATTCTTAAATGCAAATGCTTGTTTTATTTTCACTTGATCATCTCACATATACTTGCTTTGGAAGTGTAATATTTTGTTTTGAATGGTTGATAGTTCTACAAGAGATTGAAGACTTAAAGATTTTTACATTTTAATATCTTTTTGTAATGTAGAATATCTTTGTTATCCCGTAGCTTCAATTATGATTGTGAGGATCAATGTGAGCGGTGGTTTTGTCACGAAATAGCCAAATGGGGAGATTGTAAGGATTCCCATATCTTGATTGGCTTATTTCGTGGACAAACCACATATTGGGGATTGAATGTAAGGATAGCTTAGGTGATTCATGATCAAGCTCAAAGACCCTCTCAAGTCCTCAAGGTTGACAAGCACTCCAAAGGTATATCTCTAGTGTTTAGTGACGCGCCCGAACCAATTCTACAAATGCCACTGTAAATTAACCTATTCTACCTCGATTATACTAAAGGGACGCGCGAGTCTGGTAATCCTATTGCAAGTGCACAAGTCGTTAAACTAGTGTAGTGAGCAAGTAAGGGTATCGTTCCCACAAGGTTAGCACTGTATAGACGCTTAAAAATAGCTTAACTCTACAATTTTCTAATTGTGCTAAAACAAGTTTTAATTAAATTAACTAGTGATTAACAAATTAACTATGCTAAGATTGAAATTGGTTAAGTAACAATTACAACTACTTGATTCAAATTCTAAATTAAAAGTTGTTAAGGGAATAGATTCATTCAAGTATAACCCTAATATCTAATCAATCATTCATTATGTTTAATCATCTATTCCTAACATGCATCTATTCATGTAAATTATTAAGCACTAAATTCTCAACTCTAATCACAATCTAAGGTCAAAGAAGTAATCAAAGGAGAATTATTCCATTGCTAGTAGAGAATTATAAGTTAATAATCTCTACACATAGATGCTATACTAGGAATAAGCAATAAATGGTCATATGCATACAATTTCATCAAGTTATTGCACAATAAAGAAGATTGGTGGTTGCAACCACCACTCATACAAGCATTAATGGATATATGCATAACTTGAGAAGATTATATCAATATGATTGATTATATAGCAAGAGAAATACAAGAATTACATCTAATCCTCTAACAAGAGAAATTATTACACATAGAATCAAGATTACAAAGATATACAATCAAAGGAAACATCACCAATTGGTAAGCTTGTGAAGTGGAAATGATCCTTCTTGCAATCCAAGCCACAATTGCTTCTATGGCAACTTGAGGTGATCATACTAAGTACCCAAAATATGGTGTTTGGTTACCTAGAAAATAGCCAAGAAACAAACTATATCTCTTGCTTGCTAAGAACAAAATATCTAATAATATCTACTTCTCTCTATCTATTCTATCACTCTCTAAGTCTAAAAATATATTTTTTGTGTGTTAATCTAAGTGTTGAGAGCATTCCTTGAGTAGTAAAATGACATGCAAGTGTGCATGGATGAGAGAGAAGGCCTTTCAAGGACAATAGGTGGCAAAAAGACTCCATATGATTGGCTTTTGGGGCGAGCTTCGATCAACTTGTAGCTCATCAGAATCGCCAGCGGGTATGTGTGTGGGGAAAAATACCAAAGAAGTACACGCAGCGGAAGCGATACTAAAAATTAGATTTAGTGACTTTTAAAAATTTTTCCTTTATGAACCTTAAACCCTTTAATTAATTAAACATACATATACAATAACAAAAAGTAGAATACCTTTTGTCGCGTGATCCGATTGACTTACGTCGATGATAATCCGCAAGATCTTCAATCCTAGCACGAACGTGGATCACCTAGGAGCGTAGTCTCCCTTTTCTTTGAATTGCAAACCTGTGAATGGACAAAACAAACTTTTCTTTTCTTTGTTAGTCACAAAAACAATCAAAAGAATGACTAAGATTATTCCGGTCACTTTTGAGTTCTCAATCTAATGATCGAAACTCGTGTGAACCTAGATCGATATCGTATACACAAGCTTATTGATGAATAAGCAAATAGTATACTATCAAAGAATAATCTAACACTCCTTTTTGTTTTAGTAGAATAAAAAACTTTCTATGAATTGAGAAGAAGAAGAAATTTGTATCATGAACACATGTGTGGTGGCCGAATTCTATACTTGTCCATATATAGGTGGCCTAAGTTTGCTTCTTCTTTTCTTTTATTATTAGGGTTGCCGAAATCCTAACCTAGAAATAACTAGGGTTGCCGAAATCACATGCCCACCATAGGCTTATGTTGCACCCTAATTTCCATCTAGTTTTTAAGACATCAAACCCTAATCCAACTCATAGATCTTTTATTCTTTTATTTTGATTAAATAAAAAGACTTCTTATTTGATTAAATAAATAAAACTAATTATTTATTTCCCTATCAAACAAGTCTTTTACTTTTACTTTTAGGAAATATATTTCCTGATTAGAAAAGATTTGTTTCTTTAATTAAACAATTAATTAATAAATTAATTAATTCTTATTTAATTAAAACAATGAAACAAAATAATATATTAGGTTAAACTAACCCTTGCCGCCCCACTTAGAGTAAATGGGCCAAAATATTATTTTCTTATTTCATTTAATCCATTGGACTTTAAATAAAAAGCCCACATGTGAACCAGACCCATTCTTACTAAAAGAAACAAGCCCACATGTCTTTCATTAATATATTAATATAATTGAGCAGCCCATTACTAAAATAATGTGCAAATTATATTCTTAATATATTAAATGCAATTCTAGATGGACCCTTAAATTGGTCCGGTAGAATATATCAAGTGATCCATGCAAGTCCGTGTGGATTGGGGATCTTGGCGGGCCATCTAAATTTAAGCTTCAATAGACATAACCTAATCACAATCAACAAATGATTCACTTAGGTCCGATCCATTAATTTTAACTCATTCCACTAAAGAGCTAAAACTGAACTCTTAAATAAAGATAGAAAAGGAAGATGCTCCTCTTTCATACCCTAGACAATCATATTGGAGATAGTGTATCCTCGTGATTGATATCAGTAATCGCCAAGAGTTCATAGACCGCTTATAACTCTCCAAGTTACCATATTTACTCATATGACCACGTTTTGAACTTGGATATTTTGACTTGTCCAGAAGCCATGTTTTCAATAGACACTATCGAAAACTCAACGTTGAGATTTAATATCCAATTACCTCAAAACATCCATATGATGATATTATACTCTCATTTAATTAAATGGAGCCACGATGTCCATATCTATAAATGAAGTCCTCTATCGATTAACAAATGAATATCACCAAACTATCGAGGATAGACTATGCGATATAATCGTACTCATTGATAACTCAAATGATATCACTTGCAACCATAAGTCCATCATTTATCTCAGGATTAAGATAGACTCTCCGATTGTCCTGATAATGAAAAGACTTTTATCTACTGACGGTTATAGATAAAGTATTTCATTGTGATCTAGTTCAATGCACCCAGTGCACTAGATCCTTTTGCTCGAAGACACTTCGATGATTTTAGACTCATCATATCTCATTTGATCCCACTCAAATGCTAGCAAAAGAATTCTACAACTTTAACAAGATAAAGGTGCCCAGCCTTTAACTTAAGTTGTGAACATTATTCAAGAATAACTAAAGAATTGTGTCTACCACATACATATCCAGATGTACGAACAATTCTTCTTTTCCCATAGTCTTTAGACCTTATGATTATTTACTTTGACAATTATAATATTAAACTATAAATGCTATACGATTTGTTAAACCAAAAATCACTTTATTAATATGAAAAAGATTGTTAATTACAACATTACAGTCTTGCTATTGAGCATAATCCTAACAATGTGCCCTCTGAATGATCCCGCCGTATTTCCTCGTGGGCTTGTTCCGCGGGTTTTATCTCTCCATGGCTCCTGCATGAACTCGCCAAAGCTGACGGTGGCTTCGTGCGGCGAGACATATCCAGCTGAAAGGTGTGTCTGAATTCGCAAGAGTAAGGTTGCTTGCATGGCAGCTTCGTGTGGTGGGACATGTCCCGCTAGGCAGAATGCATGAACCCACCGGCCCTGCTCTTCTTCTGTTTTTTGCCTATTTTGCTCTCTTTTCGTCACTTTGGACAAAAATGCCCTTGAAATGCCTATTTTACTTGAAAAGACTTATTTACAACTTTAAACACATAAAATGCTTAGAAAACGGTTACAAAAACAAGGTAAAAGGGCACTAAATGTAAACATTTGGAGCGCGATCAGACCCCCAAACCTGACTTTTGCTCGTCCCCGAGCAAATTATAAATGCTAGAAACTAAAATAAAAACAAAATTCCACTATGTACTAAATATATACAACGCACACTAAAATATTTCCGAGAGCCGATTCACAAATATGCTAAAAGATGTGATGAGTTAGGAAGTAAACATGCGAAAAACCTCTGGTTAGATGCTAGCACAATTACATTCCTCAAAAACACGCGACAAAGCGCATCCCACACTCTAAGTACTCAGTTTCAAAAACAAAGCACTCAAAAGCAAGAACTCAAATCGCCTTGACTCTATCCTTACCGGATTTCAGTCTGATCTTCTCTCAGAACCTAAGTTGCTCTCAGATAACATATGCGAGTAAGAATATATGTGAGAATCAAATGTAACGCATATGTAATTAAAATTAACGCACAACTTGTGGAAATTGTTTCATGAATGTATTGAAATGCCATAAACGTGGAAAGAGCATGCTTAACTCGCATTCCCCAGCTAGACTTCCTAAAAGATCAACTAGGTCTTTCCATGGTTGTAATGGGGCCAAAGGGTGATATGAAAGAATCACTGGAATTCTGAAGTATTTGATCAACCTTATATTTCACTTTCTTAGCTCAATATTATAAAGTCTCCATGCGTCTAGGCTAAGATTCCATTTTCTTGTGTTCTAATTATTACATAGATTAAAATAATTATGAAGAAATGATGTGCTAAAAGTTTCTTTTTTTTTTTTTTTTTTAAATTTTTTTTTATCAATATGCACAACTATTTATCATCGCCTGAGTACACGCTATTTACTGAATTTCGAGCTATACTAATGCATCTATATCATGCATATCTTTGATCAAAATACAACATCATTCCAAGTGACATAAAAGGAATGTTGATGTGATGGAAAGAAAGGTTTGTGTTTGGCCTCAAAGTTGGTACTTGGAGCACACATCACAACATGGACAGTGTTTAGGTATTTAGTAGCTGAGTACACATGCCTAGAATCATTTCCAGAAGTCCGTCTAACAAGGGAATACAAATCTAACAAGCAGTCCACAATTTTATTGTTCATGGCATTTCAATTATGCAAATGAGATCATGAATTACTTGGACAAGTGTTTACCCTCATAAGGTAAGAATTTAGGCTTTGTTCCTTACGGGTAGTCTCCACTATTGGTTAATGCAATCTTGCACTCAGTTCTATTCACTGGGCAAAAAGAGAAAGGGACTATTACACCATGTGCAATGTCATCTCAAAATGCCATTGTGATAGCTACAATTTAGTGATCAATGCATGCACAAGTCCTTAATCAACACATACCTCTTAGCATCTTAGTTAAACACATATGTTCCCTTGGCTCAATCGGAAGATTTGTGAAAATAGTTTTTTTTTTTAATTTTTTTTTTACACCGTTTAACTAATACAATTTAACTAAGGAAAACAATATATACAAGACACTATATACAATATGTACAATCATGTGAAGGATTGGAAAAGTGGTAATGTGCCCATACCCCTAAACCTAAACTCGACATTGTCCCCAATGTTCACACACGGAAGACAATAATGGAGTTCGTCGGTTTGGTTGTTTGGCCAACAAACAACTTATCAATCTCATGCAAAAAGGACCCTATATGTAACACACATATGATATCCTATCCATCATGCACACTATTTTCAAAAATCCTAGGCACTAACAATCAATCCTACAAAAATTTTCCACACTTAGATCTAAACATCTTACTAACTATGAAAATATATGCAAATAAGCAATATATATAATAATGAAACTAAAAAGACTATAACTATAATCCCAAAGGTAAAGTACTGGGTATACAAAAATGCGAAATAATGCTCCGCCCACAAAAAAAAAATCCATGTGGCGTACCAAACCGCCTACATAGAAATGTCATCGTCACTGAGGTTTAAAGGGGTGAACTAAACTCCTCTAACGGAGTACTGAAACATAGGCTCAGGAGGAGGTGGTGGTCCAACATACGGAACGATGTGCATTGAGGACTTGGGCTCCTCTACAATGTACTCCATCGGATGAGTACTCGTCTCCTCATATCCCTCCGGAAGAAGCTCAATGCTCACCACGTGCGACTCCACATACGCCACATGCTCCACTTGCTCAGGTGCTTGCTCCTGGAATGGTATTCGATCCTCCATCCCCTCCGGATACAGTCCTCTCCTCTCCTCTCCTCTCCTCTCCTCTCCTCTCCTCCGAGTATATCCCTCTCAGCTGGTCTGGTAGACTCCTCTCTAACTCCGGTTTCCCTAACACCTACTCTAAGATCTACTGTTGCTCACATAGTAAGTCCATGAAGTTGAAATTCTGCTGATATATGTCTGGCAGAGCCATTGGACTGAAAGATAAATCATCAATATCAACAAAAGTAAAGGGGTTAGGTATACCTGTCTCTGAAATGGTAGGAATGGTCGATGTCTCTAGTGCGATAGGTGGCGCATCATGCCTGTGCTTCTGACGGCGCTCCTTATCCCGATCACTTGAGTGATCACTCAGCTCATCCATCTGGTAGCCCACTAGTCGCGCAACTGCTCCAGTCAAACCTCTCACTTGCCTTGCGGGGCAGCGAACAGTCCGTGTTAGGGTGGCATTGGACTCCATCAAGTCCTTGTGGGACTGCATCATAGCCCTTGCCCACTTTGGTGCATCAACCTCTCTCTCAGACTTCGTCTCCTCAAACTCAACATCATCAATTCCCACATTAGACTCCTCTCGAGCCTGGGCATCCAATCTCTCATGTTCTCTCCTTGTGATTGACCTACGCTAGGCCAACCTCTGCTCTCTCTGCTCACGTACACTCAGAAGCTTCTCTATACCTGGCTTTTCTTCAACTGCTTCATTGTAGGCCCTTCTGCTTACATTTCCCAAAGGTGTCAGAATTTCATCTGATGGCAAGTCTACTAGAAGGCCTGCCTTCCGTGTAAAATGGGTGATCAAACACGGAAAGAAGAGGCTCAAATTGCTTCGTCTCCCAGACTCTGCTATTCCTTTTACTATCGTACGCCCAACATCAAATTCCAACTGGTTCTTCATCTGGTAGAGCATATGGCCACCTTTTTCTTCAAGTCTGTCCAGTGTCCACTAGGCATGAGGGAGTAACTGAAGTATATACTCCAAAAGTGCTCCTCGAACCCTAGATCTCTCTAATAGACTTTGCCGTCCCAAAGAATGTCTTCATTCCCGGTGAGTGCAATACCGAACTGTTTGTCATAATGCTCGAAGAGGGCATTTGGCTCGTACCCTTCCTCCTACTGAGGGTAACTCTAAGTGTAGAGGTACTTATTGATCTGCTCGGCTGTCATAGAGATAGACTTCCTTCGAACCACAACTGGGGCTCCCCTCTCGAACTCGTCTGGATCTATAGCTGCATAGAACTCCTGAATGATCCTACGGTTGGCTCTCTTCGGAAATGATAAGTAGGCCTCCCACCTTCTTCGGTGGATCTCGTCGAAAATCGTCGTTTGCCCCAACTCATCGAAGTTCACGTCCCTCTCAATAATGAAAGGCCACCTAGTGGTGCCCTCAAGCCTCTCTCTAAAAATTTCCTCCATTGTCCTCTCTGGGCGTGAGGACTTTTCCTCTCCCTTTCGGGACGAATCACCCTTCTCAAATGTGGACACTTTCCTTTTCGGTGCCATCTGTTGTTAGAGCAAGGAAAACACAACAAATACTCCACATAGATTAGCACTCGGGTTAGTGACAACAATTTAAACTACATTTTATTTAAAACATATTCTATACTTATATGTAATATATGTGCCTATGTGCTTGTGCCAATCTCAAAGTAGTTTATCAAATGAGGTAATCAATTCAATCAAATTCATGTGGCATTAGATGCCAATTACATTCACAAATATTCCACATTTAAGCATTATTCTTAAACTTCTATCGCTTTCAAGTGTATACACAAATTGCATCAACTCGTCTCACACATATGTGTATACTGTTCCTAAGTTGTGCAAACACAACTTGAATCAAATTAACAATCATCAATCAATTAGTCTTTCACACGTGCACACACAAATTGCACACACAATTTGCACACACAATTGCAATCACGAATTCCTCACACAAATTGTACACAATATATCGTCAACATATACGCACACAACTTGTATACCCAACATTCCCCTTATCAACACTTCACAATTTCCTCAATCAACCAATTTCAACAACTCAATCACAATTACATTCCAAATTTCCTCAATTTCCTTCCAATTCTTCATGCATCAAATAATCAAGGGCATGCTTTCAATCTATCACTCCATTAACATGCATAATCCTATGCTATCTTCTAGCAATTAAACATTACAAGAATCATTAACATAGACATTATAATTTCAAAACCCCAAATTCAGCCAAATATAAACCCTAACATGAAAAAGTTACGAAATTGAATCATACTTGGGGAATATTGGTCGAATTCAATCCTAGCATGCATAATCAACACAAATAGTAGTAATTAATCTCAAATAATTCAATCAAAATCAAGAATTTTGCAAGAACCCTAACTGTCGCAACCTAGGGCAATTCTAGATGATTTTTACATGAATTCGTGTTCAAAAGAGATTAGATTGAGATGACTTACCTTTACCTTGAGTTTTCGAGTGAATTCGAGCAAGATTGGGGAAGAAATTTGGTGGATTCACGCGGGAAAATTGGAGAAAGTTTGAAAATGGGAAAGTTGTCGTGAAAACGACAGCTCCTATTTATAGGAAATGGAATTGGGCGGCTTTATGCCCGCCGCACAAACCTGTCGAGCCTGATTTTTGGCTCAAAATGCTGCGTTTTGATCACTTGGGATTGCGACGACTTCGTTGACGGTGGGTTTATTCTCGCCGCATGAGCCCACTGCGTCTACATTTTTCTGGCGAGCTTGTTCCTTCTGGAAGGCTGCTTTATTCCAACGGCACGAAACCGCTGGAAACTCCTTTCTCCTTTCTGGCGAGTTTCATCATTCTAGAAGGCTGGCTTATTCCCGCCGCATGAACTCGCCGAATTCCTTTATAATTTGCCGCGGGTTTTGGCATTCTGGACGGCTGGACTTATCCTGCCGCATGAACTCACCAACTTCCCTTTGTCTTTCAGAAGCATCTCCACAGGTTCGTTCATTCTGGACGGCTGGACTTGTCTCGCCGCATGAACCCGCCAGAGTGAAAAAGCTTCCCTTTCAATTCCTTCATTCTCTTTTCTTGATTTCCTAAAACCTACACAACATGGCACAACAAACACACCAAATACAACACATATTTCCTACATTAATTAGTCTACATGAATGTGCTTAACCTATAACGAGGATTTTAAAACCCCCAAACCTTTCTTTTGTCCACCCGATCAATTAAAGATTTAATTTCAAAGCTCGTTGGGTACACAAGAGCTCGATTTAGGTTTTCAATCTCCCAATCACACATCAAAACAATTCAATTTATTTAAAGCTCTAGTATATACAATACAAAAGACTTCTATGTTGTTAAGTGTGTCTTTGATGTACAATCTATGCACACTTAAACAAACATCAATTCAATCACCTCCTCCATGCCCCATTTAGAATGGGTGGTTCAATCACAACATACCCCTTTTCTTTCTTTTTGACCCATAGGGGTCCTTTTCCACTTAGCCCCTCTAACTCGGATTTTACGATCCAAATGGATTTGACATTGGCTTTGGGAATTGGGGTGGCATATTTTCTAACATGCCATCTTTTGTTTGGACAGTTAGGCCTAATGTGGCCTATTCTATGGCAGTAATGACATATATGAGTGAAAGTAGAAAATGTACCTCCCGATGTAGAGTGTGGAGGTTGAATGCGGTTCTTTCTTCTCGGCCTCCGCCTTGGTTTTGGTTTCGGAGCACAAGTGGTGGACTCCTCGTGTGATACATGCATCGTCTTCCTTGAAGGTGGCTTAACCAACCCTTTGGACTTGACCAAAGTGCCTATCTTTGGCATAGCAATCTCAACTTGAGTCTCCCTACTCTTCACTCTCAAGATTTTTAGGGCCTTGTCCCTAGAATGTATTTCCTCCTCCATGACCTTCATCTTGCCTTCAAATTCCTTGCTCAAAGACTGATTCCTTTCTCAGAATTCATCCTTCACTACGGAAAAATCATCTTCAATTTTGTCTTGGAGGGCATAATTTTCCTCTAAAGCTTCATCAAGCTTAGTACTAAGTTTGAAATTCTTCTCCACCAACTCCCGGTTTTCTTCCTTGAGTTGAGCGATGGTATCTTCGTAACTTGATGAATCATGCTTCAAAAGTGGGGTCAAAAGTGGGGTCTTATCGCCGTGAGCGAGTGCTACATACTCCCCGAAAGTAGAGTGGGGTTCATCATCTTGTTCAGCACTAGCGATGTTAAAACAAACACTACCCTTCAACGGGTTCTTCATGCTCTCAAACACTTCAAACTCTGCTGTTTGACCTAAAACTGTCATAGAGAGTCGTCCCTTGTGGACATCGATGATTGCCTTGACAGTTGACATAAATGGTCGCCCTAGCAATATCGGCATCTCCCTTGCCATAGATGAATTGGTCTCAATCTCTAGAATAACAAAATCAGCTGGGATGATCAATTCTCCCACCTAGACTAACACATCTTCGACCACTCCTGTTGGATGTCTTACTGAGCGGTCAGCTAATATCAATTCCATGGTAGTCGGCTTCAATCCCTCTAACCCTAAGTCTTTAAACAATGCATAAGGCATCAAGTTGATCGAAGCTCCTAGGTCCAACATTGCCTTTTCTCTCCAAGTTTCACCAACTGATATGGTGATGATGAAACTTCCCGGATCCTTCATCTTAGGTGGCAATGCCGTTTCCATGGCTGCACTTGCTTCCTTGGAGATCACTATTCTCTCCAGAAATTCTTTCTTCCGCACCTTTGAGTTAAGCTCCTTGAAGAACTTGGCATATGCGGGCATTTTCTCGATCACCTCAAGTAGAGGAAGGCTCACATTCACCTTCGATTGGATGTCATAGATCTCCCTGAAGGCTTGGTCTAACTTCAACTTCTGAAGCCTTCCTGGAAACAAAATTGGAGGCACATACGGGTTAGGCGATTTGTGTATCCTCAAAGTATCCTTGTGTCCTCTCTTCGGACCTTTGCTTGTTCCTATCCCTACTTGAGTATTAAGATCATTTTTACCAGGCACTTTTTTGTCTGCTAAAACATTAACAGGAATATCAGAAATTTCAGGTGGATATGGGTTAGAAAGTACCTTACCACTTCTGAGTACCGTGGCTGACTTGGCTTGTTCAGACTGACTTGGGAGCTTCCCTGGCTCTTTCTTTTGACTAACTTCAGCATACTCCCCTATTTGTCTCTCCAATGTCTTGACTACTCCTTCCATAGAGGTAATCTTGATATGGTTAAGATCGTTGGTGTGATACTAATTAGTGGGCCTGTACTCGTTGTCTCTCTGGCCTTGTTGGCGCCAAGGTAAGTTTTCCTTTACTTTCCATGGTTGTGTACTCTGCTATGGTCTTGGTTGGTGTCCCTAAGGTGGATACCAGTTGTTGTTGTTCTGTGGGGGTAACGGAGGATTCAAACAGTGGTTGTTTCCGTAATTCAGGTTAGGATGCCTTGCCCATCCTGGATTGTACGTGTTGGAGAAAAGATCATCCAATTGTCTTGACTGATGTGGCAGATACACCACTTGTAATTCTTCCTTCCTGGGTGGCACTGGCTCAACCATGGAATTCATGTCCATTCCACGGTTTTCCTTAACAAAAACCTGATCCGCTACTATAGGTTGGTTTCTAAACCTACTCATGAGTGTCTCAATGTTCTTACTCATATCACTCATTTGACTTGCCATTTCCATGCTCACTCCTCCTCGACTACCTCGAGTGTTCCTATGTTGGGAATTCTGTTCAAGCATCTCATACTTATCAAACACAAACTGTGCTGTCTTCTCTCGCATCACTCCACCACATGCGTTATCAACAATCATTTGTGAGAGTCCCGTCAATCCATCATAGAAAGATTGAACTTGTGATACTAAAGTATACTCGTGGTGAGGGCACTGTGCTAAAAGTAGCTTGAATCTACCCCATGATTCATGAAACGCATCCCCTTCCCTTTCTTGGAAATCAGCTATCATACTTTGTATTTCTTTCGTCTTCCATGAGGGAAAATACTTAGCAAAAAAACTTTTGCTCAACATCGCTCCATGTGGTAAGTGATCCTGCTGGTAATGCCATGAGCCACTTTTTGGCATCGTCTCTCATACAATACGAAAAACATCGCATGTGTAAATGATCCTCCGTCAAATTCCTGAGTGGAAAAGTATTCAACACATTGTAATATTCCTTCATGAATTGAAGGCAGTCTTCACTTAGGTTACCACCAAAGTGCGGAAGTGTGTTGTAGTACAAGTTTTTCAGTTCGTAATAACTCTAGGCATCATCTAACAATATAGCTGAAGGATGTGATCCAACAGTAGGCAATGAGAATTCCTTCATCATTTGTTAACCCTGTCCGTGTTCTGAACCAATGGATGTACTGCTAGAAGAGGTTGACCCTTCCTCAAGGTCGGATAGTCCTCTAGGATTGTCCGTCATCGTCGATAGCCTTGCTATGCGATCAATATTTTCAACAAAAGGTTCAAGCGGACTTCCCAAAGATCGTCTTCCGTGCATCAATTCGTGACAAGAAACCTGAAAGTACACTACAATAAACTACCAGAAGGTTAAGTGCTTAAAACAGAAAATTACTACGATTATGCAAAGATTCAATTAACTAATGTTCTAAAAAGAAGAGTCGTGCTCCTCGACAGTGGCGCCATAGATTTTGACGTGCTCGAACCGATTCTACAAATGCCATTATAAATTAACCTATTCTACCTCGGTTATACTAAAGGGACGCGCGAGTCTGGTGACCCTATTGCAAGTGCACAAGTTGTTAAACTAGTGTAGTGAGCAAGTAAGGGTATCGTTCCCACAAAGTTAGCACTGTATAGACGCTTAAAAATAGCTTAACTCTACAATTTTCTAATCGTGCTAAAGCAAGTTTTAATTAAATTAACTAGTGATTAACAAATTAACTATGCTAAGATTGAAATTGGCTAAGTAACAATTACAACTACTTGATTCAAATTCTAAATTAAAAGTTGTTAAGGGAATAGATTCATTCAACCCTAATATCTAATCAATCATTCATTAGGTTTAATCATCTATTCCTAACATGCATCTATTCATGTAAATTATTAAGCACTAAATTCTCAACTCTAATCACAATCTAAGGTCAGAGAAGTAATCAAAGGAGAATTATTCCATTGCTAGTAGAGAATTATAAGTTAATAATCTCTACACATAGATGCTATACTAGGAATAAGCAATAAATGGTCCTATGCATACAATTTCATCAAGTTATTGCACAATAAAGAAGATTGGTGGTTGCAACCACCACTCATACAAGCATTAATGGATATATGCATTGAAAGTTCTCAAATAAACTAGGTGTGTACTAACATATTAATCTAGAGGGGGGGGGGGGGGGGGGGGGGGGGGGGTGAATAGATTTTATCAAATATTACCCAATTTTCGCATGCAAGTCAATTTTACGAAAATGCCCCTAACTAGTCAAAATAATATATCAAGTGTAATATGTGCGGAATTTAAATAACACAAGATATATACGTGGAAACCCAACCACTGGGAAAAACCACGGGCTGTATAGTGCGCCACTCTCGGAACTCGAAATCACTAATTGAAATGAAGTTTACAATCTATGTAGACCTCGTCTAACACTCCGGTCTGTAACCCCTCACTTCTACCCAGCGGGCCTTTATTAGCAACCCTATTCCAATTTGCTTGAGGCCTAAGCACTCTTAGCCCCAAGACTTACTTCTCAATGCAGAGAAACAACCTAAGTGAATATGTATGAATATTCAAAATGCAAATTAGAGCTAGGTTATTCTATATGCTTATCTAGGATAATGATTTTGCAATTAAAACAATCCTAGATATAAATGGCTAGATGACATGTCAAATAGCTTAGATAAATATAGATTATAAAAACCTAGATATCTATCACAATACAACACACAATCACGTCAACACAACAATCTCTATTTTGAATAATAGATGTTAATTTAAGAACAAGCAAATAATAAAAGAGATGCCTTGATAAATAAAACACTAATTATAAATGATAATAGTGAAGAACATACCAAGGGAAGTGTGTTGACCAAGACCCATGCAAGTAAACATCCTAACTATGCTAGAAAATGTTTAGATGATATTTTTATGCATATGAAAATGGGTTTTGAGAGTTAAAGACAAGTTCTTGAGAGTTTCTCACTTGAAGATATTTTTCTCTCAAAAATGTGTTTGTTGCCCTAAAAAAAGAATGAAGAAGAATATATATATATATATATATATATGTGAGTTTCTTTTTTTTTTTTTTTTAACATCAGGTCTGCACGTTATATATATATATATATATATGTATATATTTTAAGAATACAAAATGCATATATATATATATATATAACGTGCAAACCTGATGTTAAAAAAAAAAAAAAAAGAAACTCACATATATATATATATATATATATATATGTATATATTTTAACAATACAAAATGCACCAAGTCTGCACGTTATATATATATATAAATATTTTTAACTAAACAAAATGCACACAAATAAAAAATTTAAATGATGCTAATCAAGTGAGGTGAGCTCACGTGAGATAAAATCAAGAGGTCAAATGAATTGTCAAAGTATATCCATTTAGTCAACATTCAACACAACAAACATGAGCTCACATATAAGCACAACACACAAATAAATGCCTATGAAAATCAAAACAAATTGAAGCAAATCAGGTGAGGCGCGTTGAGAGAGGGCGTGGCACCAATGGGGGCAGAGAGAGCTTTTTCGCATGGGGAGCCCGTGGCTCACGCCACTCTCTTGCTTGCCTTGCTAGGTGTGGCTATCATGCCACACTAAGCTGACTTCGGACCCGAGTGTTCTTCAGTCCAGTTGACCTCAACTATTGGAATCCAATTCCGTCTTCGGAATATTGACCCAGATTTAGATTTAAATATAAATATAGAAAATTATATAACTTTCCAATTTAAGCTCGGAATTAAAATCCGGTTTCCGATAAAAACACAGAATGTCCCAAATGTCTTGGAAATCATCCGAAACATATAGAAAAGTCTCCGAATCGCATAAAAAAATATAGAATAACCTAGCTCTAATTTGCATTTTGAAAAGTCCCAAATGTCCCAAATGTCTTGGACAAATCCACGCATAAAAAAATATATAATAAAGAAGTGCAAGTGTGGAATGTTGTAAGGATTCCCGTTGTTTTTAATTGGCTTCTTTCGTGATCAAACCATATATGGAGATCATATAAGGGTAGCTTAGGAATGTGTTCAAGCTCAAGGCCCTTGCAAGTGTTAAGCACTCAAAAGGTAATACTCTAAGTGCTTACTTGTCTTGAAGAGATAGTTGCACACACTCACAACTCATGCATATGTTTATTCCTTGTATGTTGTGATTCTTATGGTTGTGCATTAATGATCATTTAACATCTTTTCTTGCTTGATATTTTGATTGTATCTTGTGATTATATGTCATAGCATTTTAGGCCTTTAGGATGCATCTTAATTTACCTTTGTACCCCTTGCATGATTGCTTGTGGGGTTCAAAGTTGTGGGCTGTGCGCTGGTCCTCCTGCGCCTGTCGTCCAGCGCAGCTCACCAGCGCAAAACGCCCAGTGGCGTGCCGCTGGTCGTGCGCTGGTCCACACCAGCGCTAATCGCCCAGTGGTGCTCCGCTGGTCTAGCGCCTATGTGAGCGCATGTCGTCCAGCGCCATTGCAAAAATGTGCTTCTGCGCTGGTCCTACGCTTGTCGTCCAGCGCAGGTCCACCAGCGCATAGAGCAATTTTCTGGCGCATGTTCAAAATGACCTCACTTCACTTATGGACTCTATATATATGGTAACTTGTTTTTAGGTCACTTAAGAGAGTTCATATTCAAGCTTCATACTTAGGATATTTTTCAAGACAAGAAAAATACACAAAGAACTCATTTTTAATTACTCAAACAATTTTTCATGATCATCAATCATCATCTAGCATCATCTTAGATCATCTAGATGTCATCTAGCATGGATTCTTCATCATACTTTGCTTGGTAAGCTTTTCACTAATATCTTACATATTTTGTGTTTCTCTTATCTAGCAATCTCAATTAATTACTTGTTTGTTATTTTGTATGCTTTGGATACAAGATTGAGATTAGTATGATGTATGTTTGAGAAGTTGTATTGTGCTAGCATATTAGGTTTTGTGCTTAATATTGATTAGCTAAACTAATTGACATGTCATTTAGTTTTGATATCTAGGATTGTTCTTAATTGCATATTAATCATCTTAGATAAGCATATAGGGTTTCCCTTACTCTATGTTGCATTTGGATATTCATATATTCACTTAGGGTTGTTATTCTCTTCTAGAGAAAGTAAGTCTTGTGTGTAGCAACCGGGATTAGGTTGCTTAGATCGCAAGCAAATTGGACTAGGTTCACTCATACCGGGATTAGGTAGGTGTGTGATTACTTCCGGGATTAGGTTGTAATTGTTTACACATTTAGTGGATTCGAGGTTCGAGTGTGGCTTACTTACTAGCCCGTGGTTTTTCCCGTGAGGGTTTCCACGTAAAAATCAATTCTTATTTAATTTTTGCATTTTATACTTGATTTATTGCTTTATCTATTTAGGGGTAAATTCGTGATTTTGACGAACACGAAAAGTTGGGTAAAAAGCGTAAAATCTATTCACCCCCCCCCTCTAGATAGTTTTATACACACCGTGCTATATTTAGTTTCAATTGGTATCAGAGCGGGTTCCTAGACATACATAGGTGATCCTTGCTTATTTTGGTGTGTTTTGCATTTTGTGTGATTTTTGATCATTCATACATTTGCATTCATTTCATTCATTCATAAACACTATGAGTGGAAACGGTGGAAATGGTGGTGGCCACGAAGGAGCTTCTAGCACAAGGCCTCCACTTCTTACCGGATTGAATTATTCCCAATGGAAAGGGAAGATGGAATCCTACATATGCCAAATTCATGACCGTGCATGGATGGCGGTGGAAGACGGATATGATCTCCCTATGATGACTCCCGCGGGTGGAGGAGAAGATGTTTTGAAGCCTAAGGCGCAATGGAACGTGCAAGAGTTTGAGGCTTCTAAGTGGAATAGGAAGGCTATGCATGCCATTATGTGTGCAATGGATGAGAATCAGTACAAGCTTATTCAGAATACTCAGATTGCAAAAGTGGCACGGGACATCCTTCAAGTTGCACATGAGGGAACCGAGGTGGTGAAGGAGTCCAAGCTTCAAGTCCTCCAAACTCAATTTGAGTTACTTAGGATGGGAGAGGATGAATGCTTCAATGACTTCGAAATCAAATTGATGGACATAGTAAATCAAAGCCATCAACTCGGAGACCCGTATTCGGATAGGAGAGTCAAGCAAAAAATTATGAGATCTCTCCCCGATAGGTTTGAATCAAAGGTGACGGCCATAGAAGAAAATAGTGGCTACATGGATATGAAGCCAAGTGATGTAATTGGACGTCTCCTTGCATATGAGTCTAGGAAGGCTCCTAGCACCATTACTCCTCCTAAGAAGTCTAAAGGAATAGCTTTGAAAGCATCTAAGGATGCAAAGGAGCCAAAGCATGAATCGGATGAAGACCTTGCCTTATTTGTGAAAAGGTTTAATAAGGTTATGGGGTTCAAAAGAAGAAGGGATTTGGGTCAAGAGGACAAGATTTGAAGAAAAAAGGTTCCTTCAATAAGTTTGAGCCTAGACAAGAGAGGACCGAAAGGAAAGGGGTCCGATGCTTTGAATGTGGTGGGATTGGTCACTTTGCCCCCGAATGTGCTAATCACAATGAAAAGAAGAAGGGTAAAGTGATGGCCGCCACTTGGAGTGGGAGTAGTGATGACTCCAATGAGGAAGATGAGTCTTCAAGTGAAGAAGAGCTCATGGCTAACTTCCTAGCTTTTGCCTCATCTCACAAGAGCAAAAGTGCTAGTGAAAAGGAGGATTTGAGTCAAGAGGAAATTGACTCTAGTGAAGAAGAAAGTGACTCCTCTTCTATTTCCAAAAAGAAATTTGTGAAGCAAAAGGTGCTTGCTAAATACCATGCCGAGTTCAATGATTTAGCAATTAAAAGCACAAGAAAGATTGAGAGGTTGAGAGAAGAGAACCTTGAACTTTCGGCTCACAATGACCACTTAAGTGAACAAGTGGAAAGATTGAAAAGGAGAGAGGATAAGTTAATTGAGGAGTTAGACTTATCCAAGAGAAGTGAAGAAGGCTTGAAGAGGGAACTTGTTGAAGTTAAAGGGTCCTTGGCTAGGATAGATTCTAGCACCAAGAAGCTTGATCATTTACTTGGTGTTGGAAAGAGTCCAAGTGACAAGAGAGGTCTTGGGTATGAAGATGGCAAGAAAATCTCAACCTCTAACAAGACTGTGTTTGTCAAGAGCTTGAAGAACGAAGAAACTTCATTTGTGCAACCTCCTAGGAAAAAGTTAGAAGTAGGACAATGTTCTAATGCACAAGTGAAAATGGGGCCAAGAAGGAAATCTCAAGCTCAACCCCCTAGGGTCCCTCAAGCCAACACTCCTCCAAAATTAGCTCACAAAGGAAAGAGACCAATCATGCAACCTCAAGCTTGGAAGCAACCTAGACCGTTTCAACAACGAAGATGGATTGAACCCACTTATCCACAAAGACATGGACGAGCTCCCATACGTGCACAAAGACGAGGTATGATTCCTTTTTTTCATCCCTATTTGTCACTTTTGTGGTTGTGATGGTCATATTAGACCAAATTGCTTTCAATATATTAAAATGTGTAGAAAACAAAGCATGATTGAAAAGAGAAAGAATAGAGCCAAGATGCATGTTTCTAGGAATGATAATATTGATTTGCATGATCCTACGAATAGTAGAGCACATGTACCAGAGACTACTAAGAAAGCTAAAA
Source organism: Acer saccharum (assembly GCA_030490815.1). Lineage (NCBI taxonomy): Eukaryota > Viridiplantae > Streptophyta > Magnoliopsida > Sapindales > Sapindaceae > Acer > Acer saccharum. The sequence goes on from CM059872.1 coordinate 9,765,963, forward strand.
TTGTTGCTAAGTGGATTAGAAAGAATGAAAATGTTTGCCATGTTGCACAAATAGCCTTGAAGGCAAATTCTTCTAATTTTTGGTATTTGGATAGTGGGTGCTCTAGGCACATGACGGGAAACAAGAGTTTCTTCGAGACTCTTGTTATGGAGGAAGGTGGAAATGTCACTTTTGGTGATGGATCCAAAAGAAATGTTGTAGGGAAAGGAACCATTTTCGTTCCCGGATTACCCTCCTTATCCAATGCTTTATTTGTTGATGGCTTGAAAGCCAATTTAATAAGCATTTCACATCTTAGTGATGAAGGATATTCCGTCTTGTTTTCTAAAGATTATTGCTCTATCCTAAAACCCGATGGACAAACCTTGTTGAAGGGCATGAGATCTAGCGACAATTGTTGTTGTCTTGAAGCTAGTATTGTATCTAATCATGTGTCCATGGATGAGCAAATTGAGTTGTGGCATGAAAGACTTGGCCAAATGAACTTTAGGGATCTACGGACCCTTGGAAAGTTCAATTGTGTGCGTGGCCTCCCTAAGCTTGGGAAGAAAGCCAATGGTGTTTGTGGACCTTGCCAACAAGGAAAGCAAACTAAAAGCATGCACAAAAAGGGTAAGTATCTCACCACCAAGGAGCCTCTTGAGCTTCTCCACATGGACCTCATGGGTCCCATGCAAACCGAAAGTTTGGGTGGAAAGAGATACATTTTTGTTTGTGTTGATGATTTCTCTAGATTTACATGGACATATTTTCTTAGAGAAAAATCCAAAACTTTTGATAAGTTTAAAATGCTTTGTACTAAATTACAAAATGAAATAAATTCTAGTATTAAAAGCATTAAACAGATTAGAAGTGACCATGGGAGAGAGTTTGAGAATGCCTCTTTTGAAAGCTATTGTGATAGCTTAGGCATCTCCCATGAGTTTTCGGCTCCTAGGACACCTCAACAAAATGGAGTTGTTGAGAGGAAGAATAGGGTCCTCCAAGAGATGGCCCGAGTGATGTTGCTTAGCAACAATGTCCCTAGGAACCTATGGGCCGAAGCCGTTAATACGGCTTGCTACATAGGAAATAGAGTGTTCCTAAGGCCCGGTACTAGAAACACCTCCTATGAGTTATGGAAAGGCAAGAGGCCAAATGTTAGCTACTTCCACACTTTTGGAAGCAAATGCTACATTTTGAATGACCGTGATCAACTTGGCAAATTTGATGCTAAGAGTGATGAGGGGATTTTTATTGGCTATGCCTTGAATAGTAGAGCCTATAGAGTTTTCAATTTAAAGACTCTAAGTGTTATGGAATCATCTAATGTCGTATTTGATGATACTAGGCTCAAGTCTAATGATCATGAGGAGGAGGTTATTTTTAGTGATGGTTCTCCTTTGGAGGAGGTTGTGGTGTCTCCTAATGTTGGGACATCTAATGTCAACAATGATGACACACAACCTATTGATAGAGTTCCTCTCTTGGACTCTAAAGAACCCGCTCCATGGGTTAGGAAACTCCATGATAAAGAAGATATCATTGGAGAGGTTAATGAGGGTGTTAGGACTAGACGTCAACTTGCTAATCTTATTAGCTATACTTGCTACACCTCTCAAAGTGAACCCAAAAAGGTTGAAGAAGCCTTAAATGATGAATTTTGGGTTCTTGCCATGCAAGAATAGCTAAACCAAATCGAAAGGAATGAGGTTTGGACTCTAGTTCCTAGGCCTATGACCACTAATGTCATAGGCACCAAATGGATATTTAGGAACAAATCTGATGAGGATGGCAACATAGTGTGGAACAAGGCTAGACTTGTAGCACAAGGGTACTCTCAAATTGAGGGTATCGACTTTGAGGAGACTTTTGCTCCCGTTGCCCGCTTAGAGTCCATTAGGCTTCTCTTGTCCATCTCTTGTGTGCACAAGTTCAAATTGCACCAAATGGACGTCAAGAGTGCCTTCCTCAATGGCTTCTTGCAAGAGGAAGTGTTTGTTGAACAACCCAAAGGGTTTGTGGATGCTCACCACCCCAACCATGTCTATCGCCTCAAAAAGGCACTATATGGGTTGAAACAAGCACCGAGGGCTTGGTATGAGCGCATCACTCAATTTCTTGTTGACAATAACTACACAAGAGGTAGTGTTGACAAGACACTATTCATCAAGAGAGACAATGATGAGCTTTTCATAGCTCAAATATATGTTGATGACATAGTGTTTGGCTACACCAACAACACCAAAGTCCAACAATTTGTTGATGTCATGTCTCATGAATTTGAGATGAGTCTTGTTGGTGAGCTTAGTTACTTCCTAGGTTTGCAAATTAGGCAACTAGATGATGGGATTTTCATATCCCAAGCCAAATATGCCAAAAACCTAGTGAAGAAGTTTAGTCTTGAAAAAGCCAAACATTGTGATACTCCTATGAGCACCACTTTGAAGCTAAGCAAGGATGCTAGCGGTAAAAGTGTGGACCAAACCTTATATCGTGGCATGATAGGGAGCTTGCTCTATTTGACCGCAAGTTAGCCCGACATATCATTTAGTGTAGGAGTTTGTGCTAGGTACCAATCCGATCCCAAGGAGTCTCATCTCTCTTCGGTTAAGAGAGTCATTCGCTTTGTGAATGAGACTTCTAATTATGGGATTTGGTACTCATTTGACACTAATCCTAGTCTTGTAGGATATAGTGATGCGGATTGGGCAGGAAATTGTGATGATAGGAAGAGCACATCGGACGGTTGCTTCTTTCTAGGCAACAACTTGGTGTCTTGGTTTTGCAAGAAGCAAAACTCGATTTCCTTGTCCATGGCCGAGGCCGAGTACATAGTCGCGGGGAGTGGATGCACTCAACTTATATGGATGAAGCAAATGCTAGTAGACTACGGATTCAACCAAGGTACTCTCACTCTCTTTTGTGATAACATGAGTGCTATTAATATTTCCAAGAATCCGGTTCAACATTCTAGAACTAAGCATATTGACATCTGCCATCACTTCATTAGAGAGCTTGTTGAAAATAAATGCATAGTACTTGAACATGTAGGTACTAATGATCAACTTGCGGACTTATTTACTAAACCCTTAGATGCTACTCGATTTAAAACTCATAGTAGATCTATTGGGATATGTCTTGTGGAGTGATGTGTTTTATGATTGACCCCATACGAGGAACTCAAGCAAAGAGAGCTATTTTGCATTCTTGTCACTTGCAAAAAATTTGAAATAACTTATGCCTCTTCTTTTGATTACTTGAGTAAGCTTGGTTGTACATATGTATATATGTTTTCTATTCTATAAAGTGTGAACCTTGCTTGTTTACAATCCATGTCATATTTATGTTCAAACATGCATTTTTGGACTAGGAGATTTACATAGGAAGTATGATGTGAATGACCTATAGTTATCTCCATGACATGATGATTCTTTAATAACATGCTAATGATAAATGAAAAAGCATGAAATTCATATAACATGCTCACATGAAAAGCATGAATTGATGATTGTATATTCTTAAAATGCAAAACTTGTGTGAAAGCTTATGAGACTCAAAATGAATAAAGGATCTTGTATCCGTTCAAAGGAATTTACATTCCAATTGTCTCTCTTTCTTTATTGGTTGAACATGGCTACTATCATACGGATATCTTATCCGGAAAAATCAAATAGGGTGCAAAGTCGCTCATGCCATGTTTCGCTTATAAAGTTGGATATAGTTACTCTTAAATTGAAATCAATAATCTCTATATCCTTGCTTTTCCCATGACATTGGTGAAATTGGTTTGAATTCTTATTAGAAACCTTTGTCATTTGCTTTGCCAAATACCATTGTATTTTGGACTTGAATGCTATATGTCTTGTATGCAAAGCATTTTGGATTCACACATTTTCTCAAATAAATCTCCTTGTTTCTCTCCAATTAATTGAGATGCATAAAGTGACTTATATGTATATGCAAATATCTTGCATGCTTCTATCTCTCTTTGCCTTGAGTGACCCGGTTGGGGACTACTCCTTTGCCTATATCATGACAAAAAGGGGGAGTAGGAATGGTAAGGGGAGTTGCATTGTTGTTGCAAATTGGGGAGATAACACATTGAGGGGGAGTAACCCTTTGAGGGGGAGCATTGCATTTATCATACATTGCATATATTTTGTAATGTTGTGCCTAAATTCTAAAAATGCAAATGCTTGTTTTGATATCACTTGATTAATCTCACATGTACTTTTTGGAAAAATATAGAAACTTTATTTTGTAGGGTTGGTTGTTCTACAAGAAATTGGAGCATTGAAGATTTATTTTGTTTATTATCTCTTTGTATTGTAGAAGATCTATGTTATCCCGTTGTTTCTATTTTTATGTGAGGAATCAATGTGAGTGATGGTTTTGTCACGAAATAGCCAAAGGGGGAGATTGTAAGGATTCCCGTTGTTTTTAATTGGCTTATTTCGTGATCAAACCATATGTGGAAATCATGTAAGGGTAGCTTAGGAATGTGTTCAAGCTCAAGGCCATTGCAAGTGTTAAGCACTCAAAAGGTAATACTCTAAGTGCTTACTTGTCTTGAAGAGATAGTTGCACACACTCACAACTCATGCATATGTTTATTCCTTGTATGTTGTGATTCTTATGGTTGTGCATTAATGATCATTTAACATCTCTTCTTGCTTGATATTTTGATTGCATCTTGTGATTATATGTCATAGCATTTTAGGCCTTTAGGATGCATCTTAATTTACCTTTGTACCCCTTGCATGATTGCTTGTGGGGTTCAAAGTTGTGGGCTGTGCGCTGGTCCTCCTGCGCCTGTCGTCCAGTGCAGCTCACCAGTGCAAAACGCCCAGTGGCGTGCCGCTGGTTGTGTGCTGGTCCACACCAGCGCAAGCCCACCAGTGCTAATCGCCCAGTGGTGCTCCGCTGGTCTAGCGCCTGTGTGAGCGCATGTCGTCCAGCGCCATTGCAAAAATGTGCTTATGCGCTGGTCCTGCGCTTGTCGTCCAGCGCAGGTCCACCAGCGCACATAGCAATTTTCTGGCCCGTGTTCAAAACGATCTCACTTCACTTATGGCCTCTATATATATGGTAACTTGTTTTTAGGTCACTTAAGAGAGTTCATATTCAAGCTTCATACTTAGGATATTTTTTAAGACAAGAAAAATACACAAAGAACTCATTTTTAATTACTCAAACACTTTTTCATGATCATCAATCATCATCTAGCATCATCTTAGATCATCTAGATGTCATCTAGCATGGATTCTTCATCATACTTTGCTTGGTAAGCTTTTCACTAATATCTTACATATTTTGTGTTTCTCTTATCTAGCAATCTCAATTAATTACTTGTTTGTTATTTTGTATGCTATGGATACAAGATTGAGATTAGTATGATGTATGTTTGAGAAGTTGTATTGTGCTAGCATATTAGGTTTTGTGCTTAATATTGATTAGCTAAACTAATTGACATGTCATTTAGTTTTGATATCTAGGATTGTTCTTAATTGCATATTAATCATCTTAGATAAGCATATAGGGTTTCCCTTGCTCTATGTTGCATTTGGATATTCATATATTCACTTAGGGTTGTTATTCTCTTCTAGAGAAAGTAAGTCTTGTGTGTAGCAACCGGGATTAGGTTGCTTAGATCGCAAGCAAATTGGACTAGGTTCACTCATACCGGGATTAGGTAGGTGTGTGATTACTTCCGGGATTAGGTTGTAATTGTTTACACATTTAGTGGATTCGAGGTTCGAGTGTGGCTTACTTACTAGCCCGTGGTTTTTCCCGTGAGGGTTTCCACGTAAAAATCAATTCTTATTTAATTTTTGCATTTTATACTTGATTTATTGCTTTATCTATTTAGGGGTAAATTCGTGATTTTGACGAACACGAAAAGTTGGGTAAAAAGCGTAAAATCTATTCACCCCTCCTCTAGATAGTTTTATACACACCGTGCTATATTTAGTTTCAAATGTGACATGTGAAGAGAATGCACACAAATGAGACACACAACATACAAGGATTAAACATATGCATGAGTTGTGAGTGTGTGCAACTATCTCTTCAAGACAAGTAAGCACATAGAAAATTACCTTCGGTGCTTATCAAGAATGAGGTCTTCAAAAGGGCCTTAGCAATAACACCTACACTTATGCTACCCTTACATATAATCCCCAACACGTGGTTTGTCCACGAAATAAGCCAATCAAGATATGAGAATTCTTACAATCTCCCCCTTTGGCTATTTCGTGACAAAACCACCACTCACATTGATTCCTCACAAAAATTAGAAACTACGGGTCAACAATGATTTTCTACTTTACAAAGAGATATAATAACGAAAAAAAAAAATCTTGAAGTCTTCGATCTCTTGTAGAACAATCAATCCCTGAAAGCAAAGTTTCTATACTTTCCAATACAAGTAAAAAGTGAGATGAATCAAGTGAGAATATAAACAAGCATTTGCATTCTAAGAATTTAAGTGCAACTACAACATCATGCAATAATTGTGAATGCAATGCTCCCCCTCAAAGGGTTACTCCCCCTCAATATATATTCTCCCCAATGTGCACAATTGCTACAACAATTTGCACCTCCCCTTACCACATCCTACTCCCCCTTTTTGTCATGATATAGGCAAAGGAGTAGTCCCCAACCGGGTCACTCAAGGCAAAGAGGGATAGTAGCATTCTAGTATTTGCATAATCAATATAAGTCACTTTATGCAATCTCAATTAATCGGAGAGAAACAAGGAGTTTTATTAGTATAAAAATATGTGAATCAAAAATGCTTTGCATACAAGACATATAGCATTCAAGCCCAAAATACCATGGTATTTGGCAAAGCAAATGACAAAGGTTTCTAATAGGAATTCAAACCAATTTCACCATTGTCATGAGAGAAGCAAGGATATAGAAATTTCATTGATTTCAATTTAAGAACAACTATATCCAACTTTATAAGCTAAACATGTCATGAGCAACTTTGCACCCTATTTGATTTTTCCGGATAAGATATCCGTATGATAGTAGACATGTTCAACCAATAAAGAAAGAGAGACATTTGGATTGTAAAATCCTTGAATGGATACAAGATCCTTTTTCATTTGAGTCTCATAAGCTTTTTCACACACGTTTTTGCATTTAAGAACGCAATTATCAATTCATGCTTTTTCATTAGACATTAGCATGTTATAAAAGAATCATCATGTCATGGAGATAACTAAAGGTCATTCATATCATACTTCCTATGAAAATCTCCTAGTCCAAAATGCATGTTTGAACATAAATATGACATGGATTGTAAACAAGCAAGGTTCACACTTATTGAATTGAACATATATATACATATGCGCAACCAAGCTTACTCAAGCAACAAAAAGAGAAGCATAAGATATTTCAAAATTTTTGCAAGTGACAATAATGCAAAAATAGCTCTCTTTGCTTGAGTTCCCCATATGGGGTTAGAATCAACCTTCATCAATGAAGGCGATGAGGTCCTATGGACCTACCAAGTCCATTGGACTTAGTTGAACCTATTTGAGACTTGTTAGTCTCGTAGCAAGCGGGTTCATTTTTCCTTATCCACATAGATATGACTTTTTTCTTCTTAGTGGTTAAGGGTTGCATGTCATTCACTAACCTAGGATTATTGACAAAGGATTTCCTAGGCTCATGCAAATGGGCTCTTCTTAGCCTATTTTTCTCTATCATGCTATTAATCTTACAATGCTTAATGTACTTAAAGCACTTAGGCCTAATATGCCCATAAACACCACAATAATGACAAGTTGGTATAAAGTAAGAATTCATACCATATCCGTGTGAAGTCATTGGAGACTCTTCATGCATTTGATGTCTCCTTTGGTGTTGAGTCGGTTCATGTTTTCTATGTGGTTGAACCGGAATGGGTTGCCTCCTTGGATGAGGTAGCATGTTTTGTCTCTTCACATAGTGAGTCATTTGTTGAGGAGAGTTGACTTGAGAGGCTCTAATCCGTTGAGCTTGGGGTTGTCTCGTTTTCACCACCTTCACTTGTGCATTTTTCGAACATTATCCTAGTTCTAACTTCTTCCTAGGAGTTTGCACCGGTGACGCTTCTATCTTCCCCAAACTCTTGACAAAGACGGTCTTCTTAGGAATAGAGCAATCCTTGGTCACTTCAAATCCAAGACCTCTTTTGTCACAAGGGCTTTTTCCTACACCAAGTATGTTGTCAAGCTTCTTGGTGCTTGTGGTCATTCTAGTCAATGACTCTTTGGCTTCAACAAGCTCTCTCTTCAAACCCTCTTCATTCCTCTTAGACAAAGCTAGCTCATCTTTTAGCTTGTCTTCTTCCACCATGGATCTTACCACTTCATCATTCAAGTGGTCAACTTGTGTTAAAAGCCTAAGTAGTTCTTCCTTTAACCTTTGAATCTCTTTTTCATTCTTTAATTTAGAGCTTTCAAAACTTTCAAAGTTGTCCTTAAGATCCATCTTCTCCACTTGCTTCCTTAAGTGGTCATTGTATGTTGAAAGCTCTAGATTTTCTTCCTCTAAAATCCTTAGAAGTCTATCTTTCTTCTTCATGAAGCTTTCAACATTGACTATAAAGTCATGCACATCCATATTCTCTACATTTCCATTTGTAGAGTTAGATAAGGAGTCATCTCCACTAGTGTCATCTTCTAGACTCTCCTCCTCTCCTATGGATCCAATATCCTCATCAAGACCTTCACCTTGGTCTCTTGAGTCAATAAGTGCCATATCCCAATGTGAAGCAACAACTATCTCCTCTAGAGCTACTTCTTCGACTTTCTCTTCTATGGGATCACTAGCAACGGAATTCTTGCCAACAACTTCATTTTCTTCATGAGTGGCACCCAATGCCTTGAAGTTATTGATAAGCTCATCATCACTTGATGACTTATCTCCCTCTCAGGAGTCATCACTTTCACTCCAAGTGGCAACCATCATTTTTTCTTTCTTGTTCTTCAAATTCCCACAATCGGGTGAGATATGACCTATGCCACCACACTCATAGCATTGGACCCCTTTTTCTTGCCTAGGCTCATGCTTCTTGAAGGGAGCCTTTTTCTTCAAGTCTTGGCCTTTGGATCCAAAGCCACGCTTTCAAACTTGACAAATTTGTTGAATCTTTGAAGCATCAAAATCATGTCTTCGTCTAAGTCACCTTTCTCCTCCTTCCTCACCTTAGAAGCACTCAAAGCAATTCCTTTTTGCTTCTTTGAAGGAGTGGAGCTAGGACCCTTCCTAGACTCGTAGGTGAGAAGTCTACCTATTACCTCGCTCGGCTTCATGTCCTTAAAATCACTGTTTTCTTCTAAAGCCGTCATCTTAGACTCAAACCTCTCGGGAAGCGATCTCATTATCTTTTGCTTGATCCTTCTATCCGAGTAAGGGTCACCAAGTTGATGACTTTGGTTGACAATGTCCATCAACCTAATCTCGAAGTCGTTGAAGCACTCATTCTCCTCCATCTTAAGTGTCTCGAATTGAGTTTGGAGGACTTGAAGTTTGGAGTCCTTCACTACTTCAGTTCCCTCGTGTGCAATCTCTAAGATGTCCCATGCCTCTTTGGCTATCTTAGTGTTCTGAATCAGTTTATAGTGATTTTCGTCCACTGGACAAATAAGGGCATGCCAAGCCTTTTGATTCCACTTGGACAACTCAAACTCGGCTTGTGACCATTGTGCCTTAGGCTTGAGAACGTCTTCACCTCCACCCGTGGGGGTCATCATAGGAGGTGAATACCCGTCTTCAATAGCCATCCATGCCCTATCATGGATTTGACACACATACGCCTCCATCTTCCCTTTCCATTGGGAGTAATTTATGCCGGTGAGGAGGGGTGGCCGTGTGCTCGAAGCACCCTCATAGGAACCACTGATTCCACTCATAGTGTATAATGAATGGATGAATGAATGCAAGATGTATGAATGATCAAAGAATCACACAAATGCAAAACACACCAAAATGAGCTAGGATCACCTAAGTATATCTAGAAACCCGCTCTGATACCAATTGAAAGTTCTCAAATAAACTAGGTGTGTACTAACATATTAATCTGGTGGGGGGGGGGGGGTGAATAGATTTTATCAAATATTACCCAATTTTCACATGCAAGTCAATTTTACGAAAATGCCCCTAACTAGTCAAAATAATATATCAAGTGTAATATATGTGGAATTTAAATAACACAAGATATATACGTGGAAACCCAACCACTGGGAAAAACCACAGGCTGTATAGTGCGCCACACTCGGAACTCGAAATCACTAATTGAAATGAAGTTTACAACCTATGTAGACCTTGTCTAACACTCCGGTCTGTAACCCCTCACTTCTACCCAGCGGGCCTTTATTAGCAACCCTATTCCAATTTGCTTGAGGCCTAAGCACTCTTAGCCCCAAGACTTACTTCTCAATGAAGAGAAACAACCTAAGTGAATATGTATGAATATTCAAAATGCAAATTAGAGCTAGGTTACTCTATATGCTTATCTAGGATAATGATTTTGCAATTAAAACAATCCTAGATATAAATGGCTAGATGACATGTCAAATAGCTTAGATAAATATAGATTATAAAAACCTAGATATCTATCACAATACAACACACAATCATGTCAACACAACAATCTCTATTTTGAATAATAGATGTTAATCTAAGAACAAGCAAATAATAAAAGAGATGCCTTGATAAATAAAACACTAATTATAAATGATAATAGTGAAGAACATACCAAGGGAAGTGTGTTGACCAAGAAACATGCAAGTAAACATCCTAACTATGCTAGAAAATGTTTAGATGATATTTTTATGCATATGAAAATGGGTTTTGAGAGTTAAAGACAAGTTCTTGGGAGTTTCTCACTTGAAGATATTTTTCTCTCAAAAATGTGTTTGTTGCCCTAAAAAAAAGAATGAAGAAGAATATATATATATATATATATATATATATATATATGTGAGTTTTTTTTTTTTTTTTTTTAACATCAGGTCTGCACGTTATATATATATATATATATATATATGTATATATTTTAACAATACAAAATGCACCAAGTCTGCACGTTATATATATATATAAATATTTTTAACAAAACAAAATGCACACAAATAAAAAATTTAAATGATGCTAATCAAGTGAGGTGAGCTCACGTGAGATAAAATCAAGAGGTCAAATGAATTGTTAAAGTATATCCACTTAGTCAACATGTAAACACAACAAACATGAGCTCACATATAAGCACAACACACAAATAAATGCCTATGAAAAATCAAAACAAATTGAAGCAAATCAGGTGAGGCGCGTTGAGAGAGGGCGTGGCACCAACGGGGGCAGAGAGAGCTTTTTGGCATGGGGAGCCCGTGGCTCACGCCACTCTCTTGCTTGCCTTGCTAGGTGTGGCTATCATGCCACACTAAGCTGACTTTGGACCCGAGTGTTCTTCAGTCCAGTTGACCTCAAATCTTGGAATCCAATTCCGTCTTCGGAATATTGACCCAGATTTAATCATAAATATAGAAAATTATATAACTTTCCAATTTAAGCTCGGAATTAAAATCTAGTTTCCGATAAAAACACAGAATATCCCAAATGTCTTGGAAATCATCTGAAACATATAGAAAAGTCTCCGAATCGCTCGGAACTCATCTATGGACAAATCCACACATAAAAAATATATATAATAAAGAAGTGCAAGTGTGGAATGTGACATGTGAAGAGAATGCACACAAATGAGACACACAACATTCAAGGATTAAACATATGCATGAGTTGTGAGTGTGTGCAACTATCTCTTCAAGACAAGTAAGCACATAGAAAATTACCTTCGGTGCTTATCAAGAATGAGGTCTTCAAAAGGGCCTTAGCAATAACACCTACACTTATGCTACCCTTACATATAATCCCCAACACGTGGTTTGTCCACGAAATAAGCCAATCAAGATATGGGAATCCTTACATGCATAACTTGAGAAGATTATATCAATATGATTGATTATATAGCAAGGGAAATTACAAGAATTACATCTAATCCCCTAACAAGAGAAATTAGCTACACATAGAATCAAGATTACAAAGATATACAATCAAAGGAAACATCACCAATTGGTAAGCTTGTGAAGTAGAAATGATCCTTCTTGCAATCCAAGCCACAATTGCTTCTATGGCAACTTGAGGTGATCACACTAAGTACCCAAAATATGGTGTTTGGTTACCTAGAAAATAGCCAAGAAACAAACTATATCTCTTGCTTGCTAAGAACAAAATATCTAATAATATCTACTTCTCTCTATCTATTCTATCTCTCTCTAAGTCTAAAAAATATATTTTGTGTGTGTTAATCTAAGTGTTGAGAGCATTCCTTGAGTAGTAAAATGACATGCAAGTGTGCATGGATGAGAGAGAAGAAGGCCTTTCAAGGACAATAGGTGGCACAAAGACTCCATATGATTGGCTTTTGAGGCAAGCTTCGATCAACTTGCAGCTCATCAGAATCGTCGGCGGGTATGTGCTGCGGCTTTGTGCCCGCTGAATGATCCAGCCGTATTTCCTCGTGGGCTTGTTCCACGGGTTTTATCTCTCCGTGGCTCCTGCATGAACTCACCAAAGCTGACGACGGCTTCGTGCAGCGCGACATATCCAACTGAAAGGTGTGTCTGAACTCCCTGGAGTAAGGTTTCTTGCAAGGCGGCTTTGTGTGTCGGGACATGTCCTGCTGGGCAGAATGCATGAACCCGCCGGCCCTGCTATTCTTCTGTTTTCTGCCTATTTTGCTCTCTTTTCATCACTTTGGACAAAAATGCCCTTGAAATGCCTATTTTACCTGAAAAGACTTATTTACAACATTAAACACATAAAATGCTTAGAAAACGGTTACAAAAACAAGGTAAAAGGGGCGCTAAATGTAAACATTTGGAGCGCGATCACTTAGTTTTCGTTAAAGAGATTTAGATTGCACACACACACTTAGCATACTTGCATTTGTGTGCATACTCTTCACATGTCACATTTCATACTTGAACTTTGATGTTGTATTTTGTTGTGTGTTTTTGTGTCTGGTAATTCGTTTCATGAATATGTTCGGAAACGTCAGCGCTTGCACAAATGTGTGCTTGGTTTAGCATGAAGACCACCTACGGATAATGCCCTTGGCTTCTCCTTTGGTTTCACCTTTTTTGGTGAATCGTCGGTTTGATCGGCAACCTAGCCGCCGAATGAAACCGTCGTTTCATACCTGATTGATTTTTATCTCGGGTTTGTTTCTGCGGTTTAATCAGCGGTTTCGAAACCACCGAATGAAACCACCGTTGATGCTCTGTTCTTCTCGGGCTCAATTTGGCGGTTGTAAATGGCAGCCTAGCCGCCGAATGAAACCATCGATCATGCGTTTTCAGGGGCAAACTTGTCTTTTCACATGCTCTATTTTTTATGTCTATAAATACATCACTTTCTCATCTATCTGAATCTAACTCTTTCGACACAAGAACCCTAAAGTCTATAGAGAGATTTGTGAGAGAAAAGGCAATCAAGATTGCTCATTTAAACACTCAAAACCATTTTCATATGCATTAAACTTCATCTAGCATTTTCTAGCATATCTAGGATGCTTGCTTGCATGGGTCTTTCATCAACACACTTGCTTTGGTAAGTTCTTCACTATTATCATATATAATTATTATTTTATTTATTAAGGCATCTCTTTTATTACTTGCATGTTCTTAGATTAAATTCTAATATTCAAGATAAAGATTGTTGTGTTGATATGATTGAGTGTTGTTGTGTGATAGCTATCTAGGTTTTCATAATCTATGTTTAGCTAAGCTATTTGACATGTCATCTAGTTTTTAATATCTAGGATTGAGTTAATTGTAAAATCATCATCCGAGATAAGCATATAGGGTTACCTAGCTCTAAATTGCATTTTGAATATTTCACATATTCACATAGGTTTTATTATCTCTTCTTAGCGAACTAAGTCTTGTATTGTGACCGGGAATAGGTTGCTTAAATCGCAAGCAATTGGACTAGGTCCACTTATACCGGGATTAGGTAGTTGTGATGATTATTGATCGGGATTAGATCATTAAACTGGGATTAGGTTGTAATCATTTCACAATTAGTGGATTCGAGGTTCGAGTGTGGTGCACTTACTAGCCCATGGTTTTTCCTGTGAGGGTTTCCACGTAAATATCAAGTGTTATTTAATTTCCGCATACTACACTTGTTGTTTTTATTGACTAGTTAGGGGCATTTTTGTAAAATTGATAGACATGCGAAAATTGGGTAAAATCGTTTAAAATCTGAAACTAATTATAGCACGGTGTGTATAAAACTATCTAGAGGGGGGGGGGGGGGGGGGGGGGGGGGGGGTGAATAGATTTTACGCTTTTTACCCAATTTTTCGTGTTAGTCAAAATTACGAAATTACCCCTAAATAGATAAAGCAATAAATCAAGTAAAATATGCGGAAAATAAATAACACTTGATTTTTACGTGGAAACCCTCACGGGAAAAACCACGGGCTAGTAAGTAAGCCACACTCGAACCTCGAATCCACTAAATGTGTAAACGATTACAACCTAATCCCGGAAGTAATCACACACCTACCTAATCCCGGTATGAGTGAACCTAGTCCAATTTGCTTGCGATCTAAGCAACCTAATCCCGGAAGCCACACACAAGACTTACTTTCTCTATGAAGAGAATACAGCCCTAAGTGAATATCCAAAATGCAACATAGAGCAAGGGAAACCCTATATGCTTATCTAAGATGATTAATATGCAATTAGAACAATCCTAGATATTAAAAACTAAATGACATGTTCAATCAAATAGTTTAGCTAATCAAGATTAAGCACAAAACTTAATTAGCTATCACAATACAACACTCAATCATGTCAACACAACAATCTCTATTTTGAATATTAGATTTTAATCTAAGAACAAGCAAATAATAAAAGAGATGCCTTGATAAATAAAACACTAATTATAAATGATAATAGTGAAGAACATACCAAGGGAAGTGTGTTGACCAAGACCCATGCAAGTAAACATCCTAACTATGCTAGAAAATGCTTAGATGATATTTTGATGCATATGAAAATGGGTTTTGAGAGTTAAAGACAAGTTCTTGGGGATTTTTCTCTTGAAGATATTTTTGCTCTCTCAAAGTGTGTATGTTTGCCTTGTTGAAAAAAATGAAGAAGAAAGTGTATATATATATAAAAGTGAATCAGGTCAAGAAAGACACAAAAAAAAAAAAATACAAAAGGAGGCGTGAAGCACTATACAATATAATATATAATATATGCATAAGTCAAAAAAAAAAGGATGCACGTGAAGAATATATATATGTTATATAATGTATACAAAAGTTAGGTGCAGCATCGTTATTATATCTAGATATTATTATATATAAATATATATATATATATTCAGAGGCGGCACATATATAAATATATCAGACCACTATAATATATATATATATATATATATAGATAGATATTTTAACAAAACAAACAAACAGAATAAAAAGCAAACAAAATAAAAAAAGAAGAAAGGCATCAGGTGCGCGTTGATGAGGACGTGGGTGCAACAGGGGCAGAGAGAGATATTGGGCGTGGGTTATGGCGTGGCCCATGGGGCAAAAAACAAAAAGAAAAGCCACACACACAAGCCATCACATGCTTCTCTCTTTGTGTTGCAATCATGACACACAAAGCCTTCAGTCCAGTTCTGAACTCAGAATTCGGAATTCAATTCCGTCTTCGGAAAATTAACCCGAACTCAATTATAAATATGAAAAATTATATAACCTTTCAATTTAAGCTCGGAATTGAATTTCGGTTTCCGATAAAAACACGGAATGTCCCAAATGTCTCGGAAATCATTTGAAACATATAGACAAGTCTCCGAATCGCTCGGAACTCATCTATGGACAAATCCACACATAAAAATATAACAAAGAAGTGCAAGTGTGATAAGTGACATGTGAAGAGAATGCACACAAATGCAAGTATGCTAAGTGAGTGTGTGCACTAAATCTCTTCATAGAAAAATTAGCACTAAACATATACCCTTGGAGTGCTTAACACTTGCAAGGGCCTTGAGCTTGAACACATTCCTAAGCTACCCTTACATGATCCCCACATATGGTTTGATCACGAAATAAGCCAATTAAAAACTACGGGAATCCTTACAATCTCCCCCTTTGGCTATTTCGTGACAAAACCACCACTCACATTGATTCCTCACAAAAAAAATAGAAACAACGGGATAACATAGATCTTCTACAATACAAAGAGATAATAAACAAAATAAAATCTTCAATGCTCCAATCTCTTGTAGAACAACCAACCCTACAAAACAAAGTTTCTATATTTTTCCAAAAAGTACATGTGAGATTAATCAAGTGACATCAAAACAAGGATTTGCATTTTTAGAATTTAGGCACAACATTACAAAATATATGCAATGTATGATAAATGCAATGCTCCCCCTCAAAGGGTTACTCCCCCTCAATGTGTTATCTCCCCAATGTGCACAATTGCAACACCAATTTGCATCTCCCCTTACCATATACTACTCCCCCTTTTTGTCATGATATAGGCAAAGGAGTAGTCCCCAACCGGGTCACTCATAGCAACGAGAGATAGAAGCATGCAAGATTTGTATATACATATAAGTCACTTTATGCACTTCAATTAATTTGAGAGAAACAAGGAGATTTATTTGATGAAAATGTGTGAATCCAACATGCTTTGCATACAAGACATATAGCATTCAAGTCCAAAATACAATGGTATTTGGCAAAGCAAATGACAAAGGTTTCTAATTAGAATTCAAACCAATTTCACCAATGTCATAGGAAAAGCAAGGATATAGAGATTATTGATTTCAAATTTTAGAGTAACTATATCCAACTTTATAAGCGAAACATGGCATGAGCGACTTTGTACCCTATTTGATTTTTCCGGATAAGATATCCGTATGATAGTAGCCATGTTCAACCAATAAAGAAAGAGAGAAATTTGGAATATAAATTCCTTTGAACGGATACAAGATCCTTTATTCATTTTGAGTCTCATAAGCTTTCACACAAGTTTTGCATTTTAAGAGTATGCAATCATCAATTCATGCTTTTCATGTGAGCATGTTATATGAATTTCATGCTTTTTCATTAGACATTAGCATGTTATTTAAGAATCATCATGTCACGGAGATAACTATAGGTCATTTGTAGGGAAAAATAATCAAATAAAAGTGTTACACGCAGCGGAAGCGATACTAAAGACGATTTAGTGACTTTTAAAATTTTTCCTTTATGAACCTTAAACCCTTTTAATCAATAAACATGCATATATATCAACAAAAGTAAATTACCTCTTGTCGCGTGATCCGATTGACTTACGTCGATGGTAATCCGCAAGACCTTCAATCCGAGCACGAACGTGGATCACCTAGGAGCGTGGTCTCCCTTTCCTTTGAATTGCAAACCTGTGAATGGACCAAACAAATACTTTCTATTCTTTGTTAGTCACAAAACAATCAAAAGAATGTCAAAATTAATCCGGTCACTTTTGAGTTCTCAATCTTATGATCGAAACTCGCGTGAACCTAGATCGATATCGTATACACAAGCTTATTGATGTTTAAGCAATTGTATACTATCAAAGAATAATTTTTCACTCCTTTTTGTCTCTCTAGAATAAAAACTCTCTTAGAATTAAGAAGAAGAAGAAAGAAAATAAAAACTCAAGCACCAATTAAATTGATGTGGCCGAACCCTATAAGAATATATATATAGGTTGGCCGAATTTTTCTTCTTTTTCCTTTAGGGTTGCCGAATTCTATGTAGTATATGATTAGGGTTGGCCGAATTTCATCATGTCACTTATATAGGGTGACAAAAATTCAACCCTAATTCTTTTTAACTTTATAGACTTCAAACCCTAATCCAACTCTTTTATTTTTATTCTTTTATTTGACTAAATAAAAAAGACTCCTTATTTGATTAAATAAATAATACTAATTTATTTATTTACTTATCAAACAAGTCTTTTACTTTTAGGAAAGATTTGTTTCTTTAATTAAACAATTAATCAATAAATCAATTAATTCTTATTTAATTAAAACAAATGAAACAAAATAATATTTTTAGGTTAAAACCTTAACCTAGCCGCCCCACTTATATAAGATGGGCCTAATATTATTTTCTTATTTCATTTAATCCATTGGACTTTAAATAAAAAGCCCACATGTGAACCAGACCCATTCTTACTAAAAGAAACAAGCCCACATGTCTTTCATTAATATATTAATATAATTGAGCAGCCCATTACTTAAATAATGTGCAAATTATATTCTTAATATATTAAATGCAATTCTAGATGGACCCTTAAATTGGTCCGGTAGAATATATCAAGTGATCCATGCAAGTCCGTGTGGATTGGGGATCTTGGCGGGCCATCTAAATTTAAGCTTCAATAGACATAACCTAATCACAATCAACAAATGATTCACTTAGGTCCGATCCATTAATTTTAACTCATTCCACTAAAGAGCTAAAACTGAACTCTTAAATAAAGATAGAAAAGGAAGATGCTCCTCATTCATACCCTAGACAATCATATTGGAGATAGTGTATCCTCGTGATTAATATCAGTAATCGCCAAGAGTTCATAGACCGCCTATAACTCTCCAAGTTACCATATTTACCCATATGACCACGTTTTGAACTTGGATATTTTGACTTGTCCAGAAGCCATGTTTTCAATAGACACTATTGAAAACTCAACGTTGAGATTTAATATCCAATTACCTCAAAACATCCATATGATGATATTATACTCTCATTTAATTAAATGGAGCCACGATGTCTGTTGTATGTATAAACTCGCCCAACTGACACGTCATCAAAGGAGCTAACAAAAGGTTGCCACATCATTCATTGACCGGGTAAAAGGTAGAAGTTTGACCAGTCAGGATGAAAAAATAGCTTAGACCAGAGGGAAGTCAAAGGCATGGTCGCCAAAACCAAAAACCTACTCGCCGAATATAGAAGTGTACTCGCCAGATATACAGTACCCAGAAAATAAAAGTACTCGCTGGACCAGCACACTGGGCTCGAACCGACTCGGCATAAACACAGAAGCAACAAGGAATCATAAAAAGGAAAGAAGACCAAATCCGCGACAGAAAAGGATCCTAATGCAAATCAACAAGGGGAAACCCTAAATAAACATGTATAAATAGAATCACCTATCCCACGAGGAAGGGGTTCAGAGATATAGAGAGAAATAGAGAGAGAGAAAAGAGAGCAATTGTGAGAGATTAGAGAGTGTAACGAAGCAACGAAAACCTAGTATCATTCTTCTGCCCTCAGGGGCGCCGTGGTTTTTTCCCATTCAAGGGTTTTCCACGTAAAACTTGTCTTTTGCATGTGTTCTTAATTTTCTTGCTTTATATTAAATTGATTTAATTGTTGAGTGCGTGGCAATCCAAATTTCACCGTCAACAATTGGCGCTAGAAGGAGGGGGTTTTGAACGAAAAACTTCGAGGGACCCTTGCGAAGTCAGACAGCATGAACAACGACAGCGACAGAGATGGTAACTCCAGTGGAGATTTAGTTGTTGAACCAGCTGTGCCAATGGGAGACAGGGCAGTGACAGTTGGGGAGCAGTCAGCAGCAACGCCAGGAACTAGGGCGGCGGATCCCGGGATTTTGCAGCACTTCCAAGCCGCATTGGTAAACCTAATCAGCGAAGCCAGCAAAATAGGACTTTCGCTTCCCATAGGGTTAGGAGTCTCATCTCCTTACGAGTTAACCACCCCTGGAACCCATCCACCCGGAAGGCTGCGGTCAGAAGTTCATATTACAGTTCCCGACAATCAAGCAAGACAATCCACCGAGGAGACCCCCCAAGACCACATTGAGGATTTCGAGGGGAGAAAACAGAGGAAGGGAAAGGGTGTGATGAATGAAGAGTCCAGGGAGGAACGAGATCAGGTGCGAGCACATAGGGTCAATTCCAGCGACACATACCAGCGAAACCGGCGGAGACACCGGTCCATCTCATCTGAGGACAAGAGTCCTCGTCCGCGAAGGGAGTTGCGATCTAAAAGAACGAAGCGGAGAAGATCCGAGAGCACTGAAGATCGGAGAAGCCCAGATGAGAGAGGCAATCATGGTAGAATGACAATCAAGAGTAGGCTCGACCCAGCAGGAGAACCAACTGGTCAGCGAGATGTCACCTTACAAGAGCTATCAAGAAAGGTTTCAGCAATGGCACGAAGGTATGGACGTAATGTATCCTCGGATGATGAGTCAGATAGCCCATTCGTTGAAGCTATTGCTCGCACCCAATTTCCAGACAGGTTTAGAATGCCAACTATTGAGCAGTACAAGGAGAACAGGGATCCAAAAGAGCATGTTCACCGATTCCGCAATATCATGGCCCAGTATTCATCCAATGACGGGTTGCTGTGTCTCACCTTCCCGCAAACATTCGGCGACCTCGCCTCTAGATGGTTCGGAAGGCTTCCACCCGGAACCATAAGCAGCTTCTCAAACCTCAGCAAGGCATTCATAAGGCAGTTCATGGGAAGTGTCCAAAGAAGAAAGTCACTCGCCCATCTATCGAACTTGAAACAGGAACATAACGAATCAATCAAGAAGTACCTGGCCAGGTTTGGGAAGGAAGTAGCTCAAATTGAGGATGCCAGTGATGTAGCTGTAATCGCCGCTTTCACTAATGGGTTACAAAGTGGACGATTGTCTTTTGACCTGCGAAGGGATAGACCTAAAACTTACGAAGAGATGATGGAAATAGCTGGCGATTATGCACTGGCAGAGGAGGAAGAAGTAGCACAAGGGGGTAGCTATGTGCATGGGCACAAGCCTAACTTGAAAACAGACCATAAGGACGACAAAAAGATGCAATCACGTGATCGCCAGAAGGATGAGAAGGGCCAAAAAGGATACTCAAGAGAGAGCAGGGGAAACACTCGGGCCAATAAGTTTCGAGGAAGGTACAACCATTACACCCCTTTAAATGGCGACCAGGAGGAGATATTATCTGTGGTAGAAGACAAGGGACTCGCCAAATACCCCCGACAGCAGTCAGCGAATGCAAGGAGAGATACAACCAAGTACTGTCGATTCCATAAAGATCATGGACATGAAACTTCAAAGTGTTTCCAGTTGCGCGATCACATCGAAAGCCTGATCAGAGATGGGCACCTGAAAGACTTTGCCTTGAAAGGGGACAAGCACGGGGGTCGCCAAGATAGCCGCCAAGGAAACGGGCAAGATAGGAAGAGTCCAAGGAGGAACAGTCCTAACGCAGCCATAAACACTATTTTCGGCGGACCTCACACTGGGAGGAGCAATCGAGAAAGGATGTCGGAAGTTCGAGAAGTGATGTATGAAGGCAGAAGCATGGAAGTCAATTCTGTGCAGAGAAACCCCAAGAAGGGGAGAGAAGGACATGATCCCATAACGTTTACAGCAGAAGACTCAGACGGGATTGATGCAAAGCCTAATGATGCAATAGTCGTGGGAGTTCGAATAGCCCATAGGGATGTCCTTCGAGTGATGATTGACAACGGGAGTTCGGCTGATATTTTAAGTGCCAGAGTGTATGATGAGTTGCGGCTGGACCGGAAAGATCTTGAACCGTTCCATGTACCGTTAAAAGGATTTGGTGGCGCAGAGGTTAGGTCGTTAGGAACAGTGAAACTACCGGTAAGATTTGGAACAGCACCATGCCGGCGAACAATCCTGTTAGACTTTGTCGTGGTTGACATCCATAATTGGCCGTATAATGCACTACTCGGCCGACCATTTCTTAACAAAGCTCGAGCTGTAACCTCAACCCATGCACTGAAAATAAAGTTCCCTACAGAATTCGGCGTCGGAGAATTGAAGGGGTCGCAGGAGATGGCTCGCCGCGCCAACTTGTCAATCTTCAAAGATAAAACAGGGATGGAAACTTTGAACATATTCGAAGTAGACACAGAGACGCAGGAGGATAATCCGGAAAACTTCGAACTAGATCCAAGAGACAAAACAAGCAGAGAAAAGGAAGAACCAACTGAGTCGATTATTCTAGATGAAGCGGAACCAGATAAAACAGTAAAATTGGAGCGAGGTTGACTGAGCAGGTTAAGAAAGATGTGACGAACTTGTTGAAAGAATATAGGGGGATTTTCGCTTGGTGCCACGAAGACATGCCAGGGATTGATAGAAGCACAATTTCCCACAATCTGGCTGTGAATGAGAAATGCAAACCGGTAGTACAGAAAAGGAGAAGCTTCAACCCGGAAAGGAGTGCAGCGATTAAAGAGGAAGTGTCAAAATTGCTCGCCGCAGGGTCAATTAGAGAAGTTAAGTACCCGGAATGGGTGGCGAATGTAGTCTTAGTGAAGAAGAAGAACAATCAATGGAGGATGTGCGTCGACTTCACCGACCTGAACAAAGCTTGCCCCAAGGACAGCTTCCCATTACCAAGGATTGACCAGTTAGTAGATGCAACAGCCGGACATAAGACGTTGAGTTTCATGGATGCATATTCAGGGTACAACCAGATAAAGATGCACAGGCCTGACGAAGAGAAAACGGCATTCACCACAGATCAGGGGCTGTATTGTTACAGGGTCATGCCATTCGGCCTGAAGAACGCTGGGGCAACTTATCAGCGCTTGGTCAACAAGATGTTCGCCAGACAGATAGGGAGAAATATGGAGGTTTATGTTGATGATATGCTGACAAAGAGTATTACCGCAGATAAACATGCAAATGACCTGAGGGAAACGTTCGACGTACTGGTCAAGTATGGAATGAAGTTGAATCCGGCAAAATGTGTATTCGGCGTACCATCTGGGAGGTTTCTCGGGTATCAGGTGAACCAAAGAGGAATAGAGGTGAACCCTGAAAAAATCCAAGCACTAGCAAGAATGGTCTCGCCAAAGACTCTGAAAGATGTCCAAAAACTCACAGGGTGCCTAGCATCGCTGAGCAGATTCATAGCCAAATCAACAGACCGATGCCTACCATTTTTCAAAGCTTTAAAGAAGGGAAAAGGGATCGAATGGAATGAGGATTGCGAAAAAGCCTTCCAGGCCTTGAAAGACTACCTTGGACGGGCACCATTGCTATCAAAGCCAGAAACAGCCGAGACATTGTACATGTACTTATCCGTTTCTGAAGCAGCCACAAGTTCCGTGCTAGTACGACAGGAAGATGGAATCCAAAAGCCAGTATACTACACCAGCAAGGCACTGTTACCAGCCGAAACAAGGTACTCGCCCTAATAACAGCAGCAAGGAAGCTAAGACCATATTTCCAGGCTCATAGAATCAGGGTATACACCAACTGCCCACTAAAGTTAATCTTGCAGAAACCAGAGGTATCCGGTCGGTTAACAAAGTGGGCGATCGAATTAAGTGAATTCGATGTAGAATACCTCCCAAGGACAGCAATTAAAGCCCAGGCAGTGGCAGACTTCGTAGCAGAGTTCACTGAACCAAGCATAGAGGTGGCGAGAATGATGGTGGAGCAAAATAAGAAAATATTCAAATGGCAACTTCGCGTTGATGGCTCATCAAACACGCACGGCAGCGGGGCAGGTATAGTGCTGACAACACCGGAAGGAGACTTAGTCGAATGTGCCTTGCGTTTTGACTTCAAAGCCACCAACAATCAAGCTGAGTACGAGGCACTTATAGCAGGTTTAAAGATTAGCACAATCTTAGGTGCAGACGAGGTGGAAATTTTCAGCGACTCTCAAGTTGTTGTCAATCAGGTACTAGATGAATACCAGGCGAGAGAAGAAAGCATGATCACTTACCTGGAATTAGCAAGGGAACTGTTAGAAAGATTCAAAGAGTATAGAATTGTTCACGTCCCCAGAGAAGAAAATGAAAAGGCCGACGCCTTAGCCAAACTGGCATCTGCCACGATCAACATTTGGCCCAACAATATCTCTATGATCCGCCTGTTGCAGCCGAGTATAGTTAAAACAAAGGAAGTCGGGGCAGTCTTTGGCGAGAGGGACAGCTGGATCACGCCAATTAAAGAGTATCTCATCAACGATATACTTCCAAGTGACCCACTGGAAGCAAAGCGGCTAAAATACAGAGCAACAAGATACTCGGTACTCAATGGAGAACTATACAAGAGAGGATACTCGAGGGCACTGCAGAGATGTGTCGGGCCTGAAGAAGCAGAAGGTATCCTAAGAAGCATACACAGTGGAAATTGTGGGAACCATGCTGGGGGTGCCAGCCTAGCCCACAAAACATTGAGACAGGGTTTTTACTGGCCAACCCTGTTCGCCGACTCCAAAAGGGTGGCAGCGAGATGTGAAGCATGTCAGAAAATCAGCCAATAACATCCGACAACCACCTGAGCTCCTGCAAAGTATTACCTCGCCTTGGCCATTTGCCATGTGGGGAATAGACTTGATCGGCCCAATGCCAACAGCAACTGGAGGAGCAAAGCATGCCATAGTAGCTGTGGATTATTTTACAAAATGGGTAGAAGCCGAGCCATTGGTGCATATAACAGAAGCAAATACCATTAGCTTTGTGAAGAAAAATATCTTGTACAGATTCGGGATACCAAACACCATCATCACAGACAATGGGACCCAATTTGATGGCAGGAAATTCAGGGAACTGTGTGATAAGTATGGCATCAACAACTACTACGCTTCTCCAGCACATCCACAGACGAATGGCCAAACTGAAGCAGTGAACAAAATCATCAAGCACAACCTAAAGCTAAGTTAGCAACCAAAAAGGGGAGCTGGGCGGATAAGTTACCGCAAGTGCTCTGGGCATATCGCACAACGGAAAGGGGTTCAACAGGCGAAACCCCGTATTCCATGGCTTACGGAGCAGAAGCTATTATTCCCGTAGGAAACATCGTTCTCTTCACCAAGGGTACAACTCTTTCAGCCAGAAATCAACGTTGATATGCTAAAGTGCGGCCTAGATGAGTTAGAAGAAAGAAGAGAGCGAGCACAAATAAGGAATGCAGCGTACCAACAGAGGGTAGCCAGATATTACAACTCGCATGTGCGTGAAAGGAGGTTCACACTTGCTGATTTAGTACTGAAGAGGGTGAATCCGGGAACAAGAGACAAGGCTGCAGGATCACTCGCAGACAAATGGGAAGGGCCTTATAAGATTACGGGGATAGCTGGCCATGGGGCATATCGCATTACTCGAGAAGGATTTGGCGAGTTACCCCGTCCATGCAATGCGCAGTACTTGAAGATATATTATCCTTAAGGGACAAGTTAGATTCTTTTGAATTCCTTCTATTTTTCTATTTAGCTTAGAGAAGTTGTTCGTTTTAGCATTTTTTCTTTATGACTATGTTAATAAAGTTGCAGGAAGTATTCAATAAAGAGTAATTTATTACTAAGAGATTCTCGATTCCGACTCGCCAAACGCAAAAGGCATTCGCCAGCACACATAGCTACATCACACGAAAACGAGCTTTATGCTCGCTGCAGCGATAACTGGCGAGAAATAAAAACTCAGGGCATGGTCGAATAAACCTGCCAAAAAACTGAGTACGCCAAAATACAGCAACGGCAGCTGAATAAAAGATGAAAACATGATAAAAACTCAGGGCATGGTCGAATAAAACCTGCAAAAACACTGAGTACGCCAAAATACAGCAATGGCAGCTGAATATAGCTATAAAACACAATAAAAACTTGGTATATAGTCGGATACGTCCTGGCGAATACTAAGTATGCCGAAAACCCAGCAATGGCAGCTGAATAAAAAACAACAGTAAGCTAAAACAGCACTTGGTGGAAAACCAAGCCAAAGCCAAAACTCAGCAAAGGCAGCTGAACGAAGAAAAATATATATATTCATAACTTTGTATTATTTACAAATGAATGGACAAAAATAAATTTATAGTCTTCCAAAACAACAGAAGAATCAACCGGCTGCAGGAGGGCCCTCGCTATCTTCCTCGTCTTCGATCTCCTCATCTGAAGGCCAAATGACTGCCTCATCCTCCGTTGGCATGAAGGGACTCATAATCTCTCCCAGCAACGGGACCCAAATCGGGCTCAGCACCAGAGCCAGAAAAGCTGCCCTTCTGACCCGAGTAGTAAGTGTTGAAAGTACGCTTACTGGGAATCTCAAGATGCATAGGATGAGGCTCAGTCCGGTTATAACGGCAGTGGGCTTTCCATCGTCTCATCTGGTCTTTAATCGAGTCCACGCCGTGGGCCATATGCTGCTGGAGGGACTTGTCAAAACGCTTCAGAGCCTTCTCATTGGAATGATCCTTCATGGCAAAGAATTTCTTCGCCTGCCTCATGCCTTTCTCAAATTCGCGCAACAAAAGCGCATCATAGGCAGGGGATCTCTTGAAGCGATCAACAGACTCAACCTCCAGCACTGCTTTCAGGTTTTCAAAAATGAGATCGCGGGAAGATAGCTGGTTACGTAAATCCGCCGCCTCCAGTTCAGCCTTCTCCTTAGCCTCCTCAGCTACCCGCTCAGCCTCCAAACACGCTGCGAAGGATTCTTGACTCGAGGATAGGAGCTCTTTCAACGAGCGAATTTCCTCCTCAGCAGCAGGAAAGTTTTTCTTCAGCGGCTAGCCGAGCAGACAGATGACCGTCTGAGGACTCTCTCAACTGAGCGAATTGTTGGGCGTGGGATTCTTCAGCGGAAAGCTTCTCGGCCGCCAAAACAGAAGCCTGCTCGCGCAAGCGCTTAATTTCACGAGAAGCTTTGATCCCGAATTTATAACTATCGCCCATCTCAGACATCATCTGAGGAAGAAGACAGCCAAAGTTAGAAAAAAGAATAAAAAACAAAAATACATAGAGATTTGCGGCGAAGAACTTACCAAGGAGTGGCAGTTGAAGAAAAACTCCATCTTCTTGTTGCAAGACTTGTTTTTAACATGCCCCCAGCCTTCGCCGATATATACATCATTATTAGCCAAATGGGAGCATATTTCAGTGGCAGAAAAATCAAAAAGGGACACGCTCCCTTCTTCAGCTTCAACCGGTCCGGTAGGAGGAACTTCACGGGCCGAGCCCGAACCGGAAGCAGAGGTCCCCGCCTGATGTGATGGGCCTGGCCGATCAGTCGACTCAGATGGGCCAGATGGCCCAGGTTGATCTGAGTGACCTGGCTCGCCCACAACCACTGCAGGAGAAGCTGGCCGAGGAGAAGCTGGTTGAGAAGGAGCAGCAGGGGGAGTCTGTTCATTAACCCCCTCAGAGGGAGGCGCCGCCACATTCTCCGCTTCAGCAGACCTCTCCGGTTGGGCAGGAGGAGCCTCGGCGACATCCGGCTCCTGGACATCCTCCTCATCAGAAGAGACAACAAACTGCACTACCCGCGAAGCCCGTTTAGGAGGTCGAGCTGAGTGATCAGGAGCGCTTTCAGCAGGGCGTTTATTCCTAGCTCTGGGAGCCAAGTCACTCGCGGGATCGAGGGGGGTCTCAGGAACATCCGCGTCAAAAATAGGGATGTCGCTAGCCACGCCTGAAACCCCCACCTTCTCCTTTCCCTTACGATTGAGGACTGTGGCAGCAGGAATAGTCGCAGCAGTACTCACAGCAGGAGTAGAAGCCGCAGCGGGTGTACTCGCGACAACCTTCGGGCGAACAGGCGATGGCCCTGATTCAACACGCCTCTTGTCAACACTACCGACCCCCCTTGAAGCACCTGCTTTCTCTTTGCCTTTACGGCTGGGGGTAACAGCTGCAGTTGCAGCGGGAGTATTCACAGCACCCCCCCTAGAAGCATCACCAGCCTCTTCGCCGCCGTCTGAGTGATCATCACCGTCAGGACTAGCAATTCCATCCTTAGCCAAACCAGCAGCATGCCTCTTGCTGGCAGCCTCAGAATTCTTCACCGCCCGTGCTTGCAAATCGCAAACGGTGTCAAAATCACACACTGCAGGGAAAATAAAACCAAGTGTCAAACTAAGAGAATAAAATCAGGCGAGAAAGTAAAGGAAGAACAGAGTGAAACTCACAGCGAGGGAGCCTTGCGTGAAGCCGAGTAAAGATTTCAGAAGAAATCATCTTCTCCTCATCCAAGAGGAAGGACCTACCCCTCGAGTCCAAAGGAAGAACAGCCGCCGCGGCCAGATGAGAAACCTCCCTATCCGTCAAAGCAGGGGCCGCCTTCGACCAGGCTTCAGGAGATGTAAAATGCCTGGGAACTTTCCTCGCCAAAAGATTGTGGCGATTGTGGCCAGGTACATTTCGACCCCACTCGCCGCTGGCGAAAAACCAACTGTTTTTCCACCTCTTATTTGAGGTAGGGAAGCCCCAGATGAAACCCTTCTTCTTCTCGTCACTGGAGACCTCGACCTGACCAGGGTTCGCCACACCCTCGGGAATCCAGTTCTCCACCGGCGAGGAAAGGAGAAAGTATGTGCCACCATTGCCCGCCTGTCTCAAAGTATAAAAATGGCGGATCTCACGAGGCGTAGGAGGCCCGTAACCCTTCAGCTTCCACATGAGACACAGGCACATCAGTATCCTGTAACTATTTGGGGCGAGCTGAGCCGGTGCGATTTGAGCCTCCGCCAAAAACCTGGCAATAAAAGGCTGAAGGGGGAGAGTCACCCCACAACTGAGCATAGCTCCATAAATGGCGACCGCATTTTCAGGAGGATTCCACACAGCCCGGTCGCCAGGTAACACAAGAGTCACCGAGTCTGGAATATCGAAACGACTCTTGTATTTACGAAGTTCGCCCTCGCCGACCACATTTACTTCCGTATCGAAAGAACAAGGGCGAGCAGACGAGAAAAGCAACCTATCCCTCTGATGATCTTCAACATCAGAGTCAACGACCGTCTGCACATCCAGCAGAGATTCGCGAGGAGCCCTAGTGGAGCGTCGTTTACTACTTGCAGTTTTAGGAGATCTCGTCATTTCTGGAGAATCACTGTCAAAAGGTGGAGGAGAGATGTCAGGATTAGAAGCATTCTCAAAAAATGGAATATCAACAGAAATCGGGACCGGAGAATCTGGACGAAAGTTGCGAATCAGAGATTCAATTTTGTCCGCAGTACACTTATCACCAAGCTCCATAGCTTGCATCATCCTATTAAAAAGAAAAGAACGCAAGGAGGGATCCATGAGAACTCACCAGAAAACCCTAGACTCGCAAGATGTGCAGGAAAGATCAGGAGACACGGAGAAACAAGAAGAGGCGAAATCCGGTGAATCGACCGACAATAAAAGGCACAAGAAAAGGACTGTAGTTAGCTCTCGAAGAAATAAAAGAGACGAAAGCAGGAGATCAGCTGTTCTTTCTTTTGCTCTGATAAAAACACGATGAAGCAAGTAAAGAAAAAGAAGAGAGACGATCGGGCCTTAAAAAGAGGGAATTTCGAAATTCAAAAAAGAGCAATCAAGTACAATGATGCGTATTTAATAGGAATGACGGCCACTATTACCAAACCGCGACGGTCACCACCCAATAAGTGACATGTGGCATCTTGGGGAAAACCGAGCCGTCAGAACGTCCCTTCACCTGTCAAGCAAGTGGAGGCGCCAGAAGTTATGTGGTTCAGATTGAAAGCGTGCACCGGAAGAATTAATTAATAAATACAGCGCGTGGTTAAAAGGAGAAATTATTGCAAAAATGCGTTGAAATCTCATAAACGTAAATATAAATACTGCTCGCAGAGGCAAACGAAGTAGGAAGGACAAGTCATTCGCCCAGCTCGAAGTATTTATGGGGGTATTGTTGTATGTATAAACTCGCCCAACTGACACGTCATCAAAGGAGCTAACAAAAGGTTGCCACATCATTCATTGACCGGGTAAAAGGTAGAAGTTTGACCAGTCAGGATGAAAAAATAGCTTAGACCAGAGGGAAGTCAAAGGCATGGTCGCCAAAACCAAAAACCTACTCGCCGAATATAGAAGTGTACTCGCCAGATATACAGTACCCAGAAAATAAAAGTACTCGCTGGACCAGCACACTGGGCTCGAACCGACTCGGCATAAACACAGAAGCAACAAGGAATCATAAAAAGGAAAGAAGACCAAATCCGCGACAGAAAAGGATCCTAATGCAAATCAACAAGGGGAAACCCTAAATAAACATGTATAAATAGAATCACCTATCCCACGAGGAAGGGGTTCAGAGATATAGAGAGAAATAGAGAGAGAGAAAAGAGAGCAATTGTGAGAGATTAGAGAGTGTAACGAAGCAACGAAAACCTAGTATCATTCTTCTGCCCTCAGGGGCGCCGTGGTTTTTTCCCATTCAAGGGTTTTCCACGTAAAACTTGTCTTTTGCATGTGTTCTTAATTTTCTTGCTTTATATTAAATTGATTTAATTGTTGAGTGCGTGGCAATCCAAATTTCACCGTCAACATATATCAACAAAAGTAAATTACCTCTTGTCGCGTGATCCGATTGACTTACGTCGATGGTAATCCGCAAGACCTTCAATCCGAGCACGAACGTGGATCACCTAGGAGCGTGGTCTCCCTTTCCTTTGAATTGCAAACCTGTGAATGGACCAAACAAATACTTTCTATTCTTTGTTAGTCACAAAACAATCAAAAGAATGTCAAAATTATTCCGGTCACTTTTGAGTTCTCAATCTTATGATCGAAACTCGCGTGAACCTAGATCGATATCGTATACACAAGCTTATTGATGTTTAAGCAATTGTATACTATCAAAGAATAATTTTTCGCTCCTTTTTGTCTCTCTAGAATAAAAACTCTCTTAGAATTAAGAAGAAGAAGAAAGAAAATAAAACTCAAGCACCAATTAAATTGATGTGGCCGAACCCTATAAGAACATATATATAGGTTGGCCGAATTTTTCTTCTTTTTCCTTTAGGGTTGCCGAATTCTATGTAGTATATGATTAGGGTTGGCCGAATTTCATCATGTCACTTATATAGGGTGACAAAAATTCAACCCTAATTCTTTTTAACTTTATAGACTTCAAACCCTAATCCAACTCTTTTATTTTTATTCTTTTATTTGACTAAATAAAAAAGACTCCTTATTTGATTAAATAAATAATACTAATTTATTTATTTACTTATCAAACAAGTCTTTTACTTTTAGGAAAGATTTGTTTCTTTAATTAAACAATTAATCAATAAATCAATTAATTCTTATTTAATTAAAACAAATGAAACAAAATAATATTTTTAGGTTAAAACCTTAACCTAGCCGCCCCACTTATATAAGATGGGCCTAATATTATTTTCTTATTTCATTTAATCCATTGGACTTTAAATAAAAAGCCCACATGTGAACCAGACCCATTCTTACTAAAAGAAACAAGCCCACATGTCTTTCATTAATATATTAATATAATTGAGCAGCCCATTACTTAAATAATGTGCAAATTATATTCTTAATATATTAAATGCAATTCTAGATGGACCCTTAAATTGGTCCGGTAGAATATATCAAGTGATCCATGCAAGTCCGTGTGGATTGGGGATCTTGGCAGGCCATCTAAATTTAAGCTTCAATAGACATAACCTAATCACAATCAACAAATGATTCACTTAGGTCCGATCCATTAATTTTAACTCATTCCACTAAAGAGCTAAAACTGAACTCTTAAATAAAGATAGAAAAGGAAGATGCTCCTCATTCATACCCTAGACAATCATATTGGAGATAGTGTATCCTCGTGATTAATATCAGTAATCGCCAAGAGTTCATAGACCGCCTATAACTCTCCAAGTTACCATATTTACCCATATGACCACGTTTTGAACTTGGATATTTTGACTTGTCCAGAAGCCATGTTTTCAATAGACACTATTGAAAACTCAACGTTGAGATTTAATATCCAATTACCTCAAAACATCCATATGATGATATTATACTCTCATTTAATTAAATGGAGCCACGATGTCCATATCTATAAATGAAGTCCTCTATCGATTAACAAATGAATATCACCAAATTATCGAGGATAGACTATGCGATATAATCGTACTCATTGATAACTCAAATGATATCACTTGCAACCATAAGTCCATCATTTATCTCAGGATTAAGATAGACTCTCCGATTGTCCTGATAATGAAAAAACTATTATCTATTGACGGTTTTAGATAAAGCTTTTCATTGTGATCCAGTTCAATGCACCCAGTGCACTAGATCCTTTTGCTCGAAGACACTCCGATGATTTTAGACTCATCATATCTCATTTGATCCCACTCAAATGCTAGCAAAAGAATTCTACAACTTTAACAAGATAAAGGTGCCCAACCTTTAACTTAAGTTGTGAACAATATTCAAGACTAACTAAAGAATTGTGTCTACCACATACATATCCAGATGTACGAACAATTCTTCTTTTCCCATAGACTTTAGACCTTATGATTACTTACTTTGACAATTATAATATAAACTATAAATGCTATACGATTTGTTAAACCAGAAATCACTTTATTAATATGAAAAAGATTGTTAATTACAACATTACACTCTTGCTATTGAGCATAATCCTAACAATTCACATCATACTTCCTATGTAAATCTCCTAGTCCAAAAATGCATGTTTGAACCTAAATATGACATGGATTGTAAACAAGCAAGGTTCACACTTATAGAATTTGAAAACATATATACATATGTACAACCAAGCTTACTCAAGCAATCAAAAGAAGAGGCATAAGTTATTTCAAATTTTTTGCAAGTTACAAGAATGCAAAATAGCTCTCTTTGCTTGAGTTTCCCCATATGGGGTCAATCATAGAACACATCACTCCACAAGACATATCCCAATAGATCTACTAAGAGTTTTAAATCGAGTAGCATCTAAGGGTTTAGTAAATAGGTCCGCAAGTTGATCATTAGTACCTACATGTTCAAGTACTATGCATTTATTTTCAACAAGCTCTCTAATGAAGTGATGGTGGATGTCAATATGCTTAGTTCTAGAATGTTGCACTGGATTCTTGGAAATATTAATTGCACTCAGATTATCACAAAAGAGAGTGAGAGTACCTTGGTTGAATCTGTAGTCTACTAGCATTTGCTTCATCCATATAAGTTGAGTGCATCCACTCCCCGCGGCTATGTATTCGGCTTCTGCCATGGACAAGGAAATCGAGTTTTGCTTCTTGCAAAACCAAGACACCAAGTTGTTGCCTAGAAAGAAGCAACCGCCCGATGTGCTCTTCCTATCATCACAATTTCCTGCCCAATCCGCATCACTATATCCTACAAGACTAGGATTAGTGTCAAATGAGTACCAAATCCCATAGTTGGAAGTCCCATTCACAAAGCGAATGACTCTCTTAACCGAAGAGAGATGGGACTCCTTGGGATCGGATTGGTACCTAGCACAAACTCCTACACTAAATGATATATCGGGCCTACTTGCAGTCAAATAGAGCAAGCTCCCTATCATGCCACGATATAAGGTTTGGTCCACACTTTTACCGCTAGCATCCTTGCTTAGCTTCAAAGTGGTGCTCATAGGAGTGTCACAATGTTTGGCTTTTTCAAGACCAAACTTCTTCACTAGGTTTTTGGCATATTTGGCTTGGGTTATGAAAATCCCATCATCTAGTTGCTTAATTTGCAAACCTAGGAAGTAACTAAGCTCACCAACAACACTCATCTCAAATTCATGAGACATGACATCAACAAATTGTTGGACCTTGGTGTTGTTGGTGGAGCCAAACACTATGTCATCAACATATATTTGAGCTATGAAAAGCTCATCATTGTCTCTTTTGATGAATAGTGTCTTGTCAACACTACCTCTTCTATAGTTATTGTCAACAAGAAATTTAGTGAGGCGCTCATACCAAGCCCTCGGTGCTTGTTTCAACCCATATAGAGCCTTCTTGAGGCGATAGACATGGTTGGGGTGGTGAGCATCCACAAACCCCTTGGGTTGTTCAACAAACACTTCCTCTTGCAAGAAGCCATTGAGGAAGGCACTCTTGACATCCATTTGGTGCAATTTGAACCTGTGCACATAAGAAATGGACAAGAGAAGCCTAATGGACTCTAAACGGGCAACGGGAGCAAAAGTCTCCTCAAAGTCGATACCCTCAATTTGAGAGTACCCTTGTGCTACAAGTCTAGCCTTGTTCCGCACTATGTTGCCATCCTCATCGGATTTGTTCCTAAATATCCATTTAGTGCCTATGACATTAGTGGTCTTAGGCCTAGGAACTAGAGTCCAAACTTCATTCCTTTCGAATTGGTTTAGCTCTTCTTGCATGGCAAGAACCCAAAACTCATCATTTAAGGCTTCTTCAACCTTTTTGGGTTCAATTTGAGAGGTGTAGCAAGTGTAGCTAATAAGATTAGCAAGTTGACGTCTAGTCCTAACACCCTCATTAACCTCTCCAATGATATCTTCTTTATCATGGAGTTTCCTAACCCATGGAGCGGGTTCTTTAGAGTCCAAGAGAGGAACTCTATCAATAGGTTTTGTGTCATCATTGTTGACATTAGATGTCCCAACATTAGGAGACACCACAACCTTCTCCAAAGGCGAAACATCACTAAAAATAACCTCCTCCTCATGATCATTAGACTTGAGCCTAGTATCATCAAATACGACATTGGATGATTCCATAACACTTAGAGTTTTTAAATTGAAAACTCTATAGGCTCTACTATTCAAGGCATAGCCAATAAAAATACCCTCATCACTCTTAGCATCGAATTTGCCAAGTTGATCACGGTCATTCAAAATGTAGCATTTGCTTCCAAAAGTGTGGAAGTAGCTAACATTTGGCCTCTTGCCTTTCCATAACTCATAGGAGGTGTTTCTAGTACCGGGCCTTAGGAAAACTCTATTTCCTATATAGCAAGCCGTATTGATGGCTTCGGCCCATAGGTTCCTAGGGACATTGTTGCTAAGCAACATCACACGGGCTATCTCTTGAAGGACCCTATTTTTCCTCTCAACAACTCCATTTTGTTGAGGTGTCCTAGGAGCCGAAAACTCATGGGAGATACCTAAACCATTACAAAAGGTTTCAAAGGTAGCATTCTCAAATTCCCTCCCATGGTCACTTCTAATCCGTTTTATACATTTAATATTAGAGTTCATCTCATTTTGTATTTTATTACAAAGCATTTTAAACTTATCAAAAGTTTCGGATTTTTCTCTAAGAAAATATGTCCATGTGAACCTAGAGAAATCATCAACACAAACAAAAATGTATCTCTTTCCACCCAAACTTTCGATTTGCATGGGACCCATGAGGTCCATGTGGAGAAGCTCAAGAGGCTCCTTGGTGGTGAGATACTTACCCTTTTTGTGCATGCTTTTAGTTTGCTTTCCTTGTTGGCAAGGTCCACAAATACCATTGGCTTTCTTCCCAAGCTTAGGGAGGCCACGCACACAATTGAACTTTCCAAGGGTCCGTAGATCCCTAAAGTTCATGTGGCCAAGTCTTTCATGCCACAACTCAATTTGCTCATCCATGGACACATGATTAGATACAATACTAGCTTCAAGACAATAACAATTGTCGCTAGATCTCATGCCCTTCAACAAGGTTTGTCCATCGGGTTTAAGGATAGAGCAATAATCTTTAGAAAACAAGACGGAATATCCTTCATCACTAAGATGTGAAATGCTTATTAAATTGGCTTTCAAGCCATCAACAAATAAAGCATTGGATAAGGAGGGTAATTCGGGAAATGGTTCCTTTCCCTACAACATTTCTTTTGGATCCATCACCAAAAGTGACATTTCCACCTTCCTCCATAACAAGAGTCTCGAAGAAACTCTTGTTTCTCATCATGTGCCTAGAGCACCCACTATCCAAATACCAAAAATTAGAAGAATTTGCCTTCAAGGCTATTTGTGCAACATGGCAAACATTTTCATTCTTTCTAATCCACTTAGCAACAATTTTAGCTTTCTTAGTGGTCTTTGTAACACGTGCTCTACTATTTCTAGGATCATGCAAATCAATATTTTCATTCCTAGAAACATGCATCTTGGCTCTATTCTTTCTCTTTTCAATCATGCTTTGTTTTCTACACATTTTAATATATTGAAAGCAATTTGGTCTAATATGACCATCACAACCACAAAAGTGACAAATAGGGATGAAAAAAGGAATCATACCTCGTCTTTGTGCACGTATGGGAGCTCGTCCATATCTTTGTGGATAAGTGGGTTCAATCCATCTTCGTTGTTGAACCGGTCTAGGTTGCTTCCAAGCTTGAGGTTGCATGATTGGTCTCTTTCCTTTGTGAGCCAATTTGGGAGGAGTGTTGGCTTGAGGAACCCTAGGGGGTTGAGCTTGAGATTTCCTTCTTGGCCCCATTTTCACTTGTGCATTAGAACATTGTCCTACTTCTAACTTCTTCCTAGGAGGTTGCACAAATGAAGTTTCTTCGTTCTTCAAGCTCTTGACAAACACTGTCTTGTTAGAGGTTGAGACTTTCTTGCCATCTTCATACCCAAGACCTCTGTTATCACTTGGACTCTTTCCAACACCAAGTAAATGATCAAGCTTCTTGGTGCTAGAATCTATCCTAGCCAAGGACCCTTTAACTTCAACAAGTTCCCTTTTCAAGCCTTCTTCACTTCTCTTGGATAAGTCTAACTCCTCAATTAACTTATCCTCTCTCCTCTTCAATCTTTCCACTTGTTCACTTAAGTGGTCATTGTGAGTCGAAAGTTCAAGGTTCTCTTCTCTCAACCTCTCAATCTTTCTTGTGCTTTTAATTGCTAAATCATTGAACTCGGCATGGTATTTAGCAAGCACCTTTTGCTCCACAAATTTCTTTTTGGAACTAGAAGAGGAGTCACTTTCTACTTCACTAGAGTCAATTTCCTCTTGACTCATCTCCTCTTTTTCACTAGCACTTTTGCTCTTGTGAGAAGAGGCAAAAGCTAGGAAGTTAGCCATGAGCTCTTCTTCACTTGAAGACTCATCTTCCTCATTGGAGTCATCACTACTCCCACTCCAAGTGGCGGCCATCACTTTACCCTTTTTCCTTTCATTGTGATTAGCACATTCGGGGGCAAAGTGACCAATCCCACCACATTCAAAGCATCAGACCCCTTTCCTTTCGGTCCTCTCTTGTCTAGGCTCAAACTTCTTGAAGGAACTCTTTTTCTTCAAGTCTTGTCCTCTTGACCCAAATCCCTTCTTCTTCTTGAACCCCATAACCTTGTTGAACCTTTTCACGAATAAGGCAAGGTCTTCATCCGAATCATGCTTTGCCTCCTTTGCATCCTTAGATGCTTTCAAAGCTATTCCTTTAGACTTCTTAGGAGGAGTAGTGGTGCTAGGAGCCTTCCTAGACTCATATGCAAGGAGACGTCCAATTACCTCACTTGGCTTCATATCCATGTAGCCATTATTTTCTTCTATGGCCGTCACCTTTGATTCAAACCTATCGGGGAGTGATCTCATAATTTTTTGCTTGACTCTCCTATCCGAATACGGGTCTCCGAGTTGATGGCTTTGATTTACTATGTCCATCAATTTGATTTCGAAATCATTGAAGCATTCATCCTCTCCCATTCTATGTAACTCAAACTGAGTTTGGAGGACTTGAAGCTTGGACTCCTTCACCGCCTCGGTTCCCTCATGTGCAACTTGAAGGATGTCCCATGCCACTTTTGCAATCTGAGTGTTCTGAATAAGCTTGTACTGATTCTCATCCATTGCACACATGATGGCATGCATAGCCTTCCTATTCCACTTAGAAGCCTCAAACTCTTGCGCGTTCCATTGCGCCTTAGGCTTCAAAACTTCTTCTCCTCCACCACCGGGAGTCATCATGGGAAGATCATATCCGTCTTCCACCGCCATCCAAGCACGGTCATGAATTTGGCATATGTAGGATTCCATCTTCCCTTTCCATTGGGAATAGTTCAATCCGGTAAGAAGTGGAGGCCTTGTGCTAGAAGCACCTTCGTGGCCACCACCATTTCCACCGTTTCCACTCATAGAGTTTATGAATGAATGAAATAAATGCAAATGTATGAATGATCAAAAATCACACAAAATGCAAAACACACCAAAATAAGCAAGGATCACCTATGTATGTCTAGGAACCCGCTCTGATACCAATTGAAACTAATTATAGCACGGTGTGTATAAAACTATCTAGAGGGGGGGGTGAATAGATTTTACGCTTTTTACCCAATTTTTCGTGTTAGTCAAAATTACGAAATTACCCCTAAATAGATAAAGCAATAAATCAAGTAAAATATGCGGAAAATAAATAACACTTGATTTTTACGTGGAAACCCTCATGGGAAAAACCACGGGCTAGTAAGTAAGCCACACTCGAACCTCGAATCCACTAAATGTGTAAATGATTACAACCTAATCCCGGAAGTAATCACACACCTACCTAATCCCGGTATGAGTGAACCTAGTCCAATTTGCTTGTGATCTAAGCAACCTAATCCCGGAAGCTACACACAAGACTTACTTTCTCTATGAAGAGAATACAACCCTAAGTGAATATATGTGAATATCCAAAATGCAACATAGAGCAAGGGAAACCCTATATGCTTATCTAAGATGATTAATATGCAATTAGAACAATCCTAGATATTAAAAACTAAATGACATGTTCAATCAAATAGTTTAGCTAATCAAGATTAAGCACAAAACTTAATTAGCTATCACAATACAACACTCAATCATGTCAACACAACAATCTCTATTTTGAATATTAGATTTTAATCTAAGAACAAGCAAATAATAAAAGAGATGCCTTGATAAATAAAACACTAATTATAAATGATAATAGTGAAGAACATACCAAGGGAAGTGTGTTGACCAAGACCCATGCAAGTAAACATCCTAACTATGCTAGAAAATGCTTAGATGATATTTTGATGCATATGAAAATGGGTTTTGAGAGTTAAAGACAAGTTCTTGGGGATTTTTCTCTTGAAGATATTTTTGCTCTCTGAAAGTGTGTATGTTTGCCTTGTTGAAAAAAAATGAAGAAGAAAGTATATATTTATATAAAAGTGAATCAGGTCAAGAAAGACACAAAAAAAAAATACAAAAGGAGGCGTGAAGCACTATACAATGTAATATATAATATATGCATAAGTCAAAAAAAAAAAGGATGCACGTGAAGAATATATATGTTATATAATGTATACAAAAGTTAGGTGCAGCATCGTTATTATATCTAGATATTATTATATATAAATATATATATATATATTAACAAACATCAGAGGCAGCACATATATAAATATATCAGACCACTATAATATATATATATATATATATATATATATATATATTTTAACAAAACAAACAAACAGAATAAAAAGCAAACAAAATAAAAAAAGAAGAAAGGCATCTGGTGCGCGTTGATGAGGACGTGGGTGCAACGGGGGCAGAGAGAGATATTGGGCGTGGGTTATGGCGTGGCCCATGGGGCAAAAAACAAAAAGAAAAGCCACACACACAAGCCATCACATGCTTCTCTCTTTGTGTTGCAATCATGACACACAAAGCCTTCAGTCCAGTTCTGAACTCAGAATTCGGAATTCAATTCCGTCTTCGGAAAATTAACCCGAACTCAATTATAAATATGAAAAATTATATAACCTTTCAATTTAAGCTCGGAATTGAATTTCGGTTTCCGATAAAAACACGGAATGTCCCAAATGTCTCAGAAATCATCCGAAACATATAGACAAGTCTCCGAATCGCTCGGAACTCATCTATGGACAAATCCACACATAAAAATATAACAAAGAAGTGCAAGTGTGATAAGTGACATGTGAAGAGAATGCACACAAATGCAAGTATGCTAAGTGAGTGTGTGCACTAAATCTCTTCATAGAAAAATTAGCACTAAACATATACCTTTGGAGTGCTTAACACTTGCAAGGGCCTTGAGCTTGAACACATTCCTAAGCTACCCTTACATGATCCCCACATATGGTTTGATCACGAAATAAGCCAATTAAAAACTACGGGAATCCTTACAAAATCTATTCACCACCCCCCCTCTAGATAGTTTTATACACACTGTGCATATATTTGTTCCACAATGCACGTCATCCTATGTGCCATGGATGAGAATTAATACAAATTGATTCAAAAACACTAGGATCGCCAAGGAGGCATGGGACATCCTAGAGACGACACATGAGGGAACCGAAGTGGTTAAGGACTCTAAGCTTTAAGTTCTTTAAACTCAATTCGAGATACTTAAGATAAAAGAGAATGAGTGCTTCAACAACTTTAAGATCAAGTTGATGGACATAGTCAACCAAAGTCATCAACTTGGTGACCCATATTCAGATAGGAGAATCAAGCAAAAAAATATGAGATCTCTCCCTGAAAGATTTGAGTCCAAGGTAACGGCTTTAGAGGAGAATGGTGGTTACAAATATATGAAGCCGAGTGAGGTGATTGGGAGGCTTCTAGCCTATGAGTCTAGGAAGGGTCCTACCTCCACACCTCCTAAAATGTAAAAGGGAATTGCTTTGAAAGCCTCCAAAGTTGAGAAGGAGGAAAATGATAACTTGGACGAAGACATGGCCTTGTTGTTAAGAAGGTTTAAGTTCGAGAAGAAGGGTTTTAGATCCAAAGGCCAAAATTTGAAGAAAAAAAACTCCCTTTAAGAAATTTGAGCCTAGGCAAGAAAAGAATAAAAGAAAGGGGATCCAATGTTATGAATGTGGTGGCATAGGACACATCGCTCTCGATTGTGGAAATTTGAAGAACTAGAAGAAGGGAAAGGTGATGGCCGCCACATGGAGTGGAAGTGATAACTCTAATGAGAGAGATGAATCTTTGGATGATGAAGATGAAATGGCTAACTTCATAGCCTTTGCCTCCTCCCACAGGAGCAAAAGTGGTAGTGAGTAAGAGGAAGAAAGTCATGAGGAAAATGACTCAAGCGAGGATGACTCCTCATCTAACTACACAAATGGAAATGCGAAGAAAATGGATGTTCATGACTATATAGTCAAGTTTGAAAGTTCAAGGATGAAAAAACAAGAAAGAAATTAGAAGATTGAAGAAGTAAATCTAGAGCTTTCAACACAAGTTGACCACTTAAGTGAAGAAGTGGTGAGATCTATGAAGAATGAAGATAAGCTAAGGGATGAGTTAGACTTATCTAAGAGGAGTGAAGAAGAGATAAAGAGGGAGCTTGAAGATGCTAGAGTGTTGATAGCTAAGATGGCCTCTAGCACTAAAAAACTTGACCATATGTTAGATGTTGGAAAAAGGCCAAGTGATAAGAGGGGTCTTGGGTTTGAAGATGACAAGGAGTCCTCCACTCCAAGCAAGACCGTATTTGTCAAGAGCATGAACATCAATGAGTCTTCTCCTCATCAATTACCTAGGAAGAAAATTGACCTAGGAGAATGTTCAAGAGGTGCTCAAATGAAGGTGGCACCAAGAAGCCCACCTCAAGCTCAACCTAGAAGAGCTCATCAAGCTAACTTCCCTCAACCTAAAGTCCATCAAGGGATGAGACCAATCATGCAAGCTCAACCGAGGAAGCAACCAAGTCTTGGTCAACAACAAAGATGGAAAGATCCATTCTAACAACCAAGACAACCACAAAGACATGGGAAGACTCCAATGCATACACAAGGTTGTGGTATGATTCCTATTCCTACATATCATTTTTGTGGTATTGATGGTCACATTAGACCAAATTGCTTTCATTTTATTAAAATGCGTAGAGCTGAAAGCATGATTGGAAAGAAAAAGGCTAAAGCTAATATGCATGTTCCTAAGGAAAATAGAGCCAATTTGCATGATCCTAGGACATCTAGAGCCCATGTACCTATGACCGTCAGGAAAGAAAGTGTTTTTCCTAGGTGGATTAGAAGAGATGAATTCTTTTGCTATGTTGCTTAAATTGTCTTAAAGGCAAACTGTAAGTTACTCAAGGTTCATTGGCTTATTTCGGTGACAAACCACAAATTGGGGTTTGAATTGTAAGGCTTAGGTATTAATGATCAAGCTCAAAGGCCCTCTCAAGACCTCAAAGTGATAAGCACTCCAAAGGTATACCTCTTGTGCTTAGTTTTCATTGAAGAGATTAGTTGCACACACACACCACATCATGTATGCATGTGTGTTTAATGCTATCTATGAACAAGCTCTTCACTTTTAACACTTGCACATATTACATATTAGACTAAGTGTGAATTGCCTTTGAAAAAAGAAATCCTCTCTTTACCACTGCCTATATCGCCTTTGGTACAAGTGCTTAGGCAGCGGTCCAAACCAGGTCAAAAGACCTGTGGATTTTGAACAGTCTATACCACAGCGGATACATTGCCTAGGGGGCGGTCTCCAAGGTGTTAAACTCCAGAGCAATCTCACTCTATGTACCGTGGCATAGGCACTTACTTGGGGAGCGGTAAAGCCAGGTCAAAAGACCTGTGGCTTTTAAACGGTCTATACCGCAGCGGAGACACTGCCTAGAGGGCGATCTCCAAGGTGTTAAACTCTAGAGTAATCTCACTCTATGCACCGCAGCATAGGCACTTACTTGGGGAGTGGTACATGGGGCGGCTCAAACGGAGTTTTTTTTTTTTTTTTTTTTTTTTAAATGACCAAAACGGTGTGGCTTTGAGGGGATCACTTGTATAAGTGCCTCTTAGTCTTTAGGTGCCTACATGAATTCAAGATCATATTTTTGACTTAGAAAATTTTCAAGAGAAAATCTTCTGAAGAACTCACCTTTAAACACTCAAAACCATTTTCATATGCATCAAACTTCATCTAGCTTCATCTAGCTTATTTAGGATGCTTTCTTGCATGGGTTTTACTCAACACACATGCCTTGGTAAGTTTTTCACTAATTTAATCTAATCTTAGTGTTTTACTTAACAAGAAATCTCTTTAATTACTTATATGTTCTTAGATCATATTCTATTATACAATACAGAGATTATTGTGTTGTTTTGATTGAGTGTTGTATTGTGATAGCCATACCTAGGATTACTTAATCAATGTTAGTGTTAGGATTATGCTCAATAGCAAGAGTGTAATAT
This sequence comes from Acer saccharum, assembly GCA_030490815.1. Taxonomy (NCBI): domain Eukaryota; kingdom Viridiplantae; phylum Streptophyta; class Magnoliopsida; order Sapindales; family Sapindaceae; genus Acer; species Acer saccharum. The sequence goes on from CM059872.1 coordinate 9,808,975, forward strand.
TGTTTTTGACAATCTTTTCATATTAATAAAGTGATTTCTGATTTAAACAAATCTTATAGCATTTATAGATTAAATATTATAATTGTCAAAAGTAAATAATCATAAGGTCAAAAGACTATGAGAAAAGAAGAATTGTTCGTACATCTGGATATGTATGAGGTAGACACAATTCTTTAGTTAGTCTTGAATAATGTTCACAACTTAAGTTAAAGGTTGGGCACCTTTATCTTGTTAAAGTTGTAGAATTCTTTTACTAGCATTTGAGCGGGATCAAATGTGTTATGATGAGTCTAAAATCATCGGAGGGTCTTCGAGTAAAAGAATCTAGTGCACTGGGTGCATTGAACTGGATCACAATGAAATACTTTATTTAGAACCATCAATAGATAATAGTCTTTTCATTATCAGGACAATCAGAGAGTCTATCTCAATCCTGACATAAATGATGGACTTATGGTTGCAAGTGTTATCACTTTAGTTATCAATGAGTACGATTATATAGCATAGTCTATCCTCGATAGTTTGGTGGTATTCATTTGTTAATCAATAGAGGACTTCATTTATAGATATGAACATCGTGGCTCCATTTATTAAATAAGAGTAGATTATCATCATATGGATGTTTTGAGGTATTGGATATTGAATCTGAACGTTAAGTTTTCGATAGAGTCTATTGAAACATGGCTTCTGGACAAGTCAAAATATCCAAGTTCAAAATGTGGCCATATGATTAAATATGGTAACTTGGAGAGCTATAGGCGGTCTATGAGCTCTTGGCGATTACTAATATTCTTCACGAGGATACACCATCTCCAATAAGATTGTCTAGGGTACGAATGAGAAATATTTACTTATTCTATCTTTATTTAAGAGTTCAATTTTAGCTCTTTAGTGGAATGAGTTAAAATTAATAGATCGGACCTAAGTGAATCATTTGTTGATTGTGATTAGATTATGTCTATTGAAGCTTAAATTTAGATAGCCCACCAAGGTCCCCAATCCACACGGACTTGCATGGATCACTTGATATATTCTACCGGACTAATTTGAGGGTCCATCTAAAATTGTATTAAGGCATGTGGGCTTGTTTCTTTTAGTAAGAATGGGCCTAGTTCACATGTGGTCCTTTTAATTAAGGTCCAATGGATTAAATAAAATGGAAAAATAATATTTGGCCCATGTATGTGTATATGGGTAGCAAGGCTAAATTATTAGTCTAAAATATTATTTTATTTTATTATTTAATTAAATGGGAATTAATTAATTGATTGATTAATTATTTAATTAAGAATCAAAATCTTTTTCTGACTATGAAATATGTTTCTTAGTAGTATACTATTGTGGTAGTACAATTAAAATAAAAGACTTTATTTGGTAAGTAGATAAATAAGGGATTTATTTATCTAGTCAAATAAGGAAGTCTTTTATATAGTCACAAATACATTAAAGAGTTGGATTAGGGTTTGGAATTCTAAGGAAATCTACCTAGAGTTAGGATTTAGGTCAAAAGGCAAAAATCCTATTTGGTAGAGGAATTCGGTCACCCTAATTATGTAATGCAAGTTGAATTCTAAGATATATATTATATATGCAAGTTGAATTCACGTGCAAGACCTATATAGAATATATATGCAAATCAAATTCATGCAGTGATATAATATATATTGTGTGTCGCTAGATATATATATATATATATATATATATATGTATATATATAATATATATTGTGCAAGGATATCACTAGATATATATAATACATATTGTGTGCGGATATCGCAAGATATATATATATATAATATATTGTATTAGGAAATAGCACTAGAAATATATAATATATATTGTGCAAGGATATCAATAGATTATATATTCGGCAACCTTAAGATCTGGGACTTGAGAGTTTTTTCTTTTGCTAGAGAAAAATAGAATCCAACTCTTAGACTAGTGTGATTTTCGGCCAAGAGGAATAGAGAGAAAAGTTTGTTCTTATTTCAATAGTGCACTAGTTACTTTTACATCAAAAGGTTTTGTGCACAATTTCGAATAAGGTTCACGCGAGTTTCGATCTAAAGATTGTGAATTCAAAAGTGACCGGAACATTCTTTGTTGTCTCTTGGAACTTGTTGTGACTAACGAAAAAGAAAAAGTTTTGTTAATCCATCCTCAGGTACACAATTCAAAGAGAATGGAGACAACGCTCCTAGGTGATTCACGTTCGTGATTGGATTGGATGATCTTGCGGATTACCATCGACGCAATGTCAATCGGATCACGCGACAAGGGTATGATATCTTTAGTATTATATGTTAATTAATTAGAGGGTTAAGGTTCAAATTATGGAAAAATTTTAAATTATACTAAACTCGATTTTAGTCTCGCTTCAGCTGCGTGACCGTATTTTTCCCTACAATTGGTATCAGAGCCTGGTTGTACCCTTTAATTAATTAATTTATATATACGTGAATCTATTTCTTTTTATTGTGATTATGCATGTTTAGAAAGAGATGGCACTCTAGGTATTCTCATATATAATTACATTGGAATGTATGGATTTATATATGTTATATGTTGTTATAAAGTGAATTGTTATTGCTTGATTTTGGTCCTAGAATTTCAATGTATTTTTGTTTCGGAATTGTAACAAGAAGAGTGGTCTATCATCGCCATAATTCCTTCTTGGTAATTGCTAAGTTCTCTTTTATTTTTATTGTAATAAAATAGTGCAGTTTTTATTGTATTAAAAAATACTGCAGTTTTTTTATTTTTAAGTGCAGTTTTTGGTTGTATTAAAAAACTGCAGTGATTAAAAAAAAAAAAAAAAACTGCTGTAATTTTATTGTTAAAATATGCTGTAATACATATTCAAGTATCGAAGATTTGAAGATGTGAAGAATTGGAAGCAACCGGAACGAACTTGGGATCGTGTGCACCAATTAAGCACGCAGCAGCGCTTGTGATGTTATGGGCTGCGCACGGCAGCCCTTTGGAGGTTGTGGGCTGCGCATGGCAGCCCTTTGTGGGGTTTTGGGGTGCACAGGCCCATAGGAGGCAGCCAAGGGGTGCGCGAGTGGACGATGGCCGCTTGAAGACTTGTTCGCCAAGAAAAGAATTTTTTGTATCCCAAACAAATGTAATTTACTTGTTTTTCTAGGATGGATCAAAATTGTGGCTATTTATTTTGCGTAAATATTACAATATTTGTTATTGTTTGATGACATGTCATATAGAATAGGAGTGCCACTCATATATCTCTTTTGGTATGAACATGCATTGAATGATTTAGGTATCTAAATTGGCATCTAGATAACTTGGTAAATCATTCTATGGGATTTAATCACACGCCTTAAATAATTGAGTGGGAGAAGGTGTTTTGCAACACCTATGGCTTCCAAGGTTAGTTGAGCTTTATTATTTATCAATAATCCCCCCAAGGGGCGTCCATGAATGGAATTTAGCAATATACTTCCTTACAAGGATAGACTAGACAATTGACTCAAACGAGATCTACTACCCAAGGAGGGATTTTTGTGAGAGAAAATATTGAGGGTCAATATCTTGGTGACACACTCAATGTGTTTTTATTGATATCCTCCCAAGAGTTCTTGTCAATAAAATCACAAGGCTAAAATTGAAAACGCTGGTTGTTATGTTAACAATTAGGTGGGACCTAGTCTAACTAGTAAATGGTGCGAACTCCCAAATGAGGCGTAACATTTATAGGTGTTGGATCACCGTTGAATTTTTATGATTGAGTTATTTATTTAAATCAAGATAAATATTCGAAAGTGCTTTATCATGATTATTTACTCATATATATTTTTGTTTTACTCAGAAATCATGACCCCATCACTTATGAACATCCTGAAAGATAACACTTTAACTGGAGATAATAATGTCACATGGAAAAGGAAAATTGGGTTGTTGCTGCAAAGTGAAAAACATAAGTTTGTTCTGACTACTCCTAAACCACCTGCTCCTAATAATGAATATAATATAATGCAAAGAGACGAGTATGAGCAGTGGAAGACCTCGAATGAGATGGCCAAATGGCTACCATCTCCAACGTGTTGCAACAGCAACATGAAGGAATAGCGTTTGCTACTGATATGATGATGTCTCTAGAAGAGATTTATATGGTTGGTAAAGTTGCTACTGTTAAGACCTGTCAGAAGGTCAGGGAATAATAGAAGAAAAAGTAACTTGGGCCTACCAAGAAGGAGACTAAGAAAGTAACCAAGATCAAAAGGAAGTGCTTCTTTTGTGGTGAAAAGAGACATTGGAAAAGTAATTGCCCAAAGTCTCAGAATAAGAAGGAACAAGGTAATGTGAATTATCTTGAAACATGTTTACTGGCAGATTCTACAGATTCTTGGTTCGTAGACTCAGTAGCCAATAATCATGTTTGTTATTCCCTATGGGGGTTTCAAGAAAGGAGAAGGCCGAATAAGAATGAAATCAACTTGCGTTTAGGCAATGGAGCGTTGGTGTCTGCTAGTGCAGTGGGAGATATTAGAGTTAATCTAGATTCTAGTAGGCATTTAGATTTGATAGACATTTATTATGTACCTCAAATCAAGAGAAATTTAATTTTAGTTTCTTGTTTAAATAAATTTGAATATTTGGTTACTTTTAATAATTTTTTTTTTATTATTATTAGTAAGGATGACAAATTTGTTTACAAAGATACATTGGAAAATGGTCTATTCTATTTATATAGAAATATCTCTCACTTGTTAGACACAGAATTAACGCAACCTAACCATAAAATAGTAAAATTATCATAAGATGAAACCTACCTATGCCATTTGCGCCTAGGTCATAATAACCTCAATAGGATTAAAAGATTGGTTAGTGATGGACCTTTAAGTGACTTAAAGGTTGATGATCTACCAACTTGTGAATCCTGTTTGGAAGGTAAAATGACCAAAAGGTCGTTCAGAACCAAAGGCACAAGAGCCACTGAATGTTTAGGATTAATGCATACTGATGTATGTGGTCCTATGAGCATTCAAGCTAGAGGTGGATATGAGTACTTTATCACTTTCACAGATGATTATTCGAGATTTAGTTATGTGTATCTCATAAGACATAAGTCGAATGCTTTTGACATGTTCAAAGCATTTAAAGTTGAAGTGAAAAAAAAAAAAAAAAAAAACAACTTGAGAAACATATAAAAATCTTGAGATCTGATCGTGGTGGAGAATATCTATCTGGTGAGTTTCAACAATATCTTATTGATAATGGGATCATTTCTCAGTTTTCTGCACCAGGTACACCTCAACAGAATAGGGTGGCAAAAAGGACAAATAGAACTCTTTTAGACATGGTTAGGTCTATGTTGAGTTATTCAACGCTTCCTATTTCTTTTTGGGGATATGCTTTACAAACTGCAATATACATTCTAAACGATGTACCATCTAAGTCGCTTCCTCAAACAAATGCATGAGTTGTGGACTTGGCGAAAGCCTAGTTTACAACACTTAAGGATATTTGGTTGTTCTGCACATGTGTTAAAAGGAAAGACAAAAAAGATGGAGTTCCGTTCGGAAACATGCATATTTGTGGGGTATCCAAAAGAAACTAAGGGATATTATTTCTATAGTCCTTTAGATCTTAAAGTATTTGTTTCAACAAATGCTAAATTTCTGGAAAAAGACTATATGAATGATTTTGTACCTACAAGTAGAATTGTCCTGAATGAGATGTCAGGAGATACAATTCTACAAGAGGTTACACAACCTAGCCCAATTGCAAGTTCCACACCATCAAAAAATCAACAACCTACCATACCTCGTCATAGTGGGAGGGTTAGAAATCAACCCGAGAGATACATTAGTCTGGGAGAATCAGTGGAGAATCTCCCGGATGACGATGATCCCTACACGTATAGAGAAGCAATGGAGGATGTTGATTGTCGCCATTGGCAAAAGGCAATGCAAGTTGCAAAAATTCAAATATGGATTAAAGTAAGCATCCTGATCCTGGAACATAAGGTTCGATCAAGTTGTGACGAACCTTGTGTATGCAAAAGGATTAATGGCGACAAGTTGGTTTTCCTAAATTCTTTATGTTGATGATATACTACTCATCGGAAACGATGTAGGTGTATTGACATCAGTAAAAGAACGGTTAGCAAAACAATTTGATATGAAGGACTTAGGAGAAGCAAGTTATATTCTTTGTATCCAAGTAATAAGGGATAGAAAGAATAGAACGATTGCACTATCCCAAGCTTCATACATAGATAAAATCTTGTCTAGATTTTCCATGCAAGATTCCAAGAAAGGTACGTTGCTTTTTAGAAATGGAATCAAATTTTCTAAGGAACAAGTTCCTAAGAATGAGCATGAAAAGCAATTCATGAGTAGGATTCCAAATGCCTTGGCAGTTGGAAGTCTCATATATGCAATGCTCTGCACTAGACTAGATATTTGTTTTGCTGTGGGCATAGTTAGCAGGTTTCAATAGAAACCTGGTCTTGATCACTAGACGGCAGTCAAGCATATTTTCAAGTATCTCAGGAGAACGAGAGATAATATGCTTGTATACTCATGAGGGGATTTGATTCCCGTTGGGTATACAGATTCTGATTTCCAGTCGGATTCAGACTACCAGAAAATCCACATCAGGATCTGTGTTTACTATTGGAAGAGGAACAGTCATATGGAGGAGTATCAAGCAATCTTGTATTGCTGATTCCACCATGGAAGCTAAGTATGTTGCTGCATGCGAAGCTACCAAAGAGGTTGTTTAGCTCCGCCAATTCCTGATTGACTTGGAAGTGGTTCCTAGTACGAATAAGCAGATCACTATCTACTGTGATAACAGTGGAGCAGTGGCTAATTCCAGAGAACCAAGAAGTCATAAGAGAGGAAAACACATTGAAAGGAAGTATCATCTTCTTAGGTAGATTGTGCATAGGGGTGACGTAACGATTACCAAAATCGTGTCAGCAGAAAATCTAGCGTATCCCTTCACAAAGGCTCTATCACAGAAGAGTTTTTGGGCATCTAGAGAACATGGGAATGAGAGATATGACACATTTGCTATAGCGCAAGTGGGAGATTGTTAGGATTATGCTCAATAGCAAGAGTGTAATATTATTTTTGACAATCTTTTCATATTAATAAAGTGATTTCTGATTTAAACAAATCTTATAGCATTTATAGATTGAATATTATAATTGTCAAAAGTAAATAATCATAAGGTCAAAAGACTATGAGAAAAGAAGAATTGTTCGTACATCTGAATATGTATAAGGTAGACACAATTCTTTAGTTAGTCTTGAATAATGTTCACAACCTAAGTTAAAGGTTGGGCACCTTTATCTTGTTAAAGTTGTAGAATTCTTTTACTAGCATTTGAGTGGGATCAAATGTGTTATGATGAGTCTAAAATCATCGGAGAGTCTTCGAGTAAAAGAATCTAGTGCACTGGGTGCATTGAACTGGATCACAATGAAATACTTTATCTAGAACCGTCAATAGATAATAGTTTTTTCATTATCAGGACAATCGGAGAGTCTATCTCAATCTTGACATAAATGATGGACTTATGGTTGCAAGTGTTATCATTTGAGTTATCAATGAGTACGATTATATAGCATAGTCTATCCTCGATAGTTTGGTGATATTCATTTGTTAATCGATAGAGGACTTCATTTATAGATATGGACATCGTGGCTCCATTTATTAAATGAGAGTAGAATATCATCATATGGATGTTTTGAGGTATTGGATATTGAATCTTAACGTTAAGTTTTCGATAGAGTTTATTGAAACATGTCTTCTGGACAAGTCAAAATATCCAAGTTCAAAATGTGGTCATATGATTAAATATGGTAACTTGGAGAGCTATAGGCAGTCTATGAGCTCTTGGCGATTACTGATATTCTTCACGAGGATACACCATCTCCAATAAGATTGTCTAGGGTACGAATGAGAAATATTTACTTATTCTATCTTTATTTAAGAGTTCAATTTTAGCTCTTTAGTGGAATGAGTTAAAATTAATAGATCGGACCTAAGTGAATCATTTGTTGATTGTGATTAGATTATGTCTATTGAAGCTTAAATTTAGATAGCCCGCCAAGGTCCCCAATGTTAGGATTATGCTCAATAGCAAGAGTGTAATATTGTAATTAACAATCTTTTTCATATTAATAAAGTGATTTCTGGTTTAACAAATCTTATAGCATTTATAGTTTAATATTATAATTGTCAAAGTAAATAATCATAAGGTCTAAAGACTATGAGAAAAGAAGAATTATTCGTACATCTGGATATGTATGTGGTAGACACAATTCTTTAGTTAGTCTTGAATAATGTTCACAACTTAAGTTAAAGGTTGGGCACCTTTATCTTGTTAAAGTTGTAGAGTTCTTTTGCTAGCATTTGAGTGGGATCAAATGAGATATGATGAGTCTAAAATCATCAGAGTGTCTTTGAGCAAAAGAATCTAGTGCACTGGGTGCATTGAACTGGATCACAATGAAAAGCTTTATCTAGAACCGTCAATAGATAATAGTCTTTTCATTATCAGGACAATCAGAGAGTCTATCTTAATTCTGAGATAAATGATGGACTTATGGTTGCAAGTGATATCATTTGAGTTATCAATGAGTACGATTATATCACATAGTCTATCCTCGATAGTTTGGTGATATTCATTTGTTAATCGATAGAGGACTTCATTTATAGATATGGACATCGTGGCTCCATTTATTAAATGAGAGTATAATATCATCATATGGATGTTTTGAGGTGATTGGATATTAAATCTCAACGTTGAGTTTTCGATAGTGACTAGTGAAAACATGGCTTCTGGACAAGTCAAAATATCCAAGTTCAAAACGTGGTCATATGATTAAATATGGTAACTTGGAGAGTTATAGGCGGTCTATGAACTCTTGGCGATTACTGATATTAATCACGAGGATACACTATCTCCAACATGATTGTCTAGGGTATGAATGAGGAACATCTTCTTATTATATCTTTATTTAAGAGTTCAATTTTATCTCTTTAGTGGAATGAGTTAAAATTAATGGATCGGACCTAAGTGAATCATTTGTTGATTGTGATTAGGTTGTGTCTATTGAAGCTTAAATTTAGATGGCCCGCCTAGATCCCCAATCCACACGGACTTGCATGATCACTTGATATATTCTACCGGACCAATTTATGGGTCCATCTAGAATTGCATTTAATATATTAAGAATATAATTTGCACATTATTTATTTAATGGGCTGCTCAATTATATTAATATATTAATGAAAGGCATGTGGGCTTGTTTCTTTCAGTAAGAATGGGTCTGGTTCACATGTGGGCTTTTTATTTAAAGTCAAATGGATTAAATAAAATAAGGAAATAATATTTGGCCCATTTATTACATGTGGGGCGGCAAGGCTATGTATTTAGTCATAAATATTATTTTATTTTATTGTTTGATTAAATGAGAATTAATTAATTAATTAATTAATTATTTAATTAAGAAACAAAATCTTTTTCTGATCAGGAAATATGTTTCCTAGAGTTATACTATTGGTAGTAGTATACTAAAAGACTTATTTGGTAAGAAAATAAATAATAAGGTTTATTTATTTAATCAAATAGGAAGTCTTTTAATTTAGTCATAATTTAATACTACACTACAGAGTTTGATTAGGGTTTGGAATTCTAAGCAAATCTACCTAGGGTTAGGATTTAGGTCAAAAGACAAAAATCCTACATGGTAGAGGAAATTGCCGTGATATACATAGAAATATATATGGCAAGAGCAAGATATATTATTCTTGAAAACATAAATGTGTGTGCCGCAAGATATATTAGGTTTGCAAACATATATGTGGGGGCAGCAATATATATTTATATAGGCGTGCAGCATTAGTTCACTTTAAAAAAAAGAAGTGTGCAGAATTTATGCAATATATATGTTGAATATATATATATTATTATATATAGGTAGAATTTGGCTAACCCTACTGGCAAGGATTGAGAGTTTTTCTTTTGCTTAAAAAATAGAATCCAACTCTAGTGATTAGTGTGTGTTGATTCTACTAAAAACATAAAAGGGTGAATAGATTATTCTTTGATGGTACACTAATTGCTTGTTCATCAATAAGCTTGTGTGTACAACATCGATTTAGGTTCACGCGAGTTTCGATCATTAGATTGAGAACTCAAAAGTGACCGGAATAATCTTAGTCTTCTTTTGATTGTTTTGTGACTAACAAAAGAAAAAGAAAAGTTTGTTTGTACATTCTCAGGTTTGCAATTCAAAGAAAAGGGAGACCACGCTCCTAGGTGATTCACGTTCGTGCTAGGATTGAAGATCTTGCGGATTACCATCGACGTAAGTCAATCGGATCACGCGACAAAAGGTATTCTTCTTTTGTTGATTATATGTATGTTTAATTAATTAAAGGGTTAAGGTTCATAAAAAGGAAAAATTTTTAAAAGTACTAAATCTATTTTTAGTCTCGCTTCCGCTGCGTGTACTGCGATTTTTCCCTACACCCAATCCACACGGACTTGAATGGATCACTTGATATATTCTATCGGACTAATTTGAGGGTCCATCTAGAATTGTATTAAGGCATGTGGGCTTATTTCTTTTAGTAAGAATGGGTCTAGTTCACATGTGGGCCTTTTAATTAAGGTCCAATGGATTAAATAAAATGGAAAAATAATATTTGGCCCATGTATGTGTATATGGGCGGCAAGGCTAAATTATTAGTCTAAAATATTATTTTATTTTATTATTTAATTAAACGGGAATTAATTAATTGATTGATTAATTATTTAATTAAGATTCAAAATCTTTTTCTGACTATGAAATATGTTTCTTAGTAGTATACTATTGTGGTAGTATAATTAAAATAAAAGACTTTATTTGGTAAGTAGATAAATAAAAGATTTATTTATCTAGTCAAATAAGGAAGTCTTTTATATAGTCACAAATACACTAAAGAGTTGGATTAGGGTTTGGAATTCTATAGAAATCTACCTAGGGTTAGGATTTAGGTCAAAAGGCAAAAATCCTATTTGGTAGAGGAATTCGGTCACCCTAATTATGTAATGCAAGTTGAATTCTAAGATATATATAGATTATATATGCAAGTTTAAATTCGGGCAGTTATATATAATATATATGCAAGTTGAATTCACGTGCAAGACCTATATAGAATATATATGCAAATCAAATTCATACAGTGATATAATATATATTGTGTGTCGCTAGATATATATATATATATATATATATATATATATATGTATATATATAATATATATTGTGCAAGGATATCACTAGATATATATAATACATATTGTGTGCGGATATCGCAAGATATATATATATATATGTATATATATAATATATATTGTGCAAGGATATCACTAGATATATATAATACATATTGTGTGCGGATATCGCAAGATATATATATATATATAATATATTGTGCTAGGAAATAGCATTAGAAATATATAATATATATTGTGCAAGGATATCAATAGATTATATATTCAGCAACCCTAAGGTCTGGGACTTGAGAGTTTTTTCTTTTGCTAGAGAAAAATAGAATCCAACTCTTAGACTAGTGTGATTTTCGGCCAAGAGGAATAGAGAGAAAAGTTTGTTCTTATTTCGATAGTGCACTAGTTACTTTTACATCAAAAGGTTTTGTGTACAATTTCGAATAAGGTTCACGCGAGTTTCAATCTAAAGATTGTGAATTCAAAAGTGACCGGAACATTCTTTGTTGTCTCTTGGAACTTGTTGTGACTAACGAAAAAGAAAAAGTTTTGTTAATCCATCCTCAGGTACACAATTCAAAGAGAATGGAGACAACGCTCCTAGGTGATTCACGTTCGTGATTGGATTGGAAGATCTTGCGGATTACCATCGACGCAATGTCAATCGGATCAGGCGACAAAGGTATGATATCTTTAGTATTATATGTTAATTAATTAGAGGGTTAAGGTTCAAATTATGGAAAAATTTTAAATTATACTAAACTCGATTTTAGTTTCGCTTCCACTGCGTGACCGGATTTTTCCCTACAGTTAGCTATGCTTTATGCTATGACAAATAACAATTAATATCTAGGATTGATTTAATTGACATCTTATAATCTTAGATAAGCATTTAGTGTAACATAGTATTAATTGCATATTTGGATATCTTTGCATATTTACATAGGTTGTTTAATCTCTTCATTGAGAAGTAAGTCTTGTGGCTAAGATTGCTTAGGCTACAAGCAAATTGATCTAGGTTCACTTTTAAAAGCCTGCGGGTAGTGGTGGTGGGTTAGTGACTGTGTAGGGTTTGACGTGGTCAACCTAGGTTATGGACACCTTTACAATTAGTGGATTCGAGGATCGTGTGTGGTGCACATAACATCCCGTGGTTTTTCCTTGTTGAAGGTTTCCACGTAAAAATCAAGTGTCATTTAAATTCCGCACTTTTCACTTGATTTATTGCTTTGACTAGATTGGGGTTATTTTCATAAATTTGACTAATTGCGAAAATTTGATAATAACCAATTTAAAATCTATTCACCCCCCTCTAGATAGTTTTATACACACCAGTATAATTAGTTTCAATTGGTATCAGAGCGGGTTCTTAAATATACTTATGTGATACTTGCTTATTTTGGTGTGTTTTGCATTTTGTGTAATTTTTGATCATTCATACATTTGCATTCATTTCATTCATTCATAAACACTATGAGTGGAAACGGTGGTGGTAGAAAGTGCTTCTAGCACAAGGTCTCCCCTACTCACAGGGATTAATTATGCCTCTTGGAAAGGTAAGATGGAGTCGTACATATGCCAAATCCATGACTGGGCTTGGATAGCGGTTGAAGACGGCTACACTCCACTGATGATGACTCTTACGGGTGGAGGAGAGGATGTATTCAAGCCTAAGGCGCAATGGAACGCGTAAGAATTTAAAGCATCTAAGTGGAATAGGAAGGCGATGGGCGCTATCCTATATGCAATGGACAAGAATCAATACAAATTGATTCATAACACTAGGATCGCTAAGGAGGCGTGGGACATCCTAGAAGTTGCACATGAGGGAACCGAAGTGGTTAAGGACTCTAAGCTTCAAGTCCTCCAAACTCAATTCGAGATGCTTAGAATGGAGAAGAACAAGTGCTTCTACTACTTTGAGATCAAGTTGATGGACATAGTCAACCAAAGTCATCAACTTGGTGACCCATATTCTGATAGGAGAATCAAGCAGAAAATTATGAGATCTCTCCCCGAAAGATTTGAGACTAAGGTAACGGCTTTAGAGGAGAATAGTGGCTACAAAGATATGAATCTGAGTGAGGTGATTGGGAGACTTCTAGCTTATGAGTCTAGGAAGGTTCCTACCTTCACACCTCTTAAAAAGCAAAATGGAATTACTTTGAAATCCTCCAAAGTTAAGAAGGAGGAGAAGGATGACTCGGACGAAGACATAGCCTTGTTGATGAGGAGGTTCAAGAAGTTCGCCAAGTTCGAAAAAAAGGGCTTTGGATCCAAAGGCCAAGACTTGAAGAAAAAGACTCCCTTCAAAAAGTTTGAGCCTAGGCAAGAGAAGAATGAAAGGAAAGGGATCCAATGCTATGAGTGTGGCGGTATAGGACATATCGCTCCCAATTGTGGAAATTTGAAGAACAAGAAGGGGAAAAGTGATGGCCGCCACATGGAGTGGAAGTCATGACTCCGATGAGAGTGATGAGACTTCGGATGATGAAGATCTCATAGCTAACTTTATAGCCTTTGCCTCATCCCACAAAAGCAAAGGTACTAGTGAAGAAGAGGAAGAAAGTCAAGAGGGAAATGACTCAAGTAAAAATGACTCCTCATCTAACTCCACAAATAGAAATGTGGAGAAAATGGATCTTCAAGACTAAATCACTAAGTTTGAAAGCTCAAGGATGAAAAATAAGAGAGAGATTTGAAGGTTGAAAGAAGAAAACCTTAAGCTATCAACCCAAGTTGACCAATTAAGTGATGAAGTGGTGAGATCCATGAAGAATGAAGATAAGCTAAAAGAGGAGTTAGCATTATCTAAGAGGAATGAAAAAGGTTTGAAGAGGGAGCTTGAAGAAGCTAAAGGGTCATTGACTAGTGTTGTATGTATAATTTCGCCAAGTAGACACGTCATCAAAGGAGTCAATAAATGCTGAGGAAAAAGTTGCCACGTCACTTGTTGACCGGGTCAAGGGAGAAAACGTGGGCCAGTCAGTATGTCAACGTCTTAAGTCAATAAGTCAAAGATATGTACTCGCCAAAGATAGAAACGTGGTCGCTGAAGGGTAATACCCAGGAGTGGAGGTGTTCGCTGCATCAGTGTACTGGGCCCAAACCGACTCGATGGATACACAGGAAATCCCAACCCGTAGCAACGTGAGATTCCCAATACAAGCCCAAGAGGGAATCCTACTACCAACACGACGAAGATAAAGGGAAAACCCTAATTATTATGTATAAATAGAACCACCTATCCCACGAGGAGGGGGTTCAGAAAAAACCTAAAGAGAGAAGAGAGGAATTGTATGAGAGATCTGAGTGTGTAACAAAGCAATAAGCCTAGTATTATCTTTCTGCCCTTTGGGGCGCCGTGGTTTTTTCCCATTCAAGGGTTTTCCATGTAAAATTTGTCTCTTGCATGCATTGATTACTTTATTGTGATATTTTGAGTTGATATAATTGTTGAGTGCGTGGCAATCCAAATTTCACTGTCAACAATTAGCACTAGAAGGAGGGGGATCTCTTTGAACAGAAACTTCAAGGAACCCTTGCCAATTGAAAAATATGAACAACAACAGCGACAAAGATGGTAACTCCAGCGGAGATCTAATTGTTGAACCGGGTTCAGAAAAAACCTAAAGAGAGAAGAGAGGAATTGTATGAGAGATCTGAGTGTGTAACAAAGCAATAAGCCTAGTATTATCTTTCTGCCCTTTGGGGCGCCGTGGTTTTTTCCCATTCAAGGGTTTTCCATGTAAAATTTGTCTCTTGCATGCATTGATTACTTTATTGTGATATTTTGAGTTGATATAATTGTTGAGTGCGTGGCAATCCAAATTTCACTGTCAACAATTAGCACTAGAAGGAGGGGGATCTCTTTGAACAGAAACTTCAAGGAACCCTTGCCAATTGAAAAATATGAACAACAACAGCGACAAAGATGGTAACTCCAGCGGAGATCTAATTGTTGAACCAACTGCGCCGACAGGAGATAGGGCGGTGACGATCGGGGAACAATCGGCAGCAACGCTATGAACTAGGGTAGCCGACCCCGGGGTTCTGTAGCACTTTTAAACTGCATTGGTAAACTTAATCAGCGAGGCTAGCAAAATAGGGCTTTCACTTCGCATAGGTCTGGGAGTCTCTTCTCCCTATGAGTTAACTACTCTTGGAATCCAGTCACCCGAAAGACTGCAGTCAAAAGTTCACATTGCAACCCCCAATACTCAAGCAAGACAATCCACTGAAGAGACTCCCCAAGACCATCCTGAGAATTTCGAAGGAATAAAACAAAGGAAGGGAAAAGGCGTGATGAATAAAGAATCTATGGAAGGGCGAGACCAAGTGCGAACACATGGGGTTAATTCTAGTGACACATACCAAAGGAATCGGCGTAAACACCGTTCTATCTTGTCTAAAGACAAGAGTCCTCGTCCGTGAAGGGAATTACGATCGAAAAGAGCACGGCGGAGAAGATCCGAGAGCACAGAAGATCGAAGGAGCCCGGATAATAGAGGCAATTATGGAAGAATGACAATCAAGAGCAGACTCGATCCAGCAGGAGAGCCAACTAGTCAACGAGATGTCACCCTACAAGAGCTATCAAGAAAGGTTTCAGCGATGGCACGAAGGTATGGTCGCAACGTATCTTTGGATGATGAGTCAGATAGCTCATTCGTTGAAAGTATTGCTCGCACCCAATTTCCAGACAGATTCAGAATGCCAACCATCGAGCAATACAAGGAAAACAGGGATCCAAAAGAGCATGTCCACCGATTCCGCAATATCATGGCCCAATATTCATCCAACTACGGATTGATATGCCTAACGTTCCCCCAAACATTCAGCGACCTCGCCTCCAGGTGGTTTGGGCGACTCTCTCCGGGAAGCATTAATAGTTTTTGAACCTCAGCAAAGCATTCATAAAACAGTTCATGGGAAGTGTGCAGAGAAGAAAGTCGCTCGCCCATCTATCAAACCTGAAGCAGGAACATAGTGAGTCAATCAAGAAATATCTAGCAAGATTCGGAAAGAAGGTCGCTCAAATTGAAGACGCCAGTGATGTAGCAGTCATCGCCGCCTTCACCAATGGATTGCAAAGTGGTCGATTGTCTTTTGACCTGCGTAGGGACTGACCAAAAACTTACGAAGAGATGATGGAAATAGCTGGTGACTACGCACTGGCGGAGGAAGAAGAAGTAGAACAAGGAGGTAGCTACGTGCATGGCCACAAGCCCGATTCAAAATCAGAGCACAAGGATGACAAGAAAGCACAATCGCGTGATCATCAGAAAGATGAAAAGAACCAAAAAAGGGCAACCTAGGGAAAGCAGAGGAAACAACCGAACCAGTAGGTTCCGGGGAAGGTATAGCCACTACACCCCTCTAACAGGCGATCAAGAGGAGATACTGAAATTTCCCTCAATGTAGTAGTGAAATATACCTAGAGGGGGGGGTGAATAGGTATAGGCTCCAAATTCTTCCAATCAAAAATTAATGCGGAAAATTACAAGACAAATGCACACTTGAATAGATTTAGCAAATGAATTGGATTAACTAAGACAAGAGTTAATCAAATTACAAGAAGTGCAATCAATGTAATATATGGAAGATAAAGGAAAGTAAAGCAAAATTGAACACAATGATTTTAACGTGGTAAAACCTCAATGAGGAAACATCCACGGGTTGATACCACAACCACCGGCGAAGCAATTCACTATGATGAAAAGGACTTACACACTCAAGCTACCAACTCATGATATCCGCTCAAGCTATCAACTCCTAGTCTACCCTCGGGCCTAGTGAACCACCTAGCCTACTCCCTATCCGAGATGTGTCCTACACCTCTAGGAAGCAACTTCCTATCCAAGACACTCACGTCTCTAGGAAGATTTCTTGCTTGCCTATCCGGATCCTCCCGACCCTAGACAAGACTTCCTTGCTTGATTATCCGAGTCCTCCCGACTCTAATCAAGGCTCCCTTGCTCTATCCACAAAGCTTCACTCACTTTGCTAGAGACTTCAACCTAATGCAAGGCTATGATCTAAAGTGATGCAAATGATGCAAGCACAAACAAATTAAGCTAGATGATCAATCAAGCAAAATGTACATGTTCAATGATAGTCTAGAATATGATTTCAACACTCAATCACAAAAGATATCTAGAAATCTAAACATGCAAAACAATAAGAACAAAGGTATCAATATTCGATTTAGCACACTAAAAACCTAGTTCTTAGATCATGAAATAAAACATAGAAAATAACATGAAGCACATCACATATATGTTTTCTAGAATCAATTTCATGATAGATCAAGTTTAGCACAAATATGTTCAAAACACATTACAAAGCTAAAACTCAATTAACAAATGATCAAATAACCCTAGCATGTGATCTAACATACTTCTTAACAAATTTCATCAATCAAATGGAAAGAATCAATAGTTGATCAAAAATGAAATTGAAAAAGAAGAAGTTGAAAATCCAATACTGACCACGGACTGGAAATGGACCAACTGAGAAAAATGCCGAAGTCAACTGCCTCTGGAAATGCTTGGGGTTTGTAGCTCTCTTCGAGACCAACAATTTTGGTTTTTGAATCGAATGATTTCGAGTTCGTATGAGAGAGATATGATCAAAACAAGTAAGCAAAAATTGTTGAAAAACTGATGCGGGATTTGAGTGTTCTTCAAAAAAAATTGCATAAGTGTTGGAGGGAAGGAGGTTTGATTAAAAGGAGGGAAAAGGAGAAGATTTCCGAGCAAATCACGTGGTGCCATGTCAGCACCCCGTGGGGGGCGCGTGGGGCCCACGGGAGCAGAAGGCTCCCTTGCCCGTGGGGCCCACGGCCTCCCACACGGGCTGGCCAAGTGGCCACACGTGGTTTGCCCACCTCTCGCGCGCTCCCTCGGTTCGTTGCCCCATATCTTGAGTATCCGACCTCCGATTTCGAATCCGTTTTCGGATTACGAACCGTGACTCCCTCACGCACGACTACGACTACTCAACTTTGAAAAATGGTTGAGATATCATCTCGGAATCCGACGATGAAGACAACACAACAAATGAGAACGAAAAGTAGCATAGTCAACTTGTTTGGACTCGAAACCTTATGTATGAGTAACCGAAACGACCGGAACTCAATAAGGCATTAAATGAAAACATGTTCAAGTCCTAAACACAAAATACGTAAACAAATAAACACATATTCACATAAACATGCCATATCAAAGAGATAGTCATAAAGCATGCAATTTCACAAAGTTTGTCAATACAAGATCAATGCATGAGCATGCTATGAAGTGTGTGAATGTGTTATACCAAATGTTTGAACCACGATGCAGGGACACACATGTATGAATTGTGTGTGTGTGCGCTAACGCCTTGCAAGAGGGTGGAAGTCAAGTTTTACCTTTGACGATTTTCACCTCTTGAAGACGACTTTTGCACGAGATGTTGCTCTTCACTCTTTGAGCTTCTTTTCTTCAAATAATGTCCTAAGCAACAACTAATACAATCATAGAGTGTTTTGCAATGGAATCAAGCCAATACAAATAGTGAACCTTACAATCTCCCCCTTTGGCTATTCCATTGGCAAAAACACTCAACCTCACCATACAATGTTTCTCTCAAATAAACTCAAGATGATAGCATACTCTCAATCTCACATTACAAAGAAATTCCTAGACTAAAAATCTTCAAGTCTTCAAGAATTCCTCTTTCGGTCTTCAAAGTACCTATGAGAGAAAATAGCAACCAAAACAAGAGATCTTCTCTAAAGAAGAATGGTGAGTTATTTAACCAAACAACAAACAAAGAAGATATCCCTTATCTCATACACAAATGCATTATCTCAAGTAAATAAAATATGTTCAAGTTAAAGCAATCCCTTAGTTTCCCAATTTCCAAGAACCAACTATCCTTAACATTGTCAAGAAAGAATTCTTTCTCCCCCTTAAGACAAGAATTCTCCCCCTTAAGACAAAGTCACAATTAAGCACAAAGAGGAATAAGATTCACACAATTGGAACAATCTCCACACAAGGTGTGAAGTATACAAGAACTCTCCAATATCAAACATGGTGAGGTGTACATTTTCTCCCCCTTTTTGTCAAGGAATAGACAAGGGACACGAGAGATAAAGAACGAGATATTAAGCAAACAAATCGTATAGAAAGCGAAAGTTGAATAAACTAAAGCTCCCCCTTAACATATGCTCCACATATTATCAACAAGAAGATTTGTTCACAAGGGACATCACACAATCACACAATCAAGCAATAAGAGAAAATATTTCATAACTTGTCAAAGTTCAAGAGAGAATCATAGATTTTCATTAATCTCTCAAAAATATTCTCACATTGCTAATGAATCAAGCACATAAGCAAAGTGTGTGTGTGTGAATGCTTCTCAAATATATAGTAGGAGTAATTGTGATATCAACATGCAAACTCTATCCACACCTATCCATCTAAAGCCTTTCCAAAAATAGGTCAAACCGATATTCATCCGGTTTTTGCTTTTAAAATGAATAGATATCAACATATGAGCGTGTGTGTGCATGTGGCTCGTTTTCCCGTTTCTATTTGTCAACCCGAGCTATTTCACAATTCTCAACTATACACCAATAAGCCTTTTAATTTTTCATTACTTTTAGGCTTAGAATCAAAGAATTTTTTTTTAAATGATTCATTTCAACACTTCTTTGATTTTACTAACAAAAACATATACTCCTCATGGCGGCTTTCACTCATCACAATGGCGTAGCCCTTTCCTACATTGGGTGGCTTCACAACCAAGGTGTGTAGCCCTTTCCATGAGGGTGCTCGTTGATTACTATGTAGTGCCGAAGCAAAATGGATACATACCATAGGTCATCTATCATGTACTTAACAATAAACTTCTAGATGCATCCATTATCTACACATATTCAACCACATAAACTCAAAAACTAAAACATATAAGAGAAGCATTAGTGCACTTTTCAAAAATAAGATTTTCAAGCTTAAGTGCATGATCTAAAAACAATAAAAGATACTTGTTAAAGATCATTACTTCTCAAGTGAGTAGCTCTCAAAGACAATGATATACAATTAAAGTTTTGCTCATCAAGCCACTCACAATCACACAAAGACATCAATCAACACAAATCATGCCAATGGACATTCTAAGAGTTTTAAACCTCTCTTTGTCCAAGGGCTTAGTAAACAAGTCCGCAAGTTGATTTTTAGTAGGCAAATGCTCTAGAGTAACAATAGAATGTTCAACTAGATCTCTAATGAAATGATGCCTAATGTCTATGTGTTTAGTGCGGGAGTGTTGAACCGGATTTTTAGAGATGTTAATGGCACTTAAATTATCACAATAAAGTGTCATTTTTCCTTGTTCTATCTCATAATCCTTAAGGATTTGTTTCATCCAAAGTAATTGTGTGCAAGCACTTCCGGCCGCAATGTATTCGGCTTCGGAAGAGGAAAGGGAAACCGAATTTTGTTTCTTACTTGACCAAGAAACCAAGTTATTACCAACATAAAAGCAACCGCCCGATGTGCTTTTTCGGTCATCTATGTTTCCCGCCCAATCCGCATCACAATAGCCTACAAGGATATCATTGGTATCAAATAAATAGAATAGACCAAGACTATGAGTTCCTTTGATGTACCTAATGATCCTCTTGACGGCTTTTAAGTGAGATTCCTTGGGATTTGCTTGGAATCTAGCACACAAGCCAACACTAAAGCAAATATCGGGTCTACTAGCCGTTAGGTAAAGTAGACTACCTATCATGCTTCTATAAAGGCTTTGGTCAACACTTTTCCCTTTTTCATCTTTGTCAAGTTTTAAAGTGGTGCTCATGGGAGTTTCAAAATCTTTTCCATTTTCTAGGCCAAATCTCTTAACTAGATTTTTAGCATATTTAGATTGATTCAACATTATGCCCATGCTAGTTTGCTTCACTTGCATACCTAGAAAATAATTCAACTCACCCACCATACTCATTTCAAATTCACTTGACATAACACTAACAAATTCATCAACCTTGGTTTTATTAGTAGACCCAAAAACAATGTCATCAACATATATTTGTGCAACAAAAATATCATGATCATGATGTTTGATAAACAAAGTTCTATCAATGCCACCTCTCCTATATTGGTTGTCAACAAGATATTGAGTCAACCTATCATACCAAGCTCTTGGAGCTTGTTTAAGGCCATAGAGAGCCTTTTTCAATTTAAACACATGATTAGGAGAGTGTGGGTCTACAAAACCCTTAGGTTGTTCAACATACACTTCTTCTTGAAGGTATCCATTGAGAAAAGCACTTTTGACATCCATTTGAAATAATTTGAACTTTTTAATGCATGCAATGGACAACAAAAGTCTAATGGACTCGAGACGAGCAACCGGGGCAAACGTCTCATCAAAGTCAACACCCTCCACTTGAGTGTAACCTTGAGCCACTAGTCTAGCTTTATTCTCACAATCTTGCCACTTTCATCGGTCTTGTTCCTAAACACCCATTTAGTGCCAATTACATTTATATCTTTGGGTCTAGGAACTAAAGACCACACTTCATTCCTCTCAAATTGATTAAGTTCATCTTGCATAGCCCCAACCCAATATTCATCAACAATTGCTTCATTAATGTTTTTGGGTTCAATTTGAGAAGTGTAGCAAGCATAGGATATTTGGTTAGCAATTTGATTTCTTGTTCTAACCCCTTCATTTAAATCACCTATGATGTCTCCTTGATAGTGTAAGTTTCTAAGTCTTGGGTGAGAATGTTCAACAACTTGGTCATTTTGTTGATTATCATTTAAAGCATTTTCCAACCCTTGACTTACAACTTCAACATGACTATCAATTTCATCATCTTGACTAGAAACACTACTAGCCACATCAATAGGTGTATTAGTGTCATTTAACATGTTTTCTTTAGATTCATTGACACCATTATCATCACACAAATTAAGCATGCTAAGATCATCTATCTTCACATTGATAGATTCCATGATAGTCTTAGTAGTCAAGTTTAAGACTCTATATGCACGACTATTAATAGCATACCCAAGAAAGAGACCAACATCACTTTTTGCATCAAACTTTCCTAAGTGATCTCTATCATTCAAAATATAACATTTACTCCCAAAAGTGTGGAAGTAACTCACATTAGGCTTCTTGCCTTTCCAAAGTTCATAGGACGTTTGTTTTGTGCCGGGCCTTTTGAAAACACGATTTGACACATAACAAGCGGTATTGACCGCCTCGGCCCATAGGTTTCTAGGGACTTTCTTGCTATTGAGCATGACCCTAGCCATCTCTTGCAAGACACGATTTTTCCTCTCAACAACACCATTTTGTTGAGGAGTTCTAGGTGCGGAGAACTCATGAGAAATCCCTAAACCATCACAAAACTCACTAAATTTTGCATTTTCAAATTCCGTCCCATGATCACTCCTAATGCGACATATTTTCTTGATATCAAGACCTTTTTCATTTTGAACTTGATTACAAAACTTTTTAAAGTAATCAAAAGCCTCGGTCTTGTTTCTAAGAAAATAAACCCAAGTAAACCTAGAGTAGTCATCAACGCATACAAAAATATACTTTTTGCCATTAATGCTCTCGGTTTGAATTGGCCCCATTAGGTCCATATGCACAAGTTCTAAAGGTCTCTTGGTAGCTATGTAAGAATTTTTCTTATGAGGCACTTTGGTTTGCTTACCTAATTGGCAAGGTTCACAAACCACCTCAAGCTTTTTACCAAGATTAGGAAGACCTCTAACAATGCCATGTTTTTCAAGCTTTTTCAAATCTTTAAAATTCATGTGACCCAAACGTTGATGCCACAAATCAAGCTTATTGCACTCATGTGCCATGTTGCATGTGAGAGGATCTATCTCAAGACAATAGCAATTGTCTATAGACCTTTTGACTCTTAGGACGACATCGCCCTTTTTATCAATTATAGTGCATACATCTTTGTTAAAACTAACTTCTTGAAAAATTTCACACAAGTGAGTAATGCTTATCAAGTTAGCTTGTAACCCATCAACATACAAAGTATTGCGAAGTTTAGGCAATCCGGGGATACAAATTGTTCCCTTGCCAAGAACTTGCTTTTTGGTACCATCACCAAAAGTAACCCAACCTCCATCCTTTAAAACAAGATTCTTAAAGAACTCTTTGTTCCCGGTCATGTTCCTAGAGCAATCGCTATCTAGGTACCAAGAATAGGAGGAGTTGGCACGTAAAGCATATTGTGCAACATTACATTTAGATGTGTCTTTTCTAATCCACACATTTTTCACAACATGCTTCTCACTCTTACTTCTAACATGCTTTGACTCAATATTAGACTTTTCAACATGCACCTTGACCTCATTGGTCACATCTTCAAAAATATCAAACAAAGCATTATCAATTTTCTTATGCATAGTAGAGTGAGGCACAACACAAGATTTAGCAAGCAAGTCATCAACAACTCTTTCAACAACATGCTTTTCCAAGGTCTTCCTAGGTCTATTACTATATCCATACATGGATGATTGCCTAGGTCCATTCAAAGACATATCATGAAAAGCATTATCAAGTTTGCATTTCCGAATGTACTCAAAGCATCTAGGTCGAATATGTCCTATCATATTACAATGATGACAAATAGGAGTAAATTTGAGAAGTTTACCATTTGCATTTGCTTCCATAGCATTTGGTCTTCTCACAATTTTACCTCTTTGAAGAGCAACCCTTGATGCTTCACCTCTTGCATTTGAGGTTGTTGCTTCTTGATGCTTAAGTTGTTGAGTTCTCCCATTGAACATCCTTGTTGATGAAGAGGCACCTCCGGTAGCTTTCATAGCTTTACCTTGAGAGAGTGTACCTACAATTGATTCAATGCTTGCTTTGACAAAAGTAGATTTGTTAGATGAAGGAGTCTCCTTCTCATTGATATATCCCAAACCTCTTTTGTCACATGGATGCTTTCCACTTTTAATGAGGGTTTCAACTTTATTAGAACTAGATGACATCTTGCTAATCATCCTATTAGCCTCATCAAGTTTCTCACGAAGCATCCTAAGTTCAATGGCATATTTTTCCGCTTTGTTATCACTAAACAAAACATCTTTATGTGATTTATCAAGCCATTGTTCATACTTTTTCTCTTGATTTAAATGCTCATTAAGTTTGGATTTAAGCACATTTTCAAGTTTCTTAGCATTAACAAGAGAACAATCTCTTTGCTCAATTTCTTGCTTCAAGATACCAAGTCTATCATTGCTATATTTAAGATTCAATTCTAGACTTAGAATCTTGTCTTTAAGTTCATCGAATTCTTTTGAGCCAAGAGCATGATCTTCTAGCTTCTTGTTGAGGGACATATTGACTTTAGATAAACGTTCATTTTCAAAAGTAAGATCATTGATCTTTTTCTCATCTAAGTCAATATGTTCAACAAAAGAAGCCACATAGGAATATACTTCCTTAATCATGATTTTATCACAAAAAAAAAACAAACACAAAAATACTACAAAGAAAGGATCAATCTAAGTGCGTCTAGACACCCGCTCTGATACCAAATGAAATTTCCCTCAATGTAGTAGTGAAATATACCTAGAGGGGGGGGTGAATAGGTATAGGCTCCAAATTCTTCCAATCAAAAATTAATGCGGAAAATTACAAGACAAATGCACACTTGAATAGATTTAGCAAATGAATTGGATTAACTAAGACAAGAGTTAATCAAATTACAAGAAGTGCAATCAATGTAATATATGGAAGATAAAGGAAAGTAAAGCAAAATTGAACACAATGATTTTAACGTGGTAAAACCTCAATGAGAAAACATCCACGGGTTGATACCACAACCACCGGCGAAGCAATTCACTATGATGAAAAGGACTTACACACTCAAGCTACCAACTCATGATATCCGCTCAAGCTATCAACTCCTAGTCTACCCTCGGGCCTAGTGAACCACCTAGCCTACTCCCTATCCGAGATGTGTCCTACACCTCTAGGAAGCAACTTCCTATCCAAGACGCTCACGTCTCTAGGAAGATTTCTTGCTTGCCTATCCGGATCCTCCCGACCCTAGACAAGACTTCCTTGCTTGATTATCCGAGTCCTCCCGACTCTAATCAAGGCTCCCTTGCTCTATCCACAAAGCTTCACTCACTTTGCTAGAGACTTCAACCTAATGCAAGGCTATGATCTAAAGTGATGCAAATGATGCAAGCACAAACAAATTAAGCTAGATGATCAATCAAGCAAAATGTACATGTTCAATGATAGTCTAGAATATGATTTCAACACTCAATCACAAAAGATATCTAGAAATCTAAACGTGCAAAACAATAAGAACAAAGGTATCAATATTCGATTTAGCACACTAAAAACCTAGTTCTTAGATCATGAAATAAAACATAGAAAATAACATGAAGCACATCACATATATGTTTTCTAGAATCAATTTCATGATAGATCAAGTTTAGCACAAATATGTTCAAAACACATTACAAAGCTAAAACTCAATTAACAAATGATCAAATAACCCTAGCATGTGATCTAACATACTTCTTAACAAATTTCATCAGTCAAATGGAAAGAATCAATAGTTGATCAAAAATGAAATTGAAAAAGAAGAAGTTGAAAATCCAATACTGACCACGGACTGGAAATGGACCAACTGAGAAAAATGCCGAAGTCAACTGCCTCTGGAAATGCTTGGGGTTTGTAGCTCTCTTCGAGACCAACAATTTTGGTTTTTGAATCGAATGATTTCGAGTTCGTATGAGAGAGATATGATCAAAACAAGTAAGCAAAAATTGTTGAAAAACTGATGCGGGATTTGAGTGTTCTTCAAAAAAAATTGCATAAGTGTTGGAGGGAAGGAGGTTTGATTAAAAGGAGGGAAAAGGAGAAGATTTCCGAGCAAATCACGTGGTGCCACGTCAGCACCCCGTGGGGGGCGCGTGGGGCCCACAGGAGCAGAAGGCTCCCTTGCCCGTGGGGCCCACGGCCTCCCACACGGGCTGGCCAAGTGGCCACACGTGGTTTGCCCACCTCTTGCGCGCTCCCTCGGTTCGTTGCCCCATATCTTGAGCATCCGACCTCCGATTTCGAATCCGTTTTCGGATTACGAACCGTGACTCCCTCACGCACGACTACGACTACTCAACTTTGAAAAATGGTTGAGATATCATCTCGGAATCCGACGATGAAGACAACACAACAAATGAGAACGAAAAGTAGCATAGTCAACTTGTTTGGACTCGAAACCTTATGTATGAGTAACCGAAACGACCGGAACTCAATAAGGCATTAAATGAAAACATGTTCAAGTCCTAAACACAAAATACGTAAACAAATAAACACATATTCACATAAACATGCCATATCAAAGAGATAGTCATAAAGCATGCAATTTCACAAAGTTTGTCAATACAAGATCAATGCATGAGCATGCTATGAAGTGTGTGAATGTGTTATACCAAATGTTTGAACCACGATGCAGGGACACACATGTATGAATTGTGTGTGTGTGCGCTAACGCCTTGCAAGAGGGTGGAAGTCAAGTTTTACCTTTGACGATTTTCACCTCTTGAAGACGACTTTTGCACGAGATGTTGCTCTTCACTCTTTGAGCTTCTTTTCTTCAAATAATGTCCTAAGCAACAACTAATACAATCATAGAGTGTTTTGCAATGGAATCAAGCCAATACAAATAGTGAACCTTACAGATACTTTCTGTAGTAGAAGACAAGGGACTCGCCAAGTATCCTCGGCAACAATCAAATAATGCGCGAAAGGATACAACCAAATACTGCCGATTTCACAAAGATCATGAGCATGACACTTCAAAATGTTTTCAGCTACGTGACCATATTGAGAGTCTGATCAGAGAGGGGCACCTGAAAGATTTTACACTGAAAGGAGACAAGCATGGTGGTCGCCAAGATAGCCGCCAAGGAAGTGGGCAGGAAAGAAAAAGTCCAAGGAGAAGCAGCCCCGGTGCTATAATAAACACAATTTTTGGTGGACCACATACAGGCAAAAGCAATCGAGAGAGAATGTCAGCAGTTAGAGAAGTAATGTATGAGGGCAGAAACATGGAGATAAACTCTGTGCAGAGAAACCCAAAGAAGGGAAGAGAAGGACATGACCCCATAACATTTACAGCTGAAGACTCAAATGGGATTGATGCCAAGCCCAACGATGCAATTTTAGTGGGAGTTCAAATAGCACACAGGGATGTACTCCGAGTAATGATAGACAACGGAAGTTCAGCCGACATTTTAAGTGCCAGAGTATACGATGAGTTGCGACTGGACAGGAAAGATTTGGAGCCCTTCCATGTACTGTTGAAAGGTTTTGGGGGCGCAGAAGTAAGATCGTTGGGGACCGTGAAGCTACCGGTGAGGTTTGGGATAGCACCGTGCCAGTGAACAATCCTACTGGATTTCGTTGTGGTCGACATTCACAACTGGCCGTATAATGCTTTACTCGACCGACCATTCCTGAACAAAGCCCGAGCAATCACTTCAACCCATGCACTGAAAGTAAATTTTCCTATAGAGTTTGGGGTTGGGGAATTAAAAGGATCATAGGAGATGGCCTGCTGCACTAACCTCTCAATTTTCAAAGACAAGACAGGAATTGGAAACCCTGAACGTATTTGAGGTAAATAAGGAAATGCAAGAAGAAAATCCGGGAGCTTTTGAATTGGATCCAAGGGATAAAGCGAGCAGGGAAAAAGAAGAACCCACTGAGTCTATTGTCCTGGATGAGACGGAACCTGATAAAACAGTCAAGATTGGTGCAAGGTTGGATGAACAAGTCAAGTGAGATGTATCGAACTTGCTGATAGAGTATAAGGAAATCTTTGCATAGAGCCATGAAGACATGCCAGGGATTAGTAGAAGCGTGATCTCGCACAACCTGGCCGTAGACAAAAAAAGTAAACCGGTGGTGCAGAAAAGGAGGAGCTTTAACCCGGAGAGGAGCGCAGCAATAAAAGAGGAAATCTCTAAATTACTTGCCGCAGGATCAATCAGAGAGGTTAAGTATCCGGAATGGGTGGCGAACGTAGTCCTTGTAAAAAAGAAGAACAATCAGTGGAGAATGTATGTAGACTTCACCGAGGTAAATAAGGCTTGCCCCAATGATAGCTTCCCACTACCAAGAATCGACCAGTTGGTCGATGCAACGGCCGGACACGAGACATTAAGCTTCATGGATGCATACTCAGGATATAACCAAATCAAGATGCACAAGCCAGACGAAGAGAAAACAGCATTCACTACGAATCAAGGATTATACTGCTACACAGTCATGCCATTCAGCCTGAAAAATGCTAGAGCAACTTACCAGCGCCTAGTCAACAAGATGTTCGCCAGACAAATAGGGAAAAATATGGAGGTATATGTTGACGACATGCTAACAAAGAGCGTCACGGCCGACAAGCATGCAGATGACCTGAGAGAGACATTCGATGTGTTGACTAGATACGGAATGAAGCTAAACCCTACAAAATATGTATTTGGCGTACCGTCTGGAAGGTTCCTGGGATATCAAGTGCATCAGAAAGGGATAGAGGTGAACCCTGACAAGATCCAGGCATTAGCTAAAATGGTTTCCCCAAAGACCCTGAAGGATGTCCAGAAACTCACAGGGTGCTTAGCATCATTAAACCGGTTAATAGCAAAATCAACAGATAGGTGCCTACCATTCTTTAAACTCTCAAGAAAGGCAAAGGGGTTGAGTGGAACGAAGATTGTGAGAAGGCTTTTCAAGCCCTGAAAGAGTACCCCGGGCGAGCACCACTGTTGTCAAAACCAGTAACCGAAGAATTACTTTACATGTATCTATCTGTCTCCGAAGCGGCCACCAGTTCTGTACTAGTGAGACAGGAAAAGGGGGTTTAGAAACCTATATATTACACAAGTAAAGCACTGTTACCAGCTGAGACAAGATACTCACCAACCGAGAAAATGGCACTCGCCCTAATAACAGCGGCGAGGAAGTTAAGGCCATATTTCCAGGCTCATAAAATCGGAGTATATACCAATTGCCCACTGAAACTGATCTTGTAGAAGCTAGAGGTATCCGGTAGACTAACCAAGTGGGCGATCGAATTAAGTGAATTTGATATAGAGTATCTCCCAAGGACAGCAATCAAGGGCCAAGCAGTGGCAGATTTTGTGGCAGAGTTCACCGAACCAAACATGGAAGTAGCAAGAATGATGGTGGAACAAACTAAGAAAACATTCAAGTGGCAACTCCGTGTTGACGGGTCGTCAAACAGGTATGGCAGCGGGGCAGGGGTAATGGTATCAACCCCGAAAGGAGATTCAGTAGAATGTTCCTTGCGTTTTGACTTCAAAGCTACCAACAACCAGGCCGAGTATGAAGCGCTCATAGCAGGACTAAGAGTTTGTATAGTCATAAGAGCCGATGAGGTGGAAATTTTCAGCGACTCCCAAGTCATTGTTAATCAAGTATTAGATGAATACCAGGCGAGAGATGAAAGCATGATCGCTTACTTGAAATTAACAAAGGAGCTGCTGGGGAGGTTTAAAGAGTATAGGATTATCCAGATTCCTAGAGAAGAAAACGAACAAGCTGATGCCTTGGCAAAATTGGCATCCGCCACAATCAACATCTGGCCCAGAACTATTCCCATGATCCACCTACTGTAGCCAAGTATAGTCAAACAAATGGAAGTTGGGGCAGTCTTCGGCGAAACAAATAGCTGGATAACGCCAATCAAAGAATACCTTATCAATGATGAACTCCCAAGCGATCTATTGGAGGCAAAGCGATTGAAGTACAAGGCTACAAGATATTCAGTACTCAATAGAGAACTGTACAAAAAGGGGTACTCAAGGGCACTGCAGAGATGTGTCGAGCCTGAAGAAGCAGAAAGGATCCTGAGAAGCATACATAGTGGAGATTGTGGGAATCATGCTAGAGGTGTCAGCCTAGCCCACAAAACATTAAGACAGGGCTTTTACTTGCCAACATTGTTCGCCGATGCTAAAAGAGTAGCAGCAAGGTGTGAGGCATGTCAGAAAATTGCAAACAACATTCGCCAGCCACCTGAACTCTTGCAGAGTATCACCTCGCCTTGGCCATTCGCTATGTGGGGAATTGACTTGATCGGTCCAATGCCAACAGCACCCGGAGGAGCAAAACATGCTATCGTGGCTGTGGATTATTTCACAAAGTGGGTAGAAGCCGAGTCATTGGTGCACATAATGGAAGAAAACACTACAAGCTTTGTGAAGAAGAATATCCTGTACAGATTCGGAATACCAAACACCATCATCACCGACAATGGAACCCAATTCGATGGCAAGAAATTCAGGGAGCTGTGTGATAAGTATGGAATCAACAACTACTACGCAACTCCGGCACATCCACAGACAAATGGTCAAACTGAAGCGGTAAACAAGATCATAAAGCACAACCTAAAGGCCAAACTAGCTGCGAAGAAGGGTAACTGGGCAGAGAAGTTACCACAGGTATTGTGGGCGTATCGAACTACAGAAAGAAGCTCAACGGGTGAAACCCCATACTCCATGGCTTTCGGAGCTGAAGCTGTCATCCCCGTGGAAACATCCTTTTCTTCACCAAGGGTACAACTATTCCAGCCAGAACTAAACATCGATATGCTAAAATGTGGCCTGGACGAGCTAGAAGAAAGGAGAGAACATGCACAAATAAGAAACGCTGCCTATCAGCAAAGGGCGGCCAGATACTACAACTCACATGTGCGTGAAAGAAAATTTGCACTCGGCGACTTAGTGCTAAAAAGAGTGAATCCGGGAACCAGAGACAAAGCTGCAGGATCACTCGTAAATAAATGGGAAGGGCCCTATCAAATTACGGGCATAGCTGGTCATAGGGCATATCGCATTACTAGAGAGGGCTTCGGCGAACTACCTCGACCATGCAATGTGCAGTACTTGAAGATATACTACCCTTGACGGCTTCACCACCTTTCAGAATCTACTCTGATGATTTTTAGTTAAGCATTTTTTCCTTTTTTTAGCATTTTTTATTTCCTTTTTACTTTATTAAAAGGTTGTACGAGATATTCAATAAAGAGTAATTTATTACTGAGAACTTAAGATTTGGCTTGCTACTGAAAGTGACCAGTGTCCAAAGATTACTTGCCATCATGCATCATAAGTTACTCACTATTGCGTAAAGACGAGTTAAATACTCGCAGCAGTAGAAACGAGCGAGATAACTAAAAATTATAGCAAGCTATAGGTGAACACAACACCACAGCCTGAACCTATTATAAAACCGATCGGTGACTGCCACCGATGGTAGAACAAAACCCCCAGAAAGACGCGAGAAGCATCCGATCAAAAAGCGTACATGAGACATCTCAAGAAAAAACGCTGGGGGTCGAAAAAAGCTAGCTGAAAATAAAAAAGAGTCGAGCAAAAGTGGGAGACGTCCCGATAGTATGCTTAAATAAAATTTGGTGTATGGTCGGATACATCTTGACAAACACTGAATACACCAAAAACTCAGCAAAGGCAGCTGAATAAAAAAACGATAGTATGCTTAAATAAAATTTGGTGTATGGTCGGATACATCTTGACAAACACTGAATACGCCAAAAACTCAGCAAAGGTAGCTGAATAAAAAAACAATAGTATGCTTAAATAAAAATTTGGTGTATAGTCGAATACGTCCTGAAAAACACTAAGTACGCCGAGAACTCAGCAAGGGCAGCTGAACAAAATAAAGCTAAAGGATTTATAAATTTTATAAAGATTATTTACAATTGAAGTTACAAAAAATATGGAGAGTTAGTTACAACTGAAGCACAAAAGATATGGCATAAACTCAACTAGCTGTTGGAGGATCCTCACTGTCTTTATCATCCGCAATCTCATCTTCAGAAGGCTAGGCCACCTCTTCGTCCCCATTTGGCATAAAAGGCCCATAATCCCTACCGGCAACAGGACCCAAATCGGGTTCAGCACCAGAATCAGAAAAGCTGCCCTTCTGACCGGAGTAGTAGGTGTTGAAGGCATACTTACTGGGAATTTCTAAATGCATGGGATGGGGCTCAATCCTGGTATAACGATAGTGGGCTTTCCATCATTTTCTCTGTTCTTTAATTGAACCCACTCCGCTGGCCATATGCAGTTGAAGAGACTTGTCGAAGTGCCTTAAAGCCTTTTCATTCGAATGGTCTTTCATGGCGAAGAACTTCTTCGACTGCCTTATGCCTCGTTCAAATTCGCGCAACAAAAGCGCATCATAGGCAGGGGATCTCTTAAAACGATCAACTGCTTTAACCTCCAATACAGCCTTTAAATCATCAAAGATGATATCACGTGAAGACAACTGATTGTGTAAATCCAACGCCTCACGTTCAGCTTTTTCTTTAGCCTCCTTAGCTAGTCGCTCAGCCTCCAAACGCGCTGCGAGGGATTCTTGACTAGCAGACAGCTGCTCTTTCAGCGAGCGAATCTCCTCCTCGGTAGCAGACAATTTTTCTTCGGCAGCTAGCTGAGCATACAGATAACCATCTGCGGACTCTCTTAGCTAAGTGAGTTGTTGAGCATAGGACTCTTCAGCAGAGAGCTTTTCAGCGGCCAAAATAGAAGCTTGCTCTCGTAGATGTTTACTCTCCCAGGAAACTTTGTTCCTATACCTATAACTCTCAGCCAACTCAGACATCATCTGAAAAGAGGAACATACAAATTAGGAAGCATATATAAAGAGATATAACAGGGTTACGGGGAAGAGCTTACCAGAGAGTGGCAGTTGAAGAAAAACTCCATCTTTCTGTTGCAAGATTTGCCTTTCACATGCTCCCATCCCTCACCAATGTACACATTGTGGTTGATCAAATGCGAACAAATTTCGATAGCTAAGAAATCCGAAAGAGACACGGTCTCTTCATCGGCTTCAATTGATTCCACGGGAGGAGCTTCACGAGCAACACCTGAACCAGAAGCAGAAGCCCTAGGTTGCTTCGATGGTCCTGGCTGATCAGCCAACTCTGGCCGACCAGACGGCCAAGGCTGACTTGAAGAAGCATTCGGCTCACCCATGGCCACCAGAGGGGAGGCTACTCGAGACGGAGAGGCCGTTGGGGGCGGAGTAGGAGCAGGGACATCTAATTCATTAACCTCCTTGGGAGGAGGCACCGCTGCATTTGCCCCTTCAACAAGACCCTCGTGAGCAGCTGTTTGAGTAGAGGGAGTTTCGGTGAGTACCGGTTCATCAGCACCCTCCTCGTTCGAAGAAACAACATACTGCACAACCCTTAACACCCATTTAGGGAGTCGAGCAACATGGTCAGGGGTAACCTCAGCTGGGCGTTTACCTCTATCGGTTTTGGGGTCTAGGTCACTTGCAGGATCAAGAGGAGTCTTAGGGACATCCGCATCAAAAATAGGGATGTCACAAACCCCCCTGAAATGCCAACTTTCTCTTTACCTTTACGGTTGGGGGTAGTCGCAACAGGTGTTCGCAACAACCTCCATATGCACAGGGGGCTACCCCGATTCGACACCTCCCCCAGTAACATCACCAGCTTCCTCGCCGTCTGAGGGATCACCACCATCCGGGCTAGCAATTCCTTCCTTAGCCAACCCAACAGCATGTCTTTTACTGGCAGCCTCAGAATTTTTCACTACCCGGGCTTGCAAATCACAAACAGTATCGAAGTTACACACTGCAAGAAAAGTAACCAAGTGTCACTAACAGGATAAACAAAACAGTAATACAAAAAGGAAAGCTGATAAAGCTTACGGCGAGGAAGCCTAGTAGGTAGGCGTGTGAAAACTGTTAGGATTATGCTCAATAGCAAGAGTGTAATGTAGTAATTAACAATCTTTTTCATATTAATAAAGTGATTTCTGGTTTAACAAATCGTATAGCATTTATAGTTTATATTATAATTGTCAAAGTAAATAATCATAAGGTCTAAAGACTATGGGAAAAGAAGAATTGTTCGTACATCTGGATATGTATGTGGTAGACACAATTCTTTAGTTAGTCTTGGATATTGTTCACAACTTAAGTTAAAGGTTGGGCACCTTTATCTTGTTAAAGTTGTAGAATTCTTTTGCTAGCATTTGAGTGGGATCAAATGAGATATGATGAGTCTAAAATCATCGGAGTGTCTTCGAGCAAAAGGATCTAGTGCACTGGGTGCATTGAACTGGATCACAATGAAAAGCTTTATCTAAAACCGTCAATAGATAATAGTTTTTTCATTATCAGGACAATCGGAGAGTCTATCTTAATCCTGAGATAAATGATGGACTTATGGTTGCAAGTGATATCATTTGAGTTATCAATGAGTACGATTATATCGCATAGTCTATCCTCGATAATTTGGTGATATTCATTTGTTAATCGATAGAGGACTTCATTTATAGATATGGACATCGTGGCTCCATTTAATTAAATGAGAGTATAATATCATCATATGGATGTTTTGAGGTAATTGGATATTAAATCTCAACGTTGAGTTTTCAATAGTGTCTATTGAAAACATGGCTTCTGGACAAGTCAAAATATCCAAGTTCAAAACGTGGTCATATGAGTAAATATGGTAACTTGGAGAGTTATAGGCGGTCTATGAACTCTTGGCGATTACTGATATTAATCACGAGGATACACTATCTCCAATATGATTGTCTAGGGTATGAATGAGGAGCATCTTCCTTTTCTATCTTTATTTAAGAGTTCAGTTTTAGCTCTTTAGTGGAATGAGTTAAAATTAATGGATCGGACCTAAGTGAATCATTTGTTGATTGTGATTAGGTTATGTCTATTGAAGCTTAAATTTAGATGGCCCGCCAAGATCCCCAATCCACACGTACTTGCATGGATCACTTGATATATTCTACCGGACCAATTTAAGGGTCCATCTAGAATTGCATTTAATATATTAAGAATATAATTTGCACATTATTTAAGTAATGGGCTGCTCAATTATATTAATATATTAATGAAAGACATGTGGGATTGTTTCTTTTAGTAAGAATGGGTCTGGTTCACATGTGGGCTTTTTATTTAAAGTCCAATGGATTAAATGAAATAAGAAAATAATGTTAGGCCCAACCTTATACAAGTGGGGCGGCTAGGTTAAGGTTTTAACCTAAAAATATTATTTTGTTTCATTTGTTTTAATTAAATAAGAATTAATTGATTTATTGATTAATTGTTTAATTAAAGAAACAAATCTTTCCTAAAAGTAAAAGACTTGTTTGATAAGTAAATAAATAAATTAGTATTATTTATTTAATCAAATAAGGAGTCTTTTTTTTATTTAGTCAAATAAAAGAATAAAAATAAAAGAGTTGGATTAGGGTTTGAAGTCTATAAAGTTAAAAAGAATTAGGGTTGAATTTTAGTCACCCTATATAAGTGACATGATGAAATTCGGCCAACCCTAATCTTACACTACATAGAATTCGGCAACCCTAAAGGAAAAAGAAGAAAAATTCGGCCAACCTATATATATGTTCTTATAGGGTTCGGCCACATCAATTAATTGGTGCTTGAGTTTTTATTTTCTTTCTTCTTCTTCTTAATTCTAAGAGAGTTTTTATTCTAGAGAGACAAAAAGGAGTGAAAAATTATTCTTTGATAGTATACAATTGCTTAAACATCAATAAGCTTGTGTATACGATATCGATCTAGGTTCACGCGAGTTTCGATCATAAGATTGAGAACTCAAAAGTGACCGGAATAATTTTGACATTCTTTTGATTGTTTTGTGACTAACAAAGAAAAGAAAGTATTTGTTTGGTCCATTCACAGGTTTGCAATTCAAAGGAAAGGGAGACCACGCTCCTAGGTGATCCACGTTCGTGCTCGGATTGAAGGTCTTGCGGATTACCATCGACGTAAGTCAATCGGATCACGCGACAAGAGGTAATTTACTTTTGTTGATATATATGCATGTTTATTGATTAAAAGGGTTTAAGGTTCATAAAGGAAAAATTTTAAAAGTCACTAAATCGTCTTTAGTATCGCTTCCGCTGCGTGTAACACTTTTATTTGTTTATTTTTTCCCTACAAAAACCCGTTGGGCGATCATTTTCTCCTCATCCACGAGGAAAGTGTAGGGAAAAATACCGTAGTACACGCAGCGAAAGCGAGACTAAAAATAGATTTAGTATGTTTTAAAATTTTTCCCTTTTATGAACCTTAAACCCTTTAATCAATTAAACATATATATTATCTAACAAAAGAATAATACCTTTTGTCGCGTGATCCGATTGACTTAAGTCGATGGTAATCCGCAAGATCTTCAATCCTAGCACGAACGTGGATCACCTAGGAGCGTGGTCTCCCTTTTCTTTGAATTGCAAACCTGTGATTGGACAAAACAAACTTTTCTTTTCTTTGTTAGTCACAAAAACAATCAAAAGAATACTAAGATTATTCCGGTCACTTTTGAGTTCTCAATCTAATGATCGAAACTCGCGTGAACCTAGATCGATGTTGTATACACAAGCTTATTAATGAATAAGCAAATAGTATACCATCAAAGAATAATCTATCATTCTTTTATGTTTTTAGTAGAATAAAATAATCTCTCTATGAATTGAGAAGAAGAAGAAGAAAATAGAATCTCAAGCACCAAGCATTAGGTTGGCCGAAATCTATAAGAGTGTATATATAGGTTGCCAAATTTTCTTCTCTTCTTTCTCTTTAGGGTGGCAGAAAATCCTAACCTAAAAGGGACTAGGGTTGCCGCAATTCTCAAGCCCAAAGGAGTTTGTATTGCACCCTAATTCCTATTTAGTTTAAGACTACAAACCCTAATTTAATTCATAAATCTTTTATTCCTTTATTTGACTAAATAAAAAAGACTTCTTATTTGATTTAAATAAATAAAATTAATTATTTATTTTCTTTTCAAACAAGTCTTTTACTTTTAGTAAACTACTACAATAGTATTACTCTAGGAAATATATTTCCTATTCAGAAAAGATTTGTTTCTTAATTAAACAATTAATTAATAAACTAATTTATTCTTATTTAATTAAAACAATGAAACAAAATAATATATTAGGTTATAAAACCTTCTTGCAGCCCCACTTAAACAAATGGGCTATATATTATTTTCTTTATTTCATTTAATCCATTGGACTTTAAATAAAAAGCCCACATGTGAACCAGACCCATTCTTACTAAAAGAAACAAGCCCACATGTCATTCATTAATATATTAATATAATTGAGCAGCCCATTACATAAATAATGTGCAAATTATATTCTTAATATATTAAATGCAATTCTAGATGGACCCTTAAATTGGTCCGGTAGAATATATCAAGTGATCCATGCAAGTCTGTGTGGATTGGGGATCTTGGCGGGCCATCTAAATTTAAGCTTCAATAGACATAACCTAATCACAATCAACAAATGATTCACTTAGGTTCGATCCATTAATTTTAACTCATTCCACTAAAGAGCTAAAATTGAACTCTTAAATAAAGATAGAAAAGGAAGATGCTCCTCATTCATACCCTAGACAATCATATTGGAGAAAGTGTATCCTCGTGATAAATATCAGTAATCGCCAAGAGTTCATAGACCGCCTATAACTCTCCAAGTTACCATATTTACTCATATGACCACGTTTTGAACTTGGATATTTTGACTTGTCCAGAAGCCATGTTTTCAAAAGACACTATCGAAAACTCAACGTTGAGATTTAATATCCAGTTACCTCAAAACATCCATATGATGGTATTATACTCTCATTTAATAAATGGAGCCACGATGTCCATATCTATAAATGAAGTCCTCTATCGATTAACAAATGAATATCACCAAACTATCGAGGATAGACTATGCGATATAATCGTACTCATTGATAACTCAAATGATATCACTTGCAACCATAAGTCCATCATTTATCTCAGGATTAAGATAGACTCTCCGATTGTCCTGATAATGAAAAGACTATTATCTATTGACGGTTCTAGATAAAGCTTTTCATTGTGACCCAGTTCAACGCACCCAGTGCACTAGATCCTTTTGCTCGAAGACACTCCGATGATTTTAGACTCATCATATCTCATTTGATCCCACTCAAATGCTAGCAAAAGAATTCTACAACTTTAACAAGATAAAGGTGCCCAACCTTTAACTTAAGTTGTGAACATTATTCAAGACTAACTAAAGAATTGTGTCTACCACATACATATCCAGATGTACGAACAATTCTTCTTTTCTCATAGTCTTTAGACCTTATGATTATTTACTTTGACAATTATAATATTAAACTATAAATGCTATACGATTTGTTAAACCTAAAATCACTTTATTAATATGAAAAAGATTGTTAATTACAATATTACACTCTTGCTATTGAGCATAATCCTAACAATCTCCCACTTGCGCTATAGCAAATGTGTCATATCTCTCATGCCTATGTTCTCTAGATGCCCATCGAAACTCTTTTGAGGTAGAGCCTTTATGAAGGGATCCGCTAGATTTTCTGCTGACGCGATTTTGGTAATCGTCACGTCACCTCTTTGAACAATCTCCCTTAAAAGATGATACTTTCTTTCAATGTGTTTACCTCTCTTGTGACTTCTTGGTTCTTTCGAATTAGCCACTGCTCCACTGTTGTCACAGTAGATAGTGATCTGCTTATTCGCACTAGGAACCACTTCCAAGTCAATCAAGAATTGGCGGAGCCAAACAGCCTCTTTGGTAGCCTCGCATGCAGCAACATACTCAGCTTCCATGGTGGAATCAGCAATACAAGATTGCTTGATACTCCTCCATATAACTGCTCCTCCTCCAATAGTAAACACAGCCCCTGATGTGGATTTTCTAGAGTCAGAATCTGATTGGAAATCAGAATCTGTATACCCAACGGGAATCAAATCCCCTCCAGAGTATACAAGCATATTATCTCTCGTTCTCTTGAGATACTTGAAAATATGCTTGACTGCCGTCCAGTGATCAGGACTAGGTTTCGATTGAAAGCTGCTAACTATGCCAACAGCAAAACAAATATCTGGTCTAGTATAGAGCATTGCATACATGAGACTTCCAACTACCGAGGCATATGGAACTCTACTCATGAATTGCTCTTCATGCTCATTCTTAAGAACTTGTTCCTTAGAAAGCTTGATTCCATGTCTGAAAGGTAACATACCTTTCTTGGAATCCTGCATGGAAAACCTAGACAAGATCTTGTCTATGTATGAAGCTTGGGATAATGCAATCGTTCTATTCTTTCTATCCCTTATTACTTGGATACCTAGAATAAAACTTGCTTCTCCTAAGTCCTTCATATCAAATTTTTTTGCTAACCATTCTTTTACTAATGTCAATACACCTACATCGTTTCCAATGAGTAGTATATCATCAACATAAAGAATCAGGAAAACCAACTTGTCGCCCTTAATCCTTTTGTATACACAAGGTTCGTCAAGATTCTGAATAAATCCAAAACCTTTGACAGCTTTATCAAACCTTATGTTCCAGGATCTAGATGCTTGCTTTAATCCATATATGGATTTCTGCAACTTGCATACCTTTTCCATTTGGCCCTTTTCAATGAATCCCTCTGGTTGCATCATGTAGATGCTTTCGTCAAGACTTCCATTTAGGAAAGTTGTCTTGACGTCCATTTGCCAAATCTCTAGATCTAAAGATGCTGCAATGGATAAGAGTATCCTAATGGATTTAAGCATGGCCACATGAGAGAAGGTTTCCTCGTAATCGATACCTTCTTTCTGTGTATACCCTTTAGCTACCAATCTAGCTTTAAAGGTTTCCACCTTTCCATCCATACCTCTTTTCCTCTTGTATACCCACTTGCACCCAATGGGTTTTATCCCTTTAAGCAAGTCTACAAGGGACCAGACTTTGTTATCGAACATAGATTCAATCTCGGATTGCATTGCCTTTTGCCAATGGCGACTATCAACATCCTCCATAGCTTCCTTGTACGTATAGGGATCATCGTCGTCCGGGAGATTCTCCACTGATTCTCCTAGACCGATGTATCTTTCGGGTTGTGTTCTAACCCTCCCACTACGACGAGGAATGGTAGGTTGTTGATCTTGTGTTGGATCAGAACTTACAATTGGTTTAGGTTGTGTAACCTCTCATGGAATTGTATCTCCTAACATCTCATTCAGGACAATTCTACTTCTAGGCACAAAATCGTTCATATAGTCCTTTTCCAGAAATTTAGCATTTGTCGAAACAAATACTTTAAGATCTGAAGGACTATAGAAATAATATCCTTTAGTTTCTTTTGGATACCCTACAAATATATATGTTTCTGAACGGGACTCCATCTTTTCTATCTTTCCTTTTAACACATACGCAGGACAACCAAATATCCTTAAGTGTTGTAAACTAGGCTTGCGCCCAGTCCACAACTCATGCTGTGTTATAGGAACAGACTTAGATGGTACATCGTTTAGAATGTATATAGCAGTTTGTAAAGCATATCCCCAAAAAGAAATAGGAAGCGTTGAATAACTCAACATAGACCTAACCATATCCAAAAGAGTTCTATTTCTCCTTTCTGCTACCCCATTCTGTTGAGGTGTACCTGGTGCAGAAAACTGAGAAACTATCCCATTATCAATAAGATATTGCTGAAACTCACCAGATAGATATTCTCCACCACGATCAGATCTCAAGATTTTTATGTGTTTCTCAAGCTGATTTTCCACTTCAGCTTTGAATGCTTTGAACATGTCAAAAGCATCCGACTTATGTCGCATGAGATACACATAACCAAATCTCGAGTAATCATCTGTGAAGGTGATGAAGTACTCATATCCACCTCTAGCTTGAATGCTCATAGGTCCACATACATCAGTGTGTATCAATCCTAAACATTCAGTGGCTCTTGCACCTTTGGCAGAGAACGTCCTTTTGGTCATTTTACCTTCCAAACAAGATTCACAAGTTGGTAGATCATCAACCTTTAAGTCACTCAAAGGTCCGTCACATACCAATCTTTTAATCCTATTAAGGTTAATATGACCTAAGCGTAAATGCCAAAGGTAGGTTTGTAAGGTTCACTATTTGTATTGGCTTGATTCCATTGCAAAACACTCTATGATTGTATTAGTTGTTGCTTAGGACATTATTTGAAGAAAGGAAGCTCAAAGAGTGAAGAGCAACATCTCGTGCAAAAGTCGTCTTCAAGAGGTGAAAATCGTCAAAGGTAAAACTTGACTTCCACCCTCTTGCAAGGCGTTAGCGCACACACACACAATTCATACATGTGTGTCCCTGCATCGTGGTTCAAACATTTGGTATAACACATTCACACACTTCATAGCATGCTCATGCATTGATCTTGTATTGACAAACATTGTGAAATTGCATGCATTGTGACTATCTCTTTGATATAGCATGTTTGTGTGAATATGTGTTTATTTGTTTTCATATTTTGTGTTTAGGACTTGAACATGTTCTTATTTAATGCCTTATCGAGTTCCGGTCGTTTCGGTTACTCACTCATAAGGTTTCGAGTCCAAACAAGTTGACTATGCTACTTTTCGTTCTCATTTGTTGTGTTGATTTCATCATCGGATTCCGAGATGATTTCTCAATCATTTTTCAAAGTTGAGTAGTCATAGTCGTGCGTGAGGGAGTCACGGTTTGTAATCCGAAAACGGATTTGAAATCGGAGGTCGGATGCTCAAGATATGGGGCAACGAACCGAGGGAGCGCGCGAGAGGTGGGCAAACCACGTGTGGCCACTTGGCCAGCCCGTGTGGGAGGCCGTGGGCCCCACGGGCAAGGGAACCTTCTGCTCCCGTGGGCCCCACGCGCCCCCCACGGGGTGTTGACATGGCACCACGTGATTTGCTCGGAAATCTTCTCCTTTTCCCTCCTTTTAATCAAACCTCCTTCCCTCCATCACTTATGCAATTTTTGAAGAACACTAAATCCCGCATCAGTTTTTCAACAATTTTTGCTTACTTGTTTTGATCATATCTCTCTCATACAAACTCGAAATCATTTGATTCAAAAACCAAAATTGTTGGTCTCGAAGAGAGCTACAAACCCCAAGCATTTCCAGAGGCAGTTGACTTCGGCATATTTCTCAGCTGGTCCATTTCCAGTCCGTGGTCAGTATTGGATTTTCAACTTCTTCTTTTTCAATTTCATTTTTGATCAACTATTGATTCTTTCCATTTGATTGATGAAATTTGTTAAGAAGTATGTTAGATCACATGCTAGGGTTATTTGATCATTTGTTAATTGAGTTTTAGCTTTGTAATGTGTTTTGAACATATTTGTGCTAAACTTGATTTATCATGAAATTGATTCTAGAAAACATATATGTGATGTGCTTCATGTTATTTTCTATGTTTTATTTCATGATCTAAGAACTAGGTTTTTAGTGTGCTAAATCGAATATTGATACCTTCGTTCTTATTGTTTTGCATGTTTAGATTTCTAGATATCTTATGTGATTGAGTGTTGAAATCATATTCTAGACTATCATTGAACATGTACATTTTGCTTGATTGATCATCTAGCTTAATTTGTTTGTGCTTGCATCATTTGCATCACTTTAGATCATAGCCTTGCATTAGGTTGAAGTCTCTAGCAAAGTGAGTGAAGCTTTGTGGATAGAGCAAGGGAGCCTTGATTAGAGTCGGGAGGACTCGGATAATCAAGCAAGGAAGTCTTGTCTAGGGTCGGGAGGATCCGGATAGGCAAGCAAGAAATCTTCCTAGAGACGTGAGCGTCTTGGATAGGAAGTTGCTTCCTAGAGGTGTAGGACACATCTCGGATAGGAAGTAGGCTGGGTGGTTCACTAGGCCCGAGGGTAGACTAGGAGTTGATAGCTTGAGCGGATATCATGAGTTGGTAGCTTGAGTGTGTAAGTCCTTTTCATCATAGTGGATTGCTTCGCCGGTGGTTGTGGTATCAACCCGTGGATGTTTCCTCATTGAGGTTTTACCACGTTAAAATCATTGTGTTTAATTTTGCTTTACTTTCCTTTATCTTCCATATATTACATTGATTGCACTTCTTGTAAATTGATTAACTCTTGTCTTAGTTAATTCAATTCATTTGCTAAATCTATTCAAGTGTGCATTTGTCTTGTAATTTTCCGCATTATTTTTAATTGGAAGAATTTGGAGCCTATACCTATTCACCCCCCCTCTAGGTATATTTCACTACTACATTGAGGGAAATTTCATTTGGTATCAGAGCGGGTGTCTAGACGCACTTAGATTGATCCTTTCTTTGTAGTATTTTTGTGTTTGTTTTTGTTTGTGATAAAATCATGATTAAGGAAGTATATTCCTATGTGGCTTCTTTTGTTGAACATATTGACTTAGATGAGAAAAAGATCAATGATCTTACTTTTGAAAATGAATGTTTATCCAAAGTCAATATGTCCCTCAACAAGAAGCTAGAAGATCATGCTCTTGGCTCAAAAGAATTCGATGAACTTAAAGACAAGATTCTAAGTCTAGAATTGAATCTTAAAGATAGCAATGATAGACTTGGTATCTTGAAGCAAGAAATTGAGCAAAGAGATTGTTCTCTTGTTAATGCTAAGAAACTTGAAAATGTGCTTAAATCCAAACTTAATGAGCATTTAAATCAAGAGAAAAAGTATGAACAATGGCTTGATAAATCACATAAAGATGTTTTGTTTAGTGATAACAAAGCGGAAAAATATGCCATTGAACTTAGGATGCTTCGTGAGAAACTTGATGAGGCTAATAGGGTGATTAGCAAGATGTCATCTAGTTCTAATAAAGTTGAAACCCTCATTAAAAGTGGAAAGCATCCATGTGACAAAAGAGGTTTGGGTTATATCAATGAGAAGGAGACTCCTTCATCTAACAAATCTACTTTTGTCAAAGCAAGCATTGAATCAATTGTAGGTACACTCTCTCAAGGTAAAGCTATGAAAGCTACCGAAGGTGCCTCTTCATCAACAAGGATGTTCAATGGGAGAACTCAACAACTTAAGCATCAAGAAGCAACAACCTCAAATGCAAGAGGTGAAGCATCAAGGGTTGCTCTTCAAAGAGGTAAAATTGTGAGAAGACCAAATGCTATGGAAGCAAATGCAAATGGTAAATTTCTCAAATTTATTCCTATTTGTCATCATTGTAATATGATAGGACATATTCGACCTAGATGCTTTGAGTACATTCGGAAATGCAAACTTGATAATGCTTTTCATGATATGTCTTTGAATGGACCTAGGCAATCATCCATGTATGGATATAGAAATAGACCTAGGAAGACCTTGGAAAAGCATGTTGTTGAAAGAGTTGTTGATGACTTGCTTGCTAAATCTTGTGTTGTGCCTCACTCTACTATGCATAAGAAAATTGATAATGCTTTGTTTGATATTTTTGAAGATGTGACCAATGAGGTCAAGGTGCATGTTGAAAAGTCTAATATTGAGTCAAAGCATGTTAGAAGTAAGAGTGAGAAGCATGTTGTGAAAAATGTGTGGATTAGAAAAGACACATCTAAATGTAATGTTGCACAATATGCTTTACGTGCCAACTCCTCCTATTCTTGGTACCTAGATAGCGGTTGCTCTAGGAACATGACCGGGAACAAAGAGTTCTTTAAGAATCTTGTTTTAAAGGATGGA
Source organism: Acer saccharum (assembly GCA_030490815.1). Lineage (NCBI taxonomy): Eukaryota > Viridiplantae > Streptophyta > Magnoliopsida > Sapindales > Sapindaceae > Acer > Acer saccharum. The sequence continues at coordinate 9,853,864 of CM059872.1, forward strand.
GGTTGGGTTACTTTTGGTGATGGTACCAAAAAGCAAGTTCTTGGCAAGGGAACAATTTGTATCCCCGGATTGCCTAAACTTCGCAATACTTTGTATGTTGATGGGTTACAAGCTAACTTGATAAGCATTACTCACTTGTGTGAAATTTTTCAAGAAGTTAGTTTTAACAAAGATGTATGCACTATAATTGATAAAAAGGGCGATGTCGTCCTAAGAGTCAAAAGGTCTATAGACAATTGCTATTGTCTTGAGATAGATCCTCTCACATGCAACATGGCACATGAGTGCAATAAGCTTGATTTGTGGCATCAACGTTTGGGTCACATGAATTTTAAAGATTTGAAAAAGCTTGAAAAACATGGCATTGTTAGAGGTCTTCCTAATCTTGGTAAAAAGCTTGAGGTGGTTTGTGAACCTTGCCAATTAGGTAAGCAAACCAAAGTGCCTCATAAGAAAAATTCTTACATAGCTACCAAGAGACCTTTAGAACTTGTGCATATGGACCTAATGGGGCCAATTCAAACCGAGAGCATTAATGGCAAAAAGTACATTTTTGTATGCGTTGATGACTTCTCTAGGTTTACTTGGGTTTATTTTCTTAGAAACAAGACCGAGGCTTTTGATTACTTTAAAAAGTTTTGTAATCAAGTTCAAAATGAAAAAGGTCTTGATATCAAGAAAATATGTCGCATTAGGAGTGATCATGGGACGGAATTTGAAAATGCAAAATTTAGTGAGTTTTGTGATGGTTTAGGGATTTCTCATGAGTTCTCCGCACCTAGAACTCCTCAACAAAATGGTGTTGTTGAGAGGAAAAATCGTGTCTTGCAAGAGATGGCTAGGGTCATGCTCAATAGCAAGAAAGTCCCTAGAAACCTATGGGCCGAGGCGGTCAATACCGCTTGTTATGTGTCAAATCGTGTTTTCAAAAGGCCCGGCACAAAACAAACGTCCTATGAACTTTGGAAAGGCAAGAAGCCTAATGTGAGTTACTTCCACACTTTTGGGAGTAAATGTTATATTTTGAATGATAGAGATCACTTAGGAAAGTTTGATGCAAAAAGTGATGTTGGTCTCTTTCTTGGGTATGCTATTAATAGTCGTGCATATAGAGTCTTTAACTTGACTACTAAGACTATCATGGAGTCTATCAATGTGAAGATAGATGATCTTAGCATGCTTAATTTGTGTGATGATAATGGTGTCAATGAATCTAAAGAAAACATGTTAAATGACACTAATACACCTATTGATGTGGCTAGTAGTGTTTCTAGTCAAGATGATGAAATTGATAGTCATGTTGAAGTTGTAAGTCAAGGGTTGGAAAATGCTTTAAATGATAATCAACAAAATGACCAAGTTGTTGAACATTCTCACCCAAGACTTAGAAACTTACACTATCAAGGAGACATCATAGGTGATTTAAATGAAGGGGTTAGAACAAGAAATCAAATTGCTAACCAAATATCCTATGCTTGCTACACTTCTCAAATTGAACCCAAAAACATTAATGAAGCAATTGTTGATGAATATTGGGTTGGGGCTATGCAAGATGAACTTAATCAATTTGAGAGGAATGAAGTGTGGTCTTTAGTTCCTAGACCCAAAGATATAAATGTAATTGGCACTAAATGGGTGTTTAGGAATAAGACCGATGAAAGTGGCAAGATTGTGAGGAATAAAGCTAGACTAGTGGCTCAAGGTTACACTCAAGTGGAGGGTGTTGACTTTGATGAGACGTTTGCCCCGGTTGCTCGTCTCGAGTCCATTAGACTTTTGTTGTCCATTGCATGCATTAAAAAGTTCAAATTATTTCAAATGGATGTCAAAAGTGCTTTTCTCAATGGATACCTTCAAGAAGAAGTGTATGTTGAACAACCTAAGGGTTTTGTAGACCCACACTCTCCTAATCATGTGTTTAAATTGAAAAAGGCTCTCTATGGCCTTAAACAAGCTCCAAGAGCTTGGTATGATAGGTTGACTCAATATCTTGTTGACAACCAATATAGGAGAGGTGGCATTGATAGAACTTTGTTTATCAAACATCATGATCATGATATTTTTGTTGCACAAATATATGTTGATGACATTGTTTTTGGGTCTACTAATAAAACCAAGGTTGATGAATTTGTTAGTGTTATGTCAAGTGAATTTGAAATGAGTATGGTGGGTGAGTTGAATTATTTTCTAGGAATGCAAGTGAAGCAAACTAGCATGGGCATAATGTTGAATCAATCTAAATATGCTAAAAATCTAGTTAAGAGATTTGGCCTAGAAAATGGAAAAGATTTTGAAACTCCCATGAGCACCACTTTAAAACTTGACAAAGATGAAAAAGGGAAAAGTGTTGACCAAAGCCTTTATAGAAGCATGATAGGTAGTCTACTTTACCTAACGGCTAGTAGACCCGATATTTGCTTTAGTGTTGGCTTGTGTGCTAGATTCCAAGCAAATCCCAAGGAATCTCACTTAAAAGCCGTCAAGAGGATCATTAGGTACATCAAAGGAACTCATAGTCTTGGTCTATTCTATTCATTTGATACCAATGATATCCTTGTAGGCTATTGTGATGCGGATTGGGCGGGAAACATAGATGACCGAAAAAGCACATCGGGCGGTTGCTTTTATGTTGGTAATAACTTGGTTTCTTGGTCAAGTAAGAAACAAAATTCGGTTTCCCTTTCCTCTTCCGAAGCCGAATACATTGCGGCCGGAAGTGCTTGCACACAATTACTTTGGATGAAACAAATCCTTAAGGATTATGAGATAGAACAAGGAAAAATGACACTTTATTGTGATAACTTAAGTGCCATTAACATCTCTAAAAATCCGGTTCAACACTCCCGCACTAAACACATAGACATTAGGCATCATTTCATTAGAGATCTAGTTGAACATTCTATTGTTACTCTAGAGCATTTGCCTACTAAAAATCAACTTGCGGACTTGTTCACTAAGCCCTTGGACAAAGAGAGGTTTAAGACTCTTAGAATGTCCATTGGCATGATTTGTGTTGATTGATGTCTTTGTGTGATTGTGAGTGGCTTGATGAGCAAAACTTTAATTGTATATCATTGTCTTTGAGAGCTACTCACTTGAGAAGTAATGATCTTTAACAAGTATCTTTTATTGTTTTTAGATCATGCACTTGAGCTTGAAAAATCTTATTTTTGAAAAGTGCACTAATGCTTCTCTTGTATGTTTTAGTTTTTGAGTTTATGTGGTTGAATATGTGTAGATAATGGATGCATCTAGAAGTTTATTGTTAAGTACATGATAGATGACCTATGGTATGTATCCATTTTGCTTCGGCACTACATAGTAATCAACGAGCACCCTCATGGAAAGGGCTACACACCTTGGTTGTGAAGCCACCCAATGTAGGAAAGGGCTACGCCATTGTGATGAGTGAAAGCCGCCATGAGGAGTATATGTTTTTGTTAGTAAAATCAAAGAAGTGTTGAAATGAATCATTAAAAAAAAAAAAAAAATCTTTGATTCTAAGCCTAAAAGAAATGAAAAATAAAAGGCTTATTGGTGTATAGTTGAGAATTGTGAAATAGCTCGGGTTGACAAATAGAAACGGGAAAACTGAGCCACATGCACACACACGCTCATATGTTGATATCTATTCATTTTAAAAGCAAAAAACCGGATGAATATCGGTTTGACCTATTTTTGGAAAGGCTTTAGATGGATAGGTGTGGATAGAGTTTGCATGTTGATATCACAATTACTCCTACTATATATTTGAGAAGCATTCACACACACACACTTTGCTTATGTGCTTGATTCATTAGCAATGTGAGAATATTTTTGAGAGATTAATGAAAATCTATGATTCTCTCTTGAACTTTGACAAGTTATGAAATATTTTCTCTTATTGCTTGATTGTGTGATTGTGTGATGTCCCTTGTGAACAAATCTACTTGTTGATAATATGTGGAGCATATGTTAAGGGGGAGCTTTAGTTTATTCAACTTTCGCTTTCTATACGATTTGTTTGCTTAATATCTCGTTCTTTATCTCTTGTGTCCCTTGTCTATTCCTTGACAAAAAGGGGGAGAAAATGTATACCTCACCATGTTTGATATTGGGGAGTTTTTGTATACTTCACACCTTGTGTGGAAATTGTTCCAATTGTGTGAATCTTATTCCTCTTTATGCTTAATTGTGACTTTGTCTTAAGGGGGAGAATTCTTGTCTTAAGGGGGAGAAAGAATTCTTTCTTGACAATGTTAAGGATAGTTGATTCTTGGAAATTGGGAAACTAAGGGAATGCTTTAACTTGAACATATTTTATTCACTTGAGATAATGCATTTGTGTATGAGATAAGGGATATCTTCTATGTTTGTTGTTTGGTTAAATAACTCACCATTCTTCTTTAGAGAAGATCTCTTGTTTTGGTTGCTATTTTCTCTCATAGGTACTTTGAAGACCGAAAGAGGAATTCTTGAAGACTTGAAGATTTTTTAGTCTAGGAATTTCTTTGTAATGTGAGATTGAGAGTATGCTATCATCTTGAGTTTATTTGAGAGAAACATTGTATGGTGAGGTTGAGTGTTTTTGCCAATGGAATAGCCAAAGGGGGAGATTGTAAGGTTCACTATTTGTATTGGCTTGATTCCATTGCAAAACACTCTATGATTGTATTAGTTGTTGCTTAGGACATTATTTGAAGAAAGGAAGCTCAAAGAGTGAAGAGCAACATCTCGTGCAAAAGTCGTCTTCAAGAGGTGAAAATCGTCAAAGGTAAAACTTGACTTCCACCCTCTTGCAAGGCGTTAGCGCACACACACACAATTCATACATGTGTGTCCCTGCATCGTGGTTCAAACATTTGGTATAACACATTCACACACTTCATAGCATGCTCATGCATTGATCTTGTATTGACAAACATTGTGAAATTGCATGCTTTGTGACTATCTCTTTGATATAGCATGTTTGTGTGAATATGTGTTTATTTGTTTTCATATTTTGTGTTTAGGACTTGAACATGTTCTTATTTAATGCCTTATCGAGTTCCGGTCGTTTCGGTTACTCACTCATAAGGTTTCGAGTCCAAACAAGTTGACTATGCTACTTTTCGTTCTCATTTGTTGTGTTGATTTCATCATCGGATTCCGAGATGATTTCTCAATCATTTTTCAAAGTTGAGTAGTCATAGTCGTGCGTGAGGGAGTCACAGTTTGTAATCCAAAAACGGATTCAAAATCGGAGGTCGGATGCTCAAGATATGGGGCAACGAACCGAGGGAGCGCGCGAGAGGTGGGCAAACCACGTGTGGCCACTTGGCCAGCCCGTGTGGGAGGCCGTGGGCCCCACGGGCAAGGGACCCTTCTGCTCCCGTGGGCCCCATGTGCCCCCCATGGGGTGCTGACATGGCACCACGTGATTTGCTCGGAAATCTTCTCCTTTTCCCTCCTTTTAATCAAACCTCCTTCCCTCCATCACTTATGCAATTTTTGAAGAACACTAAAATCCCGCATCAGTTTTTCAACAATTTTTGCTTACTTGTTTTGATCATATCTCTCTCATACGAACTCGAAATCATTCGATTCAAAAACCAAAATTGTTGGTCTCGAAGAGAGCTACAAACGCCAAGCATTTCCAGAGGCAGTTGACTTCGGCATTTTTCTCAGCTGGTCCATTTCCAGTCCGTGGTCAGTATTGGATTTTCAACTTCTTCTTTTTCAATTTCATTTTTGATCAACTATTGATTCTTTCCATTTGATTGATGAAATTTGTTAAGAAGTATGTTAGATCACATGCTAGGGTTATTTGATCATTTGTTAATTGAGTTTTAGCTTTGTAATATGTTTTGAACATATTTGTGCTAAACTTGATTTATCATGAAATTGATTCTAGAAAACATATATGTGATGTGCTTCATGTTATTTTCTATGTTTTATTTCATGATCTAAGAACTAGGTTTTTAGTGTGCTAAATCGAATATTGATACCTTCGTTCTTATTGTTTTGCATGTTTAGATTTCTAGATATCTTATGTGATTGAGTGTTGAAATCATATTCTAGACTATCATTGAACATGTACATTTTGCTTGATTGATCATCTAGCTTAATTTGTTTGTGCTTGCATCATTTGCATCACTTTAGATCATAGCCTTGCATTAGGTTGAAGTCTCTAGCAAAGTGAGTGAAGCTTTGTGGATAGAGCAAGGGAGCCTTGATTAGAGTCGGGAGGACTCGGATAATCAAGCAAGGAAGTCTTGTCTAGGGTCGGGAGGATCCGGATAGGCAAGCAAGAAATCTTCCTAGAGACGTGAGCGTCTTGGATAGGAAGTTGCTTCCTAGAGGTGTAGGACACATCTCAGATAGGAAGTAGGCTAGGTGGTTCACTAGGCCCGAGGGTAGACTAGGAGTTGATAGCTTGAGCGGATATCATGAGTTGGTAGCTTGAGTGTGTAAGTCCTTTTCATCATAGTGGATTGCTTCGCCGGTGGTTGTGGTATCAACCCATGGATGTTTCCTCATTGAGGTTTTACTACGTTAAAATCATTGTGTTTAATTTTGCTTTACTTTCCTTTATCTTCCATATATTACATTGATTGCACTTCTTGTAAATTGATTAACTCTTGTCTTAGTTAATTCAATTCATTTGCTAAATCTATTCAAGTGTGCATTTGTCTTGTAATTTTCCGCATTATTTTTAATTGGAAGAATTTGGAGCCTATACCTATTCACCCCCCCTCTAGGTATATTTCACTACTACATTGAGGGAAATTTCAAGGTTTCATCTGTTGATAATTTTACTCTTTTATGATTAGGTTCCGTTATTTCTGTGTCTAACGAGTGAGAGATATTTCTATGCAAAAAGTATAGACCGTTTTCCAATGTACCTTGGCAAATAATTTTGTCATTCTTACTAATAATAAAAACTTTATTAAAAGTAACCGAATATCCAAATTTATTCAAACAAGAAACTGAAATTAAATTCCTCTTGAATTGAGGTACATAATAAACGTCTATCAAATCTAAATGTCTTCTAGAATCCAAATAAACTCTAATATCTCCCACTGCACTTGCAGACACTAACGTTCCATTGCCCAAGCGCAAATTGATTTCATTCTTACTCAGCTTTCTCCTTTCTTGGAACCCCTGCAAGGAATAACAAACATGATTAGTGGCTCCTGAGTCTATGATCCAAGAATCTATAGAATCAGCCAAAAAACATGTTTCAAGATAATTCAAATTACCTTCTTCCTTCTTGTTCTGGGACTTTGGGCAATTTCTCTTCCAATGTCCCTTTTCACCACAAAGGAAGCATTTCCCATTGATCTTGGTTACTTTCTTGGTCTCCTTCTTGGTAGGCCCAAGTTGCTTTTTCTTCTGTTGTTTCTTGACCTTTTGACGGGCCTTAACAGTAGCAACTTTACCAACCATATGAATCTCTTGACCTTTGCCTTTCACAAGGATCTTTTCAGCACTTTGAACATCTTGCATCAGGCCTTGTAAGGTGTATTCTTTTTTGTTCAAAGTGTAGTCCAATTTGAACCGATCAAAGGAATCTGACAGTGAATTGACAACCATATCAATCTTTGTCTCACCATCTATCTCAGCGCCATGCAGTTCAGCAATGTTGAGATGTGCTATGACTTTCATCATGTGATCCTTCACAGCCTGTCCAGGTTTCATCCTAAGATTCATAAAAGTAGTCACTGCCTCTCTCTTAGTCGTCCTGGACTTCATAGCAAACATCTCCTCTAGAGACATCACTATATCAGCAGCGGACTCCATTCCTTCATGCTGCTGTTGCAACACGTCAGAGATAGTGGCCATAATGTAACATTTTGCCATATCATCTGAAGTCTTCCACTGCTCATACTCATCTCTATACATTATGCTAGATTCATTATTAGGAGCAGGTGGTTTAGGAGTAGTTAGAACAAATTTATGTTTTTCACTTTGCAGCAACAACCCAATTTTTCTTTTCCATGTGACACAATTATCTCCAGTTAAAGTGTTGTCTTTCAGGATGTTTATAAGTGATGGGGTCATGATTTCTGAATAAAACAAAACATATATAAGTAAATAATCATGATAAAGCACTTTTAAATATTTATCTTGAATTAAAGAAATAACTCAATCATAAAATTCAACGGTGATCCAACACCCATAAATGTTACGCCTCCTTTGGGAGTTCGCACCATTTACTAGTTAGACTAGGTCCCACCTAATTGTTAACATAACAACCAGCGTTTTCAATTTTAGCCTTGCAATTTTATTGACAAGAACTCTTGGGAGGATATCAATAAAATTACATTGAGTGTGTTACCAAGATATCGACCCTCAATTTTCTCTCACGAAAATCCCTCCTTGGGGAGTAGATTTCGTTTGAGTCCATTGTCTAGTCTATCCTTGTAAGGAAGTATGTTGCTAAATTCCATTCATGGACACCCCTTGGGGGGGATTACCAATAAATAATAAAGCTCAACTAACCTTGGAGGCCATAGGTGTTACAAAAACACCTTCTCCCACTCAATTATTTAAGGCGTGTGATTAAATCCCATAGAATGATTTACCAAGTTATCTAGATGCCAATTTAGATACCTAAATCATTCAATGCATGTTCATACCAAAAGAGATATATGAGTGGCACTCCTATTCTATATGTCATGTTATCATACAATAACAAATGTTGTAATATTTAAGCAAAAATTAAATAGCAACAATTTTGGCCCATCCTAGAAAAACAAGTAAATTACAATTGTTTAGGAATACAAGATCTTCAAGTGGCCCATCAACCATACGCTCATCCTTCGGCCCAACCCCATGGGCGTGCACAACCCACAACCCCACAAAGGGGCTGCTGTGCGCAGCCCATGAAGACTCCCAGGGCTGCCGTGCGCAGCCCACCAAGCTTGGGCTTGCCATGCGCAGCCCAATCCATTCCTAGGGTGCGCACGGTGCTCGTTCTCGGTTCCGGTTGCTTCTTTTTTCTTCGTGTCTTCGAATCTTCAACACCTAAATATATTACGGCAGTATTTAAACAAATAAAATACTACAGCATTTTTTTTTTTTTAATCACTGCAGTACTTTTTACAAACAAAAAACTGCACATAATAAATAAAAAAAACTGCAGTAAAAAAAACTGCACATAATAAATAAAAAAAAATAAAAAACTTAACAACTACCAAGAAGGAATTATGGCGATAATAGACCACCCTTCTTGTTACAATTCCGAAACAAAAATTACATTGAAAATCTAGGACCAAAATCGAGCAATAACAATCCACATAAAACATATATAAATCCATACATCACATGTAATTATATATGCGAATACCTAGAGTGCCATCTCTTTCTAAACATGCATAATCACAATAAAAAGAAATCGATCCACGTATATATACGTTAATTAATTAAAAGGGTTCAACCTAGGCTCTGATACCAATTGTAGGGAAAAATACCGTAGTACGCGCAGCAGAAGCGAGACTAAAAATAGATTTAGTATGTTCTAAAATTTTTCCCTTTTATGAACCTTAAACCCTTTAATCAATTAAACATATATATTATCTAACAAAAGAATAATACCTTTTGTCGCGTGATCCGATTGACTTACGTCGATGGTAATCCGCAAGATCTTCAATCCTAGCACGAACGTGGATCACCTAGGAGCGTGGTCTCCCTTTTCTTTGAATTGCAAACCTGTGATTGGACAAAACAAACTTTTCTTTTCTTTGTTAGTCACAAAAACAATCAAAAGAATACTAAGATTATTCCGGTCACTTTTGAGTTCTCAATCTAATGATCGAAACTCGCGTGAACCTAGATCGATGTTGTATACACAAGCTTATTAATGAATAAGCAAATAGTATACCATCAAAGAATAATCTATCACTCTTTTATGTTTTTAGTAGAATAAAATAATCTCTCTATGAATTGAGAAGAAGAAGAAGAAAATAGAATCTCAAGCACCAAGCATTAGGTTGGCCGAAATCTATAAGAGTGTATATATAGGTTGCCAAATTTTCTTCTCTTCTTTCTCTTTAGGGTGGCCGAAAATCCTAACCTAAAAGGGACTAGGCTTGCCGCAATTCTCAAGCCCAAAGGAGTTTGTATTGCACCCTAATTCCTATTTAGTTTAAGACTTCAAATCCTAATTTAATTCATAAATCTTTTATTCCTTTATTTGACTAAATAAAAAAGACTTCTTATTTGATTTAAATAAATAAAATTAATTATTTATTTTCTTTTCAAACAAGTCTTTTACTTTTAGTAAACTACTACAATAGTATTACTCTAGGAAATATATTTCCTATTCATAAAAGATTTGTTTCTTAATTAAACAATTAATTAATAAATTAATTAATTCTTATTTAATTAAAACAATGAAACAAAATAATATATTAGGTTATAAAACCTTCTTGCAGCCCCACTTAAACAAATGGGCTATATATTATTTTCTTTATTTCATTTAATCCATTGGACTTTAAATAAAAAGCCCATATGTGAACCAAACCCATTCTTACTAAAAGAAACAAGCCCACATGACATTCATTAATATATTAATATAATTGAGCAGCCCATTACATAATTAATGTGCAAATTATATTCTTAATATATTAAATGCAATTCTAGATGGACCCTTAAATTGGTCCGGTAGAATATATCAAGTGATCAATGCAAGTCTGTGTGGATTGGGGATCTTAGCGGGCTATCTAAATTTAAGCTTCAATAGACATAACCTAATCACAATCAACAAATGATTCACTTAGGTCCGATCCATTAATTTTAACTCATTCCACTAAAGAGCTAAAATTGAACTCTTAAATAAATATAGAAAAGGAAGATGCTCCTCATTAATACCCTAGACAATCATATTGGAGAAAGTGTATCCTCATGATAAATATCAGTAATCGCCAAGAGTTCATAGACCGCCTATAACTCTCCAAGTTACCATATTTACTCATATGACCACGTTTTGAACTTGGATATTTTGACTTGTCCAGAAGCCATGTTTTCAATAGACACTATCGAAAACTCAACGTTGAGATTTAATATCCAATTACCTCAAAACATCCATATGATGATATTATACTCTCATTTAATAAATGGAGCCACGATGTCCATATCTATAAATGAAGTCCTCTATCGATTAACAAATGAATATCACCAAACTATCGAGGATAGATTATGCGATATAATCGTACTCATTGATAACTCAAATGATATCACTTGCAACCATAAGTCCATCATTTATCTCAGGATTAAGATAGACTCTCCGATTGTCCTGATAATGAAAAGACTATTATCTATTGACGGTTCTAGATAAAGCTTTTCATTGTGACCCAGTTCAACGCACCCAGTGCACTAGATCCTTTTACTCGAAGACACTCCGATGATTTTAGACTCATCATATCTCATTTGATCCCACTCAAATGCTAGCAAAAGAATTCTACAACTTTAACAAGATAAAGGTGCCCAACCTTTAACTTAAGTTGTGAACATTATTCAACACTAACTAAAGAATTGTGTCTACCACATACATATCCAGATGTACGAACAATTCTTTTTTTCTCATAGTCTTTAGACCTTATGATTATTTACTTTGACAATTATAATATTAAACTATAAATGTTATACGATTTGTTAAACCAGAAATCACTTTATTAATATGAAAAAGATTGTTAATTACAATATTATACTCTTGCTATTGAGCATAATCCAAACAGAAAGATCTACCTCTCTCGTCCAAAGGAAGGACAGCTACCGCAGTAAGATGAGCAATTTTAGCATCAAGGAGGACAAGGTTTGTTTTCATCCAAGCCTCAGGGGAAGTGAAGTGCCTGGGAACCTTCTTCGCCACCAGCAAAAAACCAACTATTCTTCCACCTTTTATTTGAAGTGGGAAAGCCCCAAATAAAACCCTTCTTCTTCTCGTCGCTGGAGACCTGTAGGGAAAAATAACAAAAGTAGTACATGCAGCGGAAGCGATACTAAAATTAGATTTAGTGACTTTTAAAATTTTTCCTTTATGAACCTTAAACCCTTTTAATCAATAAACATGCATATACATTAACAAAAGTAAATTACCTTTTGTCGCGTGATCCGATTGACTTACGTCGATGGTAATCCGCAAGACCTTCAATCCGAGCACGAACGTGGATCACCTAGGAGCGTGGTCTCCCTTTTCTTTGAATTGCAAACCTGTGAATGGACCAAACAAAAACTTTCTTTTCTTTGTTAGTCACAAAACAATCAAAAGAATGTCAAAGATTATTCCGGTCACTTTTGAGTTCTCAATCTAATGATCGAAACTCGCGTGAACCTAGATCGATATCGTATACACAAGCTTATTGATGATTAAGCAATAGTATACTATCAAAGAATAATCTAACACTCCTTTTGTCTTTTAGAATAAAAAAAAAAACTCCCTATGAATTAAGAAGAAGAAGAAAGAAATAAAATCTCAAGCACAATTTCTTGTGGTGGCCGAAATCTATAAGTGTACTTATATAGGTGGCCAAATTTTCTTCCTTCTTTCCTTATAGGGTGGCCGAATTCTTCATGTGCTTTTGCCTAGGATTGCCGCAATTTTCCTCTACAAAAGAGGAGTTGTATTGCACCCAAAAAACACATGTCTTTTAAGACTTCAAACCCTAATCCAACTCCTTGTTTTTTTTTTTTTTAATTCTTTTATTTTGACTAAATAAAAAGACTCCTTATTTGATTAAATAAATAAAACTAATTTATTTATTTACTTATCAAACAAGTCTTTTACTTTAGGAAAGATTTGTTTCTTTAATTAAACAATTAATCAATAAATTAATTAATTCTTATTTAATTAAAACAAATGAAACAAAATAATATTTTTAGGTTAAAACATTAACCTTGCCGCCCCACTTGTATAAGATTGGGCCTAATATTATTTTCCTATTTCATTTAATCCATTGGACTTTAAATAAAAAGCCCACATGTGAACCAGACCCATTCTTACTAAAAGAAACAAGCCCACATGTCTTTCATTAATATATTAATATAATTGAGCAGCCCATTACTTAAATAATGTGCAAATTATATTCTTAATATATTAAATGCAATTCTAGATGGACCCTTAAATTGGTCCGGTAGAATATATCAAGTGATCCATGCAAGTCCGTGTGGATTGGGGATCTTGGCGGGCCATCTAAATTTAAGCTTCAATAGACATAACCTAATCACAATCAACAAATGATTCACTTAGGTCCGATCTATTAATTTTAACTCATTCCACTAAAGAGCTAAAACTGAACTCTTAAATAAAGATAGAAAAGGAAGATGCTCCTCATTCATACCCTAGACAATCATATTGGAGATAGTGTATCCTCGTGATTAATATCAGTAATCGCCAAGAGTTCATAGACCGCCTATAACTCTCCAAGTTACCATATTTACTCATATGACCACGTTTTGAACTTGGATATTTTGACTTGTCCAGAAGCCATGTTTTCAATAGACACTATCGAAAACTCAACGTTGAGATTTAATATCCAATTACCTCAAAACATCCATATGATAATATTATACTCTCATTTTATTAAATGGAGCCACGATGTCCATATCTATAAATGAAGTCCTCTATCGATTAACAAATGAATATCACCAAACTATCGAGGATAGACTATGCGATATAATCGTACTCATTGATAACTCAAATGATATCACATGCAACCATAAGTCCATCATTTATCTCAGGATTAAGATAGACTCTACGATTGTCCTGATAATGAAAAGACTATTATCTACTGACGGTTCTAGATAAAGCTTTTCATTGTGATCCAGTTCAATGCACCCAGTGCACTAGATCCTTTTGCTCGAAGACACTCCGATGATTTTAGACTCATCATATCTCATTTGATCCCACTCAAATGCTAGCAAAAGAATTCTACAACTTTAACAAGATAAAGGTGCCCAACCTTTAACTTAAGTTGTGAACATTATTCAAGACTAACTAAAGAATTGTGTCTACCACATACATATCCAGATGTACGAACAATTCTTCTTTTCCCATAGTCATTAGACCTTATGATTATTTACTTTGACAATTATAATATAAACTATAAATGCTATACGATTTGTTAAACCAGAAATCACTTTATTAATATGAAAAAGATTGTTAATTACAACATTACACTCTTGCTATTGAGCATAATCCTAACAATCTCCCACTTGCGCTATAGCAAATGTGTCATATCTCTCAAGTCCATGTTCTCTAGATGCCCATCGAAACTCTTTGAGGTAGAGCCTTTGTGAAGGGATCCGCTAGATTTTCTGCTGACGCGATTTTGGTAATCGTCACGTCACCTCTTTGAACAATCTCCCTTAAAAGATGATACTTTCTTTCAATGTGTTTACTTCTCTTGTGACTTCTTGGTTCTTTCGAATTAGCCACTGCTCCACTGTTGTCACAGTAGATAGTGATCTGCTTATTCGCACTAGGAACCACTTCTAAGTCAATCAAGAATTGCGGGAGCCAAACAACCTCTTTGGCAGCTTCGCATGCAGCAACATACTCAGCTTCCATGGTGGAATCAGCAATACAAGATTGCTTGATACTCCTCCATATAACTGCTCCTCCTCCAATAGTAAACACAGCCCCTGATGTGGATTTTCTGGAGTCAGAATCTGATTGGAAATCAGAATCTGTATACCCAACGGGAACCAAATCCCCTCCAGAGTATACAAGCATATTATCTCTCGTTCTCTTGAGATACTTAAAATATGCTTGACTGTCGTCCAGTGATCAGGACCAGGTTTCGATTGAAACCTGCTAACTATGCCAACAGCAAAACAAATATCTGGTCTAGTACAGAGCATTGCATACATGAGACTTCCAACTGCCGAGGCATATGGAACTCTACTCATGAATTGCTCTTCATGCTCATTCTTAGGAACTTGTTCCTTAGAAAGCTTGATTCCATGTCTGAAAGGTAACATACCTTTCTTGGAATCCTGCATGGAAAACCTAGACAAGATTTTGTCTATGTATGAAGCTTGGGATAATGCAATCGTTCTATTCTTTCTATCCCTTATTACTTAGATACCTAGAATAAAACTTGCTTCTCCTAAGTCCTTCATATCAAATTGTTTTGCTAACCATTCTTTTACTGATGTCAATACACCTACATCGTTTCCAATGAGTAGTATATCATCAATATAAAGAATCAGGAAAACCAACTTGTCGCCTTTAATCCTTTTGTATACACAAGGTTCGTCAGGATTCTGAATAAATCCAAAACCTTTGACAGCTTGATCAAACCTTATGTTCCAGGATCTGGATGCTTGCTTTAATCCATATATGGATTTCTGCAACTTGCATACCTTATCCACTTGGCCCTTTTCAATGAATCCCTCTGGTTGCATCATGTAGATGCTTTCGTTAAGACTTCCATTTAGGAAAGTTGTCTTGACGTCCATTTGCCAAATCTCTAGATCTAAAGATGCTGCAATGGATAAGAGTATCCTAATGGATTTAAGCATGGCCACAGGAGAGAAGGTTTCCTCGTAATCGATACCTTCTTTCTGTGTATACCCTTTAGCTACCAATCTAGCTTTAAAGGTTTCCACCTTTCCATCCATACCTCTTTTCTCTTGTATACCCACTTGCACCCAATGGGTTTTATCCCTTTAGGCAAGTCTACAAGGGACCAGACTTTGTTATCGAACATAGATTCAATCTCGGATTGCATTGCCTTTTGCCAATGGCGACTATCAACATCCTCCATAGCTTTCTTGTACGTATAGGGATCATCGTTGTCCGGGAGATTCTCCACTGATTCTCCCAGACCGATGTATCTTTCGGGTTGTGTTCTAACCCTCCCACTACGACGAGGAATGGTAGGTTGTTGATCTTGTGTTGGATCGTAACTTACAATTGGGTTAGGTTGTGTAACCTCTCGTGGAATTGTATCTCCTGACATCTCATTCAGGACAATTCTACTTCTAGGCACAAAATCATTCATATAGTCCTTTTCCAGAAATTTAGCATTTGTCGAAACAAATACTTTAAGATCTGAAGGACTATAGAAATAATATCCTTTAGTTTCTTTTGGATACCCTACAAATATACATGTTTCTGAACGGGACTCCATCTTTTCTGTCTTTCCTTTTAACACATGCGCAGGACAACCAAATATCCTTAAGTGTTGTAAACTAGGCTTGCGCCCAGTCCACAACTCATGCGGTGTTTTAGGAACAGACTTAGATGGTACATCGTTTAGAATGTATATAGCAGTTTGTAAAGCATATCCCCAAAAAGAAATAGGAAGCGTTGAATAACTCAACATAGACCTAACCATATCCAAAAGAGTTCTATTTCTCCTTTCTGCTACCCCATTTTGTTGAGGTGTACCTGGTGCAGAAAACTGAGAAACTATCCCATTATCAATAAGATATTGCTGAAACTCACCAGATAGATATTCTCCACCACGATCAGATCTCAAGATTTTTATGTGTTTCTCAAGCTGATTTTCAACTTCAGCTTTGAATGCTTTGAACATGTCAAAAGCATCCGACTTATGTCTCATGAGATACACATAACCAAATCTCGAGTAATCATCCGTGAAGGTGATGAAGTACTCATATCCACCTCTAGCTTGAATGCTCATAGGTCCACATACATCAGTGTGTATCAATCCTAAACATTCAGTGGCTCTTGCACCTTTGGCAGAGAACGTCCTTTTGGTCATTTTACCTTCCAAACAAGATTCACAAGTTGGTAGATCATCAACCTTTAAGTCACTCAAAGGTCCGTCACATACCAATCTTTTAATCCTATTAAGGTTAATATGTCCTAAGCGTAAATGCCAAAGGTAGGTTTCATCTGTTGATAATTTTACTCTTTTATGATTAGGTTCCGTTATTTCTGTGTCTAAAGAGTGAGAGATATTTCTATGCAAAAAGTATAGACCGTTTTCCAATGTACCTTTGCAAATAATTTTGTCATTCTTACTAATAATAAAAACTTTATTAAAAGTAACCGAATATCCAAATTTATTCAAACAAGAAACTGAAATTAAATTCCTCTTGAATTGAGGTACATAATAAACGTCTATCAAATCTAAATGCCTTCTAGAATCCAAATAAACTCTAATATCTCCCACTGCACTTGCAGACACTAACGTTCCGTTGCCCAAGCGCAAATTGATTTCATTCTTACTCAGCTTTCTCCTTTCTTGAAACCCCTGCAAGGAATAACAAACATGATTAGTGGCTCCTGAGTCTATGATCCAAGAATCTGTAGAATCAGCCAAAAAACATGTTTCAAGATAATTCAAATTAACTTCTTCCTTCTTGTTCTGGGACTTTGGGCAATCTCTCTTCCAATGTCCCTTTTCACCACAAAGGAAGCATTTCCCTTTGATCTTGGTTACTTTCTTGGTCTCCTTCTTGATAGGCCCAAGTTGCTTTTTCTTCTGTTGTTTCTTGACCTTTTGACGGGCCTTAACAGTAGCAACTTTACCAACCATATGAATCTCTTGACCTTTGCCTTTCACAAGGATCTTTTCAGCACTTTGAACATCTTGCATCAGGCCTTGTAAGGTGTATTCCTTTTTGTTCAAAGTGTAGTCCAATTTGAACTGATCAAAGGAATCTGACAATGAATTGACAACCATATCAATCTTTGTCTCACCATCTATCTCAGCGCCATGCAGTTCAGCAATGTTGAGATGTGCTATGACTTTCATCATGTGATCTTTCACAGCCTGTCCAGGTTTCATCCTAAGATTCATAAAAGCAGTCACTGCCTCTCTCTTAGTCGTCCTAGACTTCATAGCAAACATCTCCTCTAGAGACATCATTATATCAGCAGCGGACTCCATTCCTTCATGCTGCTGTTGCAACACGTCGGAGATAGTGGCCATAATGTAACATTTTGCCATATCATCTGAAGTCTTCCACTGCTCATACTCATCTCTATACGTTATGCTAGATTCATTATTAGGAGCATGTGGTTTAGGAGTAGTTAGAACAAACTTATGTTTTTCACTTTGCAGCAACAACCCAATTTTCCTTTTCCATGTGACATAATTATCTCCAGTTAAAGTGTTATCTTTCAGGATGTTCATAAATGATGGGGTCATGATTTTGAATAAAACAAAACATATATAAGTATATAATCATGATAAAGCACTTTTAAATATTTATCTTGAATTAAATAAATAACTCAATCATAAAATTCAACGGTGATCTAACACCCATAAATGTTACGCCTCCTTTGGGAGTTCGCACCATTTACTAGTTAGACTAGGTCCCACCTAATTGTTAACATAACAACCAGCGTTTTCAATTTTAGCCTTGCAATTTTACTGACAAGAACTCTTGGGAGGATATCAATAAAATTACATTGAGTGTGTTACCAAGATATCGACCCTCAATTTTCTCTCACGAAAATCCCTCCTTGGGGAGTAGATCTCGTTTGAGTCCATTGTCTAGTCTATCCTTGTAAGGAAGTATGTTGCTAAATTCCATTCATGGACGCCCCTTGGGGGGATTACCAATAAATAATAAAGCTCAACTAACCTTGGAGGCCATAGGTGTTACAAAAACACCTTCTCCCACTCAATTATTTAAGGCGTGTGATTAAATCTCATAGAATGATTTACCGAGTTATCTAGATGCCAATTTAGATACCTAAATCATTCAATGCATGTTCATACCAAAAGAGATATATGCGTGGCACTCCTATTCTATATGTCATGTTATCGTACAATAACAA
Organism: Acer saccharum; assembly: GCA_030490815.1. Lineage (NCBI taxonomy): Eukaryota > Viridiplantae > Streptophyta > Magnoliopsida > Sapindales > Sapindaceae > Acer > Acer saccharum. The sequence goes on from CM059872.1 coordinate 9,872,588, forward strand.
ATATTGTAATATTTAAGCATAAATTAAATAGCAACAATTTTGGCCCATCCTAGAAAAACAAGTAAATTACAATTGTCAGGAATACAAGATCTTCAGGTGGCCCATCAACCATACGCTCATCCTTCGGCCCAACCCACGGGCGAGCACAACTCACAACCCCACTAAGGGGCTGCCGTGCGCAGCCCATGAGGACTCCAGGGCTGCCGTGCGCAGCCCACCAAGCTTGGGCTTGCCATGCGCAGCCCAATCCACTCCTAGGGTGCGCACGGTGCTCGTTCATGGTTCCGGTTGCTTCGTTTTGCTTCGTGTCTTCGAATCTTCAAGACCTAAACATATTACGGCAGTATATATATAATAAATACTGCAGTATTAATTTTTTTTTTTTTTATTCACTGCAGTATTTTTACAAAATAAAAAACTGCACACAAACAACAACAACAAAAAAAAAAAAAAAAAAAAAAAAAAAAAACTGCAGCAGTAAACCAAAAAAAATACTGCACATATTAAAAAAAATAAAACCTAACAACTACCAAGAAGGAATTATGGCGATAATAGACCACCCTTCTTGTTACAACTCCGAAACAAAAATTACATTGAAAATCTAGGGCCAAAATCGAGCAATAACAAACCACATAAAACATATATAAATCCATACATCACATGTAATTATATATTTGAATACCTAGAGTGCCATCTCTTTCTAAACATGCATAATCACAATAAAAAGAAATAGATCCACGTATATATACGTTAATTAATTAAAAGGGTTCAACCTAGGCTCTGATACCAATTGTAGGGAAAAATAATAATAAAAGTGGTAAACGCAGCGGAAGCGATACTAAAAACGATTTAGTGACTTTTAAAATTTTTTCCTTTATGAACCTTAAACCCTTTTAATCAATAAACATGCATATATATTAACAAAAGTAAATTACCTTTTGTCGCGTGATCCGATTGACTTACGTCGATGGTAATCCGCAAGACCTTCAATCCGAGCACGAACGTGGATCACCTAGGAGCGTGGTCTCCCTTTTCTTTGAATTGCAAACCTGTGAATGGACCAAACAAAAACTTTCTTTTCTTTGTTAGTCACAAAACAATCAAAAGAATGTCAAAAATTATTCCGGTCACTTTTGAGTTCTCAATCTAATGATCGAAACTCGCGTGAACCTAGATCGATATCGTATACACAAGCTTATTGATGATTAAGCAATAGTATACTATCAAAAATAATTTCACACTCCTTTTTGTCTTTTTAAGAATAAAAACTCTCTTGGAATTAAGAAGAAGAAGAAAGAAATAAAAACTCAAGCCCCATTCATTGTGGTGGCCGAATTCTATAAGTATGCTTATATAGGTGGCCAAAATTTCTTCCTTCTTTCCTTATAGGGTGGCCGAATTCTCTATGTGTGTTTGCCTAGGGTTGTCGCAATTTTCCTCTACAAAAGAGGAGTTGTATTGCACCCAAAAACCACATGTCTTTTAAGACTTCAAACCCTAATCCAACTCTTTTATTTTTATTCTTTTATTTTGACTAAATAAAAAGACTCCTTATTTGATTAAATAAATAAAACTAATTTATTTATTTACTTATCAAACAAGTCTTTTACTTTTAGGAAAGATTTGTTTCTTTAATTAAACAATTAATCAATAAATCAATTAATTCTTATTTAATTAAAACAAATGAAACAAAATAATATTTTTAGGTTAAAATATTAACCTAGCCGCCCCACTTATATAAGATTGGGCCTAATATTATTTTCCTATTTCATTTAATCCATTGGACTTTAAATAAAAAGCCCACATGTGAACCAGACCCATTCTTACTAAAAGAAACAAGCCCACATGTCTTTCATTAATATATTAATATAATTGAGCAGCCCATTACTTAAATAATGTGCAAATTATATTCTTAATATATTAAATGCAATTCTAGATGGACCCTTAAATTGGTCCGGTAGAATATATCAAGTGATCCATGCAAGTCCGTGTAGATTGGGGATCTTGGCGGGCCATCTAAATTTAAGCTTCAATAGACATAACCTAATCACAATCAACAAATGATTCACTTAGGTCCGATCCATTAATTTTAACTCATTCCACTAAAGAGCTAAAACTGAACTCTTAAATAAAGATAGAAAAGGAAGATGCTCCTCATTCATACCCTAGACAATCATATTGGAGATAGTGTATCCTCGTGATTAATATCAGTAATCGCCAAGAGTTCATAGACCGCCTATAACTCTCCAAGTTACCATATTTACTCATATGACCACGTTTTGAACTTGGATATTTTGACTTGTCCAGAAGCCATGTTTTCAATAAACACTATCGAAAACTCAACGTTGAGATTTAATATCCAATTACCTCAAAACATCCATATGATAATATTATACTCTCATTTAATTAAATGGAGCCACGATGTCCATATCTATAAATGAAGTCCTCTATCGATTAACAAATGAATATCACCAAACTATCGAGGATAGACTATGCGATATAATCGTACTCATTGATAACTCAAATGATATCACTTGCAACCATAAGTCCATCATTTATCTCAGGATTAAGATAGACTCTCCGATTGTCCTGATAATGAAAAGACTATTATCTACTGACGGTTCTAGATAAAGCTTTTCATTGTGGTCCTGTTCAATGCACCCAGTGCACTAGATCCTTTTGCTCGAAGACACTCCGATGATTTTAGACTCATCATATCTCATTTGATCCCACTCAAATGCTAGCAAAAGAATTCTACAACTTTAACAAGATAAAGGTGCCCAACCTTTAACTTAAGTTGTGAACATTATTCAAGACTAACTAAAGAATTGTGTCTACCACATACATATCCAGATGTACGAACAATTCTTCTTTTCCCATAGTCTTTAGACCTTATGATTATTTACTTTGACAATTATAATATAAACTATAAATGCTATACGATTTGTTAAACCAGAAATCACTTTATTAATATGAAAAAGATTGTTAATTACAACATTACACTCTTGCTATTGAGCATAATCCTAACAAAACCATATTGAAAGGTATGAGATCTAATGACAATTGCTATTGTCTTGAGGCTAGAGTTGTCTCTTGTAATGTGTCCAAGGATGAGCAAATTGAGTTGTGGCATGAAAGACTTGGCCACATGAACTATCATGATCTAAGGATCTTAGATAAGTTCAATGTTGTGCATGGCATTCCCAAGCTTGAGAAGAAAGTCAATGGTGTTTGTGGACCTTGCCAACAAGGGAAACAAACCAAAAGCATGCACAAGAAGGGCAAGTATCTCTCTAACAAGGAGCCCCTAGAGCTTCTCCACATGGATCTTATGGGTCCCATGCAAATCGAGAGTTTAGGTGGAAAGAGATAAATTTTTGTTTGTGTAGATGATTTTTCTAGGTACATATGGACATATTTCCTTAGATAAATATCCAAAACTTTTGACAAGTTTAAAATGCTTTGCACTAAAATTCATGTAAGGTCTCAGTTTATTGATTGGCTTATTTCCTAGACAAACCACATTTGGGGTTTTTGTAAGGGTAGTTTAGGCTCTCAAGGCCTCAAGAAAAGAAGCACTAAAGGTAATATTCTATAGTGCTTACTTGCTTTGAAGAGATGTAGTTGCACACACACACATCACTTGCATAATTCTTATTCTTGAATGTTATGTGTTTGTATTATGTGTGCATTATTGATTAATTAATCTCTCTTCTTGCATGAGTTTTGATTGCATCTTGTGATTATAATGACATATCATGTTAGGCATTAGGATGCATTTTTCTTTACCTTTTTACCCTTGCACTTTCGTGTGTGAGCTTAAAGGGAGTATGTTGTGCGCTGGTCGTCATGCGCCAGACCAGCGTAGATAGCCTAGTGGTTTATCGCTGGTCGTGCGTTGGTCGTCCAGCGCAAGCACACCAGTGCAACTTGCCCAGTTGTTTGCCGCTGATCATGCGCCTCTCAGCTGTGTTGGTCATCCAACGCCTATGCAAATCATAGGTTGTGCGCTGGTCAGTGCACTACTCGACCAACACACTTACCAGCGCACAATGCACAATCAGGTGTGATTTTTCCAAAACGACCACACTTTGTTTAAATCACCTATATATGTGACTCTATGTTTTTAGGTTATTTTTTTAAGAGTTCAAAAATTATATTTTTCCTTAGAATATTTTTGAAGAGAAAAAAAATTCATAAGAACTCACCTTTAAACACTCAAAGCTTTTCCTTTGTTCATCAAAGTTCATCTAGGATCATCCATGCATGGTTTTGCATCATCACATCTTCCTTGGTATTTTTTTCACTAACTTCATCTAATTTTAGTGTTTTTCATATTAAGACATCTCTTTAATTACTTGTATGTTATTAGATCATATGCTAAATACAAGTTAGAGATTATTTGTGATGAATTGATTGAGTGTTGTATTGTGATAGCTATCTAGGTTTTCATAATCTATGTTTAGCTAAACTATTTGACATGTCATTTACTTTTAATATCTAGGATTGAATTAATTGCAAAATCATCATCCTAGATAATCATATAGGATTACCTAGCTCTAAATTGCATTTTAAGTATTCATATATTCATTTAGGTTGTATTATCTCTTCTTAGAGAACTAAGTCTTGTGTTGTGACAGAGATTAGGTTGCTTAAATCAAAAGTAATTGGACTAGGTTCACTTATACCGGGATTAGGTAGGTGTGTGATTATATACTAGGATTAGGTTGTAATCGTTACACATTTAGTGGATTCGAGGTGTGTGGCGCACTTACTAGCTCGTGGATTTTCCCGTGAGGGTTTCCACGTAAATATCAAGTGTTATTTACATTCCGCACCATATTACACTTACTATATTATATTGACTATTAGGGGTATTTTCGTAATCTTGACCATACACAAAAATTGGGTGAAATCGGTTAAAATCTATTCACCCCCATCTAGATTAATATTGTACACACCGAGTATTTGTTTCAATTGGTATCAAAGTGGGTTCCTTGATATACTTAGGTGATCCTTGCTCATTTTGGTGAGTTTTGCATTTTGTGTGATTTTTGATCATTCATACATTTGCATTCATTTCATTCATTCATAAACACTATGAGTGGAAACGATGGAAATGGTGGTGGCAACGAGGGTGCTTCTAGCACAAGGCCTCCACTTCTCACCGGGTTAAATTATGCCTCTTGGAAAGGCAAGATGGAGTCGTACATATGTCAAATCCATGACCGGGCTTGGATGGCGGTTGAAGACGGCTACACATCACCCATGAGGGTTGGCAATTTGAGGGCCCAAGCCCTCACTTGACCCAAGCCCTCAAAAAGCCCTCATATTTTCAAAGGGCTTAAACCCAGCCCTAATAAAAATTGTATGCATGAGGGTAGGGCTTTACCCAAGCCCGCAAAAAACAGGGTTTACCCAAGCCCACCCTTTTACCCTCATTGTGACCCATATTATGATTTGGATTTGGATCCAAATTTAAACCCAGATTTTAACATATATTTTTTGACCCATATTTTTAACATATATTTTTTACATATATTTTTTTACCCATATTTTTAACATATATTTTTTACATATATTTTTTGACCCGTATTTTTAACATATATTTTTTGACCCATATTAAAAATTCTATTAAAACAATTAATCCAAATAGAACAAATTTTACAACTTAATTCAAATAGAAAAAAGTTTACATACTACTAAAATTAATAATAACCCAAATATAAAATCCAAAACACAACAACAAATCAAGACAGCGCTACCGGCTCTTCGTCATCCACTCCTTCTGTAGCATATACTTCTTCTTCTGGGATGTGACCTAATAATAATAAAATAAAATAAAAAGCAAAAAAAGTACAATCAACATCAATGGCAACTAATATTATATAAAAAGTATAACATAATTTGAAAATTTTCATACCTCGAAGGGGAGCCCATATCCAATTTTGTGCACACATCAAGGCCTCCAACGTGTCCGGATGCAATCTTCTACGATGTGGACTCAAAAATCTACCACTAGCACTAAAAGCAGACTCAGAAGCCACCGTAGAGACGGGAATAGCCAAGATGTCTTTGGCAATCTTGTTCAACTCCCATGAGTAAAGTGTCAGACTCATACTCTGTAATTAACTCCTTCAGAAGTCCATGCACTTTATATCGTTGACGATCTGCATCTAAGCCATATAGTCTACCAAAATGAAACTCAACCCGCAACATTTTATACCTTGGATCCAAAACCGCTGCCATAGCCATCACACCAGGAATATCACTCCAATATTTTTCAAACTTGGCAACCATACTTTTGAAGTCCTCTACACAGTTTTGTAACATGAATAAAAAGCCACTTTTGAAGACACTTTATACAAAGCTCCCCTACCCAACAATAAAATCTCCAACAATCACAGAAAACAACAATAACCCAATTGAGAAAAACACATTTTGAGCACAGCAAACGTAGCCTCTTGCCTTTCCCCACCATCCCTTGTACATATAATAGTTGTTAATGTAAGTAGTGTAAGTTTATGCATCCTAATGTCTTTTTCGGGTAAGCATACAATCATCTTATTTTAATTTTGTTGGTTTTCCTTATTTGGATATCTCATATTCCCATTCATTATAGTAGTGGGTGCATTCCTACAATGATATCTGCCTTTTGCAAACTACTCTACCTTATATAAGTAGGTAGAGTATGTTAAGGTGTTTTTGGAAGATTGAAAACTACATGTCTACATGGTTGTGTATTTTCTCGATTGTTTGCTTGCAAGTTACACTTGTCAAGCAGTTTCAGACTCCGATTTCTACAGACTATAGTTACAAAATTACCAACGTATTGAAGGTGTTATCAACTTTTAAGTGTTTTTAATTATACTTTCAGCCAACATCAAATGTCAGTTTTGCATTGTTAGTCAATCACATATTATTATCCAATCTCATCTCATGTCACAATTATATAAGTGTGTGCTGTGCTCTCGCAATCTACATTCATCTACTACAAATGTTCCATTCTTCCAAAAGCTTAAACTGATATTATGCTAATCTATTGGCATCTTTAAAAAGGCTGCTGTTAACTAATTGACTTATATGGGCATGAGAAGCAGATTCAAATTGCTCAATTTTGGCTTTCATCATCCCCTAGAATACCTTTTTGATACCCAGAACTTTAAAAGAGAGAAATTTGGAGAATACCCAAAAAGATAAAAGTTTCAAACAAAAGGCAAAAAAATGGAACAGAACCCAGAACTTTAGAAGAGACTTACAAGAAGGGGATCGAATTTCTTCAAGCCAAGATAAAGCTCTTCTCTTTTATCTCTCGATCTCTGTTTTTGATACGAAGCAAGAGATTGAGTGTCATGAATTTGCAAGTCTCATAAAGTGTAATATAATGCAGAAAACAAAAATTCTAATTAATGAAATTAATCAAATTTTGTGACAAACCCATAAAATATTCTAAATAAGACCAATTCTTTACCATTTAAGATGATTTAACTCATAAAAAAAAGGAAAACTTATGACTAAATGTGGGTTTCAAGCAATTCTGTCGATGGCGAGAAACTTCGTAGGAAGCGACTGGTGGCGACCTTCGTCGGAAGCGACTGGTGGCGACCGGAAGCGGCGACGACGACACGATGGCGGCACGGGGGCAAGATGGTAGAGACCACCGATGATGAGAGCTGAGAAGTTTCATTTTTTGAAGTAGAGAATAGAGATACAGATAGGCGTGTATGGAGAAGAAGACAGAACTGTTGTCGTTAGTTTTGAGTGAAGCGGGTTTACTTTTGAGTGAAGCGGGTTTTTTGAGGGTTTTTTGATGGCTTTAAATTAACCTGGGTAAAACCCTCAAACGGCCCACATTCATATGGGTTTATAATAAAGGGTTTAAAGTGGGCTTTTTAATGATGTGGTCCGGGTTTAAACCCGGACCATATCATACAGGTAAGGGCCAAACCCTCTGTACCCAGCCCATTTTGCCCACCCTACCCATGATGACTCCTACGGGTGGAGGAGAGGATGTGCTCAAGCCAAAAGCGCAATAGAGCGTGCAAGAGTTTAAGTCATCTAAATGGAATAGGAAGGCAATGCATGCCATCCTATGTGCAATGGATGAGAATCAATATAAGTTGATTCAAAACACTAGGATAGCTAAGGAGGCATGGGACATCCTAGAGGTTACACATGAAGGAACCGAAGTTGTAAAGGGACTCGAAGCTTCAAGTTTTGCAAACGCAATTCGAATTGCTTAGGATGGATGAGAATGAATGCTTCAACGACTTCGAAGTAAGGTTGATGGACATTATGAACCAAAGTCATCAACTTGGTGACCCGTATTTGGATAGAAGAATCAAGCAAAAAATTATGAGATCTCTCCCCGATAGATTTGAGTCTAAGGTGACAGCTTTAGAGGAGAATAGCACATTCAAGGATATGAAGCCGAGTGAGGTGATTGGAAGACTATTAGCTTATGAGTCTAGGAAGGGTCCTACCTCCACACCTCCTAAAAAGCAAAAGGGAATTGCTTTGAAAGCCTCCAAAGTTGAGAAGGAGGAGAATGATGACTCAGACGAAGAAATGGCCTTGTTGATGAGAAGGTTCAAGAAATTCTACAAGTTCGAGAAGAAGGGTTTCGGATCCAAGGGCCAATACTTGAAGAAAAAGGCTCCATTCAAGAAGTTTGAGCCTAAATAAGAGAAGACCGAAAGGAAAGGGGTCCGATGCTATAAATGTGGTGGGATAAGTCACTTTGCCCCCGAATGTGCTAATCACATTAACAAGAAAAAGGGAAAAGTGATGGCCGCCACATGGAGTGGAAGTGATGACTCCAATGGGGGAGATAAGTCTTCGGATGATGAAGAACTCATGGCTAACTTCATAGCCTTTGCCTCCTCCTATAAAAGCAAAGGTTCTAGTGAAGAAGAGAATGAGAATCAAGTGGAAATTGAATCAAGAGATGATTGTTCTTCATCACAATCCACAAATGGTAATGTGGATAGGATGGATCTCAAAGACTACATGGAGAAATTTGAGAGTTCAAGGTTAAAGAACAAGAGAGAAATTAGGAGGTTAAAGGAAGAAAACCTAGATCTCTTAACACAAGTTGACCACTTAAGTGAAGAAGTGGTGAGAACCATGTAGAGTGAAGATAAGCTAAGAAAGGAATTAGACTTATCTAAGAGGAGTGAAGAAGGGTTAAAGAGGGAACTTGATATATAAATGAAATTAAATCATGAAGGAACACACAAGAATGCTATGTGTGTGTGTGTGCCTAGCCTTGTAAGAGATAAGAGGTCCTTTAATACCTTTGTCGACCAATAATGCCCGAATCTCTTAAAAGCCATCTTCTTGAATGAACTGTGGTTGAGACGTCCTTCATCTTCAAAATTCTTCAATATACTAACCACTAAACATTACAAAATAAACACGTTTTGATATGGAATTGATGCCAACACTAACTATCAACCTTACAAGACGTGAATAGCATCTTTCTCAATGGCTTCTTACAAAAGGAAGTGTTTGTTAAGCAACCCAAGGGGTTTGTAGATGCACACCACCCTAACCATGTCTATCGCCTCAAGAAGGCTCTATATGGGTTGAAACAAGTACTAAGGGCTTAGTATGAGCGTCTCACTCAATTTCTTATTAATAATAACTACACAATGGGTAGTGTTGACAAGACTTTATTCATCAAGAAAGACAACGATAAGCTTTTTATAGCCTAAATATATGTTGATGATATAGTGTTTGACTCCACAAATAACACCAAAGTCCAACAATTTGTTGATGTTATGTCTTATGAGTTTGAGACGAGTCTTGTTGGTAAGCTAAGTTACTTCCTAGGTTTGAAAATTAAGCAATTGAATGATAGGATTTTCATAACCCAAACTAAATATTCTAAAAACCTAATGAAGAAGTTTGGTCTTGAAAATGCCAAACATTGTGATACACCCATGGGTACCACTTTGAAGCTAAGTAAGGATGCTAGTGGAAAAAGTGTGGAACAAACCCTATATCGGGGCATGATTGGTAGCTTGCTTTATTTGGCCGCAAATAAGCTTGATATATCTTTTAGTGTGGGTACGGGTGTGTGTGTGCTAGGTACCAAGCGGATCCTAAGGAGTCTCATCTCTCTTTCGTTAAGAGAATCATTCGCTATGTGAATGAGATATCCAACTATGGGATTTGGTACTCTTTTGACACTAATTCTAGTTTAGTTGGCTTTAGTGATGCGGATTTTGCAGGAAATTGCGATGATAGGAAGAACACATCGGGCGGTTGCTTCTTTCTAGGGAACAACTTGGTGTCATGGTTTTGCAAGAAGCAAAACTCGATTTCCTTGTCCACGACCAAAGCTGAATACATTGCCGCAAGGAGTGGATGCACATAACTCCTACGGATGAAGCAAATACTAGTCGACTACAGATTCAATCAAGGTACTCTAACTCTATTTTGTGATAACATGAGTGCTATTAACATTTCTAAGAAACCGGTGCAACATTCTAGGACTAAGCATATTGTCATCCGACATCATTTGATAAGAGAACTAGTTGATAACAAATGCATTGTACTTAAACATATAGGTACAAATGATCAACTAGCGGATTTATTTACTAAACCCTTAGATGCAACTAGGTTTAAAACTCTTAGTAGATCTATTGGGATATGTCTTGTGGATTGATGTGGAATAGAAATTGACCCCATAAGGGGAACTCAAGCAAAGAGAGCAATCTTGCATACTTGTCACATGCAAAAATTTGATATACATTATGATTCTTTATTAATTGCTTGAGTATCTTGGTTGCACATATGCTTATATGATATTTTCTTCAATAAGTGTGAACCATTGCTTTAATTGCAATCAATAAAATATTCATGTTCAAACATGCATTTTTGGTTTATGAGATATACTTAGGAAGTACTTTTTGAATGACCTATGATTATTCTCGATGACATAATGATTCTTAAATGACATGCTTAAAATGAAAAGCATGAATTTAAATGATATGCTCAAAAATGAAAAGCATAATTGTTGATTGCACATTTCAAAATGCAAAATTGTGTGTGAAAGCAAATGAGACTCAAATGAATAAAGGATCTTGTATCCATTCTAAGGATTTTAAAATCCAATGTCTCTCTTTATTTATTTGTCAAACATGGCTACTATCATACGAGTATCTTACCTGGAAAAATCGAATAGAGTGCAAAAAGTCGCTCATGCCATGTTTTGCTTATAAAGTTGGATATAGTTGCTCGTTAAATGTGATTGAATAAAATTTCTATCTAGATGAAGAATTGGGTGTATTCAGCAAGGGGTTGGGGTGCATGTAGACTTGGGTCCTTTGTCTCTACTGGGGTGCAATTAAAAATGAACAGGGGCACGTTCAGAGGCCTAAACCCACTATAAAACGCATCGCATAACTTATCTGACATGGTGCGTTTTGCCTTATTTGCTTGGCAAATTATGGATAGCCCCCTGCATTCTTCCAAAATTGCAATATCTTCAATCTTCCCTCGATAATTGCAGTTTTACCCCTACTTAACCAATATTACGCCAATGCCCTTGAACTTTATAAATACCTGAAAACACTTTATTCACACGATTAAATCACAAGATATTGCCCAAGAATCAAGCATAAAAAGAAAGGGATGAGGGCCAAAATCATACCAATTTTGGTTCGATCAAATACCCCCAAACCTATCTTTTGCTCGTCCTCGAGCAAAACAAACAATAAGCAGCAATGGACATGTGTCTAATTATCAAACTGTTAACCGCCAAAAATGGTAGGGACCAAAGAAGAATTTTCCATCATATCTTGAAGTTATGACGGGGTAAAAAGGTGCCATGGGAGATGTATCCTGATACCTCGCCTGTCTACAAGAGTGGCCAGAATGTGGATTCCTACCCACCTCGATCAGGTTCAAGGCTTCCAGAACCTAGAAAGTACTAGGAAACCTCGAAGACAAGGTCCCAGAGACACTACTACCACGAGATCCTAGCACCTGTCTACCTCCAAGTATCCCGGTATCCCGGTATTTCGGTACCCAGATACCCCGGTACCCCGATGCGGTCAAGCACTATTTAATAAGAGCGAGAATAAGGCGAGATACTTAAGTATCCTAATCCACCAAAAAACTAGCGGTAGGCACCCGGAGAATAAACGGTCGCATATTAACATAAAGACCCCGGTGCCCCAACCCCGCCTAAAGCAGGAAGCAGATATCCTAAACAGCAAGCCAAGTAGAAAGACAAGCATTAAACGCCACCATTCAAAACAGAATGTTACATGCATTCCCACCATGCAGAATCCTACTTGAAATAGGAGTCAACTCCCATCCAATCCAACAAAAAAGGAATGACTTGATTTTGGGGATCAATTCCCCGACGAACTCGTTGATCGCTAAGGAAGGATCTGTAAATCACTAAAACCCTAGACCGAAGTTCTAGAAGTGCATGACAAGAAACGGACCTATATATACTCACCTTATGATCACAGAATAGGGGACCGAAAAACCCTACCCTTCATATTTTTCCACTTATCGACAGACACGAGAGCTCCATCGCCATGGTCCATCATGTTTAGCCTGCCTTTGTTCATGTAACGATAGTTTTGCTAAAGATTGATTGTAACCTTACTATGTGTTTATTCTGAATAAAATAAGTCGAGTATTCGTTCTACCATATGTTCGATTTCTTTTTTCTTACTACTATTATACACCATTCTTAGTGAATTTTTAGGAAGCCAAAGGTATCGAACTACCTAATACCTCTCTGACCAAGATCTACCCCGATCCTGGTCCCCCTTGAATTGTTAATTGGAAATATCACCCCAGTGACAATTTTCGGTTAACACAAACAATCAATGATTGAAGCACCGACTCTTTATAAAAGACTCAAAAGTCAATATTCGACTTGCAAAACCAAAAGTGAAGAGATTTAACCAATGTTGTGCTCATTAGGAAACGTGCATGTAAGAGATGCTAAATGAAGATTAAAACCATGCCACTCTAAGCACACATTGCACGCAACGCAATCCTACATTCAAGATGCTAAAGCTTTAAAAACTAGAGTGCTATTAGGTAGAGAATGTAATTTGCCTCGACATCTAATCCTCACCAGATTCTCTCATTTTTGCACAGATTCCTAGGCTTCACTCACAATCCATATGCAATATGAGTTTATGTTCAGGAAATCAAATATAATTGCACATGCTCATTTAAAAACACAATTTCTGAAAATTTAGTCTCATGAATGGAATTGGAAGCCATGAACTGAAAAGAACATGCATCAACCAAAATTTCCAAAGTGGACATCCCTAAAGATCAAATAGGTCTTTCATTTGGTTGTAATGGGGCCTAAGGTGAATGGTGAGTCAATGAATGAGAAAAATTGATAACAAACACCTAAAGGTCACACTAAGGCATACATTCTAAATTTAGCACACTTTGCTCATTACAACTTGCATAATCCACACTTTGGCATACAAGTTTACAATTCACTTTGTGCATTTTCTACTTTTAATTTTTAATGAGTAGCTCATTTAATTCCACATAATTCATCTAGGCACTTAGTGCCTCATTCATCTTTTCTTTTCTTTCTTTTCTTTTCTTTTCTTTGCTTTGCTTTCCTTTTTCTTTTCTTTGCTTGTCTTTTCTTTTCAAGCATTGCATTTCATCTTTTTATTGTGTTTGCACATACATACATGCCTAGGTACACGCCTTACATTTTCTACAACTCAAAGCTTACATTCAACCCCTGAGCCTTAGCAAACCATTTGGTACAAGGTAAGTCTAGTGTATAGGTTATATGGTTTATGTTGATGTGGTTCATGAATGAAAAGCTTAATTGTGTTTGGCTTCAAATGGGTAGTGGAGTACACACATTAGAGGGATAGGAATGAAAAGCTTAAGTCTAGGTAGGAAGTAGGGAAAAATAAGGTCAACGCAGCGAAAGCGAGACTAAAAAAGGGGTTTTAGTACAGTTTAAATTTTTTCCATAATTTGAACCTTAACCCTTTAATTAATTAACATATAATACTAAAGATATCATAACTTTGTCGCGTGATCCGATTGACATTGCGTTGATGGTAATCCGCAAGATCTTCCAATCCAATCACGAACGTGAATCACTTAGGAGCATGGTCTCCCTTCTCTTTGAATTGTGTACCTGAGGATGGATTAACAAAACTTTTTCTTTTTCGTTAGTCACTAAACCTCCAAAAGATAACAAAGAACGTTCCGGTCACTTTTGAATTCTCAATCTAATGATCGAAACTCGCATGAACCTTATTCAAAGTTGTGCACAAAGCCTATTGATGTATAAACTACTAGTGCACTATCGAAGTAAAACGATCTCTTCTCTTTTTCTCTCTTGGCAGAATTATCACACTAATCTCTAGAGTTGGATTTTATTTTTCTCAAGCAAAAGAAAAATATTCTCAAGCCAAAGACCTAGGGTTTTTTTAAATTCTATACAAAGAATATATATATATATATATATTGTGGCCGCAGAATACTCTTTGCACAAAATATATATATTAGGTCGCAAATCTTCCTTGCCAAAATAATATATCTATATGTCTATTTTTATAAAAAACTGCACGCCTACTAAAATATATATATGTATTGCGCATCATGCATGCATATTTATATTTCACATTCTGCATGCTTTTATATAATCAATAGTGTATATCTAATATATATTCTGCCGCATGCATATATGTATATATATTTCCGCATGCATATATATTATATACAAACCCTAATCCAACTCTTTAGTGTTTCGTGACTATATAAAAGACTTCCTTCTTTGACTAGATAAATAAATTCCTTATTTATCTACTTACCAAATAAAGTCTTTTATTTTAAATATACTACCACAATAGTATACTACTAAGAAACATATTTCCTAGTCAGAAAAAGATTTTGATTCTCAATTAAATGATTAACTAATAAATTAATTAATTTCCATTTAATCAATCAATAAAATAAAATAATATTTTAGACTATTATCCTAGTCTTGCCACCCACACCATATACATGGGCCTAATATTATTATTTTTTTATTTTATTTAATCCATTAGACCTTAATTAAAAAGCCCACATGTGAACCAAACCCATTCTTACTAAGAGAAACAAGCCCACATGCCTTTCATTAATATATTAATATAATTGATCAGCCCATTAAATGAATAATGTGCAAATTATATTCTTAATATATTAAATACAATTCTAGATGGACCCATAAATTGGTCCGATAGAATATATCAAGTGATCCATGCAAGTCTGTGTGGATTGGGGATCTTGGCGGGCTAAATATAAGCTAATCACAATCAACAAATGATTCACTTAGGTCCGCTCTATTAATTTTAACTCATTCCACTAAAGAGCTAAAATTGAACTCTTAAATAAAGATAGAATAAGTAAATATTTCTCATTCGAACCCTAGAGAATCTTATTGGAGATGGTGTATCCTCGTGAAGAATATCAGTAATCGCCAAGAGCTCATAGACCGCCTATAGCTCTCCAGGTTACCATATTTACTCATATGACCACATTTTGAACTTGGATATTTTGACTTGTCCAGAAGCCATGTTTCAATAGACTCTATCGAAAACTTAACGTTAAGATTTAATATCCAAAATCTCAAAACATCCATATGATGATATTCTACTCACATTTAATAAATGGAGCCACGATGTCCATATCTATAAATGAAGTCCTCTATCGATTAACAAATGAATATCACCAAACTATCGAGGATAGACTATGCTATATAATCCTACTCATTGATAACTCAAATATACCACTTGCAACCATAAGTCCATCATTTATCTCAGGATTAAGATAGACTCTCTGATTGTCCTGATAATGAAAAGACTTTTATATATTGATGATTCTAGATAAAGTATTTCATTGTGATCCAGTTCAATGCACCTAGTGCACTAGATTCTTTTACTCAAAGCTGCTTTGATGATTTAGACCCATCATAACACATTTGATCCCACTCAAATGCTAGCAAAAGAATCTACAACTTTAACAAGATAAAGGTGCCCAACCTTTAACTTAAGTTGTGAACATTATTCGAGACTAACTAAAGAATTGTGTCTACCTCATACATATCGAGATGTACGAACAATTCTTCTTTTCTCATAGTCTTTTGACCTTATGATTATTTACCTTGACAATTATAATTATAAATGCTATAAGAATTTGTTTAAATAAACAAAAATCACTTTATTAATATGATAAGATTGTCAATTACAATATTACACTCTTGCTATTGAGCATAATCCTAACAAGTGGTTTTTCACATGCTTTGCCTAAAATCATCTCTAAAGGCTTGTCTACAAAGTCAATTAAGGCTTTAACAATCAGTCCATATGTTCTATGGCAAACAACATTTGAGTGTGAATGAGACATTTTAAATATGCTTAACATGTGTGTTTGAATGAGTGTTTAAAGAGTGAAAACTTTCCCTCAAAATAAGCTTTTTAGGCCGTGTTTGTGTACCTCATGGGAAGTCTCCACTATTAATTCCTAACCTTCAAGCACAATTGAATATTCACTCCAAGATCAAGAGAAAAGAACTAGCACGCTTTGTGCAATGCAACCCTAAATGGCATGAAGTTAATCTAAACTAAGCACCATAAAGAAGCACTATTCCTTACTCGCACACACAATGGCACAATCTCAACAAGCAAAATATGCTCAAGCATGGCATTATCACAAGATTTTAGAAAATTTTGAAAAAATTAGGTTCAAAACATTTGCACACAATTGCAAACAAGAGATAGTGTTGTGCATACACCCCTAAACCTAAATTAGACATTGTCCTCATTGTCTTTGGGGCATATAAAAACCGGTAAATGCGGCGCAACACACATCCATAATCAAAGAGTTTAAAACACAATCTATGTCCATATTAAAATTTATCCCAAAGATTGGAATCAAGAGGTTTAATAACATCCTATATATTCATCATCAACTCAAGAGATATGGCAATGTAAATTCATCAAGAGTCATCATCACAATCCATATGGACAAAATATGTGATCATTCAAGCCTAAATCCACTATCACAAACAATTCACACCCTTATTCTAAACAAGAAACTAAAAAGCAAGATATAAAACAAATTAAAAAGCAAGAAAAGAAATTGTACCTAGGTAGGGTGCCTTCTACCAAGCGCTTGGTTTTACGTCCCTGTTAGACATGCTACTTGGATCGGTCAACCGAATTCCAAGGATTCGAAGATACGCCAACGTGAGATTAGATCTTGGAAATATTGGTGCGTATCGGTGTGTTCCTAATCACAACAAGCAAAGGCAAGAAAATGTGCACTTGAAAAAGTGGTTTAGAAAGTTTAAAAAACAACCTATACCAATTGCTTTTGTGTAGGCGGCATGGACAAGCAATGGGAGGGACATAAGACATAGAGTCCTCATATAGGAGCGGTGCCTCAAAAGAGACATCTTTCACTTCGTTCGCTACATCTTCTCTCTCCTCCTTTTCTATTTCCTTTCCTGAAACATTAGGCAAATAATCAAAGAAATCAAAGCTAACTTCGGTATCGACATTCTTACCAATCGAAGGGATGGTGGTAGCATTTTCCTTCTCCGAATTGCTTGAAGACTTTTCATGCACCATACTTTGCATAGCTTTGGCAATAATCTCAAAGTGCTCTTCCATTCTTCTAATTGAGGCTTCCATCCTCTCATCTTGTTGTTGCCACATTTGATCTTCGTGTTGCCATCATTGTTCGTTGGCTTGTATGTTGGCTTGAGGTCTTTGTTGGAAGGCTTGAGCACTTTGAATAAAATCATTCAAAGTCTCCTCTTGAGATCGTACATAGACATTAGCTTGAGTGTCTTGATTTCTCCTCTAATCCGGCTTGTACGAATTGGCATACTGTTCATATCTTGACCCCGAATTGTCGAAATCACCACATGGTTCATGCATAGGCCACGAATTGTAGGAATTTAACGCTTGGGCTTGTCCTCCATCATTAGAAAGCTCTCCTCTTGAATGGCAACCTCATGTCTCATGCCCATACATTCCACATAATGTGCAAGCTATAGCCTTCGCTTGTCCTAGTCCCGGAGTTCTTGAAGCAAACAACTCCATTTGCCTATTAAATTCCTCCAAGTGCATAGCGAAAGGATCCATTGCTCCTGAAAAGAAAAATAAAAGAAAAACGAAAGCAAGACAAAAAAGAAAACAAAAATCTAAAAATAACAAAAATGACAAACGACCTAAAAAAAATCTAACTACAAAAATGAATAACAAAAGAACTACGAAAATCTAACAAACTAACTAATAACTAGCACAGGATAATAATTAAATAAAAACAAATGTTAGTAGGCAATCTAATAAGATTATAAACTACAAAGACAAGTTAAGTAATTCAACAATCTCTACTAATTCCCCGGCAGCGGTGCCAATTTTGATCGCCTGTTTTTAGTGTCATTACCAAATTGCGAATTATCAAAAGATATTTATAAAGGAATTCCTACGCAATGTGCTGCTAGTAAAGTGGCAAGCTAAGGATCATTCCATAGGGAATTAGAGTAGTTAGTTGAATTATTTAACTAATCTGAAATGCAAATAAAGTAAATCATGGTAGTTTGAATGGTGTATGGTTTAAGAAACCATCAAACATACATGAATGTAAATATAACAAAAATGTAAAGAGAATGTGAATAGATAGGAATCAAATATCAACAACCTAGATAAGAGAATGATTAAACAATTAAATGGAAGTCTAGGGAAATGATAGAGTAGCAATGGACTTTGAGCAATTCATCAAAGGCTTCATTAACGTACTATCCACACAATCAAGGACCAATCTCATTCGAAAGTGTTGCTTAGACCGTCACTACAAGCCCTAAACAACTTCCCACCAAAATACCTAACCGATTTAGGAGAGGGGGTCAAGGTGGGATCAGTTAGTGACGATCAAAGGCCTAGGCAATTGTGGTAGGCCTACCCTCCAAAAGCCTATCCTATTCACTATGTGCTACAATTAATTAAGTGTGTCAATAACTCAACCAATTTTATCACAAATAAATCCTACAACATATTTCAATCAATCATATAAGTGCAAGATCTAATTAAAAAGTGAACAAAACTATAATTGTATAAACATAATATTCAAAGCCTTAATAAATACTCATTGTCCAAAAAGTCTCTCAAATCATCTGAAAGTATACAAACGTAGTTAAATAGCTTAAAGCATACCTAAAGGGGGGGGGGGGGGGGGGTGAATAGGTTTTTACCCCTTTTTCAATCCTTTGAACAAACTTATGTTTGTCCCTCAAGGTAGCCTTACATACAACACATAAACCAAGAAATCATACATAGACAATTTAAGCATGTGATCATTTAAGCATAGTCTATGAATATCAATTAGTTGTATGAGGTATAAGAATACATAAACTCAACAACAAAGAATACTTGTATTTCAATAATTGTTCAATGTATTACAAGTATACTCAAATAACACTATACACAAGAATTACAATATACAAAAGAATTATAATTACAAATAAAATCAAATGAATAAGTTCACAAATCACACTTTACAAAATCTTGTTTCAATATACATCACAAGTGAATAATATGCAACAAAATAACAACATACACATATACAAATATAAGAGATAGAGATAGGAAGAATTAACACAAGAGATTTTTTAACGTGGTAAAATCTCCAAGGAGGAAACATCCACGGGTTGAACTACAACCATTGGGTACTATATATATTGGATGGTAAATTAGAAATTCCTCAAAAGTGACCAAACTTGACCAACTTCCTATTGGAGTCTATGTTTACCTAACCCTATTGGAAAGTACGAAATCCTTCAATGATGCGAAGCCACCATATATTGGACAACATACAAAACCAACATCGATGGTAGATTAGAAATTCCTCAAGAGTGCATACACATCCCATGTACCCCACTCTTTTAGAGTCTATGTCTATCCATACGCCTAGGCCTACCAATATACAAGCTAACTCCTTATCCAAGGCACTCATGCCTCTAGGGAGCCTCCTATGCATGACTATCTGAGTCCTCCAGACTCTAGCCATGACTCCTTTCTTGCCTATCCGAGTCCTCCCGACTCTAAACAAGACTTCTTGCTTGGCTATCCGAGTTCTTTTGACTCTAACCAAGACTTCATGCCTTTTACAAGGACTTCCTAGTGTGATCATGTGAATGCAAATGATGCAAACAATCAATTCAACATAGAATATGTGATCAATACATTCCATGAAACAACTAGACCTAAACATGTGATAACACAAGTAATAAAAGTCTAGATGCAAAACTTGAATAAAAACCTAGAGCATGTGAAAACACCTAACACATAAAACTCATAGTTTCATTCACACAAATAACACTTGAACTATTCATATTCATGAAGCACAAATTCAAGATGTTACAAACATGCACAAAAATGCTAGAATCATAAAATGTGTTCAATGAATATTCTAGCTAACAATTAGAGCAAGGATATATTGAATAATCAATTAAATCCTATTTGTTTCTAAATACACATACAATTGAATTAATCCTAGATTTTATCAATCAAATGATCAAAACACATTTCAAGGATTATTAATCATAAAATGATTCAATCAAGTCACAAATAATCCTAGATATCAATGTAATCGCAAAACAACTCTCAAACATGTGAAAAACCTAGAATCTAAGAAACTAGTTCACATATGTCTCTAATTAGACTTTTGATTAAGATTGATTATGAAGCTATCTTTCTCAATAGCATTCACCATACATATACATACATATAGAAGAAGAAACCCCAAGCAAATTGAAGGTTATAAAAAAAGAAATCTCAAAGATATGAACACTACCTTACAATCATGAGCTGGTTCATTTTTCTATGTAAAACAACCATGAAAACCAATCAAACAACTGGAAGACCACTTGGAAAAGGTAGAGGACTCGATTACGAACAATCTCCAACTTGAATCAATGAATTCTGACTTCGTATGAGAAAGTTATGGTGTTTGGAAGGTGAGAAAAGTTGAGAGAAAATTTCTGGTTTGGATTTCAAGCTTTTTCTTCTTCAAATGAAATTAAGGGAATTGGAAATATTTAAAAGGAAAAGAGAGAGGGAAGGGAATAGGCCAACCAAGAGCTGCCACATCAGCTCTTGGCCATGTGGGGTGCATGTGCCACACAGGACTAGAGGGCTGGTCTGGCCGTGTGGCCCACGGCCTCCACATGTGGTGGCCAAGGCATGGCCTTTGACCATGCACGTCTTTCTCGCACACCTCTCACGTTCTTCGACAGTATTCAGGCCTCCGAACTTTGATTTTGAATCCATCTTTGGATTAAGAATCGTGACTCTCTCACACATAATAACGACTATGAAACTTTGACAAAAGGTTGAGAAATCATCTCGGAATACGACGACGAAAACAACTCAATGAATGAGAATGAAAAGTAGCGTAGCTACATCATTTGGACTCGAAACCTAATGAATGAGTAATCGAAATAATCGAGACTCAATAAGGAATCATAAGAGACCATGTTCAAGTCTAAAACAAAAAATATGGAACCATATAAACACAAAATCACACACGTATGCAATTTCCTAGACATAGTCCTAGAACATGCAAATTACAATGTTTATCAAATTAAAACTAATGCATGTGCATACATTACCAAGTGTGTGAAAGTGATATATAAATGTTGTTCAACCATGCAAGGACAAATATGAATGCCATGTGTGTGTGCCTAGCCTTGTAAGAGAAATGAGGTCTTATATACCTTTATAGACCGATAAAGCACATTTCTCTTTGAAGCCGACATCTTGCATGAGTTGTGGCCTAGTCTTTCTTTGACACCTTGAATCTTCAATACTTAGACAACTAAACATTACAAGACAACATCGTTTTGATATGGAATACATGCCAAGACAAACCAAAAACCTAACATCATCCTCCTAGAAAAGGGGTTTAATTGCACATAATCACAAACAAAGAAAGGAAGTAAAATGGAGAGAAATTGCCATTGGGTCTCTCTTGTAAGCTTGATCCTTCCTTAAGCTTCCTTGCTTGAATCTTGAGCAAAGATTGGGTGTTGAGAATGTGTCTAGATAGGTGGAGTCATATGGAAAGTGACAAAGGAAAGGGGTGGAGAAGATGGAAAGAGAGGAGTGTTTGTACTGAAGTAATCTAGTTGTTTGTTGGAGAGGAGAAATGGTGGGATTAGGAATGGTGGAAGAAAGGAGGTTTCTTCATTGATCAAGAGTTGTTCAAAAGGGGAAAAACTATGCTGAATTTATAGGGTTTTCAACTTTGGTCACATGTGGTCAATTACCAAAACACCCCTCTGACTTGGCAAATTGCCATTTAGACCCCTCAAAGGGGTGCATTCTGTAATTGTTTCAACCAATCAGGTAAGGTCGCTATGAGATTTTCATGGTGGTCTTTAGGCGACACCATAGGGTGACATAATCAGGTCTAGAAACAACTCCACGTCGCTGTGGCGACATCAAACGAGCAAATTGCGGCATTGATTTGGACCATTTCACGGTTGTGTCATGGTTTGGAAAGGAGGTGACAATGGGAACGATGTTGTCGATTGGATCAAATTTTTTGGTGGATTTCGATAAGGTTTGGAGAGTCGAGAAGGGTGGCATCGCACTTAGGTTGAGCTCGCCGTTCTCTTGGACCAGAAAACAACCGAAGATAGGTCGGGAATGGTACGTTTCGGTGGCTGTTGCAGTGGCTAGGGTTTGAAGCTTGCAAGTCATCAATGGAGGACTCTGGTCGTGAGGTAAAAGATGAAGAATGAGGTGTATTCAGCAAGGGGCTGGGGTGCACACAGACTTGGGTCTTTTGTCTCTATTGGGGTGCAATTAGAAATGGATAGGGGTGTGTTCAGAGGCCCAAACCCACTATAAAATGCACCGCTTAACGTATCTGACGTGGCACATTTTATCTGATTTGCTTGGCAAATTACGGACAACCCTCTGTATTCTTCCAAAATCGTAATATTTTCAATTTTCCCTCAGTAATTGCAGTTTTACCTCTACTTGACCAATATTACTCCAATGCCCTTGAACTTTATAAATACTTAAAAACACTTGATTCACACAATTAAATCATGGGATACTGCCCAAGAATCAAGCATAAAGAGAATGAAATGAGGGCCAAAATCATACCAATTTTGGTTCGATCACTTACAAGAGGAATGAGGTCTAATATATCTTTGATGAGCAATGTAGCTTATTCTTCTTTAAAGACACCATCTTGCATGGAAAGTTGCCAAGTCTTCCTTGAAGCTTGAATCATCATCAAACTAAGACAACTAAACAATATAAGAGAAACAACGTTTTAAGATGGAATTCATGCCAACACAAACCAAAATCCTAACAAGAAGTATGGAAATGCATGAGTTATGTGTGTGTGCAACTAAATCTCTTCAAGGGAATTAAGCACAAGTGATATACCTTTGAAGTTCTCTTGATCTTGAGGTCTTGAGAGGGCCTTTGAGTTTGATCACCATCAATGAAGACCGAATCTAATGTTAGGATTATGCTCAATAGCAACAATGTAATATTGTTTTTGACAATCTTTTCATATTAATAAAGTGATTTTTGTTTTAACAAATCTTATAGCATTTATAGTTTAATTATTATAATTGTCAAAAGTAAATAATCATAAGGTCAAAGACTATGAGCTATGAAGAATTGTTCATACATCTGGAAATGTATGAGGTAAACACAATTTTTTAGTTAGTCTTGAATAATGTTCACAACTTAAGATAAAGGTTGGGCACCTTTACCTTGTTAAAGTTGTAGTAGATTCTTTTGCTAGCATTTGAGTGGGATCAAATGTGTTATGATGAGTATAAAATCATCAAAGTTTAGTGACTTTGGGTGAAAGAATCTAGTGCACTGGGTGCATTGAATAGGATCACAATGAAATACTTTATCTAGAACCGTCAGTAGATAAAAGTTTTTTCATTATGAGGACAATCAGAGAGTCTATCTTAATCCTGAGATAAATGATGGACTTATGGTTACAAGTGTTATCATTTGAGCTATCAATGAGTACGATTATATAGCATATTCTATCCTCAATAGTTTGGTGATATTCATTTGCTAATCGATAGAGAACTTCATTTATAGATATGGACATCGTGGCTCCATTTATTAAATGAGAGTAGAATATCATCACATGGATTTTTTGAGGTATTGGATATTAAATCTTAACGTTAAGTTTTCAATAGTGTCTATTGAAACATGGCTTATGGACAAGTCAAAATATCCAAGTTCAAAATGTGTTTATATGAGTAAATATGGTAACTTGGAAAGCTATAGGCGGTCTATGAGCTCTTGGCAATTACTGATATTCTTCATGAGGATACACTATCTCCAATAAGATTGTCTAGGGTTCGAATGAGAAATATTTACTTATTCTATCTTTATTTAAAAGTGCAATTTTAGTTCTTTAGTGGAATGAACTAAAATTAATAGATCGAACCTAAGTGAATCATTTGTTGATTGTGATTGGGTTATGTCTATTGAAGTTTAAATTTAGATAGCCCGCCAAGATCCCCAATCCACACGGACTTGTATGGATCACTTGATATATTCTACCGGACTAATTTATGGGTCCATATAGAATTGTAATTAATACATTAAGAATATAATTTGCACAATATTTATTTAATGGGCTGTTAAATTATATTAATGTATTAATTTAAGGCATGTGGGCTTGTTTCTTTTAGTAAGAATGGGTCTAGTTCACATGTGAACTTTTTATTAAAGTCCAATGGATTTAAATAAAATGGAAAAATAATATATAGCCCATGATATTTACTTGGGCGGCAAGGCTAGTGTTTTAGCTTAATATATTATTTTATTTTATTATTTAATTAAATGGAAATTAATTAATTAATTAATTAAAAGTAAAAAAAAAATTCTAACTAGGAAATAGGTTTTCTTAGTGTTATACTATTGTTGGTAGTATAATAAGAATCAAAGACTTTATTTAATAAGTAGATAAATAAAAGGAATTTATTTATCTAGTCAAATTAGGAAGCTTTTGATTAAGTCACAATTTTAATAATACACTAATGAGTTGGATTAGGGTTGAATTCTAAAGATTGATAGGAGTCTTTGGTGAAAACACAAATCCTTCTTGTGAGTGGATTTCGGCCAAAGATAAGAAATCTACCTAGGGTTAGGATTTAGGCTACAAGGCATAAATCCTACTTGGGAGAAGATTTAGGCTATCACCTTATTATGGCAAGAAGAATTCGTCTATATACATATATATATATATATATATATATATATAATGGCAAGAAGAATTCATGAATATAATATATATATGGCAAGAAGAATTTGCTTATAGATATATATTATTTTATATGGCAAGTAGAATTCGTCCACTATATATTTTATATGGGCAAGAAGAATTCGTTGACTATATATTTTATATAGGCAAGAAGAATTCGTCCAATATATATTATTTTGGGCAAGAAGAATTCGGCCGCCCTATTTTATTATGGGAAGAGGAATTCGGCCAACCCTAATTCTTTTAGAGAGAAGAAGCGTTTTATTTCGATAGTGCACTAGTAAGCTTTTACATCAAAAGGCTTTGTGCACAACTTCAAATAAGGTTCACGTGAGTTTCAATCAATAGATTGATAATTCACAAGTGATCGAACGTTCTTTATTTTTCTCAAGAAGGTTATTGTAACTAACGAAAAAGAAAAAGTTTTTTGTTATCCATCCTCAGGTACACAATTCAAAGAATGGGAGCCCACACTCCTAGGTGATTCACGTTCGTGATTAGATTGTAAGATCTTGCGGATTACCATCGATGCAACGTCAATCGGATCATGCGACAAAGGTACGATACTTTTATATATGTTAATTAATCAAGGGTTAAGGTTCTTCTTCTTCTTAGGAAAATTTGTAAACTATATAAACCTATTTTCGCTTCCGCCGCGTGCAATTTTCCCTATAATTGGTATCAGAGCCTGGTTGTACCCTTGATTAATTGATGTATATATACGTGAATCTATTTTTTTTTTATTGTGATTATGCATGTTTTAGAAAGAGATGGCACTCTAGGTATTCTCATATATAATTACATTGTAATGTATGGATTTATATATGTTATTATAATGTGATTTGTTGTTGCTCGATTTTGGTCCTAGAATTTCAATGTATTTTTGTTTCGGAATTGTAACAAGAAGGGTGGCCTATCATCGCCATAATTCCTTCTTGGTAGTTGCTAAGTTTTTTTATTTTGCTAATGTAATTATAAAAAAAAAATACTGCAGTATATATATTGTATTAAAAAATTACTGCAATACATAAAAATAAAAAAAAATAAAAAAAATAAAAAATAAATAAATAAACTACAGTATTTTATATGTTAAATTTCTGCTGTAATATATTCAAGTATCGAAGATTCAAAGAGTTGAAGAATTGGAAGTAGAAAAAGGAAGCAATTGGAACCAAACCTACACCGTGCGCACCAAAGCAACAAGCGTGCGCGCATAAAAGCAAGCAACTGCATTTATTGTGGTGTGGGGCGCACAGCTGCCCATGGGGGCTGGGTGCATGCGCCCACCCATGGGTGGGGCAACCAAGGTGCTCGCGCGATGGTCGCTTGAAGACTTGTCCGCCAAGTTAGGGTTTTTGTATTCCAAACTTATGTAATTTACTTGTTTTTCTAGGATGGACCAAAATTGTGGCTATTTATTTTTGCGTAAATATTACAATATTTGTTATTGTTTAATAACATGTCATATAGAATAGGAGTGCCACTCATATCTCTCTTTTGGTATGAACATGCATTAAATGATTTAGGTATCTAATTGGCATCTAGATAAATTGGTAAATCATTCTATAGAATTTAATCACATGCCTTAAATAATTGAGTGGGAGAAGGTGTTTTGAAACACCTACGGCCTCTGATCGCGCTGCAAATATTCACATTTAGTGCTCCCATTTCCTATCTTTTGTATTCATTTCTTGGGTAAAATAGGGATTTTAATGGTTTAAATAAGTGTTTCAGGGAAATAGAGGAATTCAGGGGCATTTTGGTCATTTTGGAGAAATAGGGGCTAAAATGTAATATTCTGGAGAAGTTTGAAGATTCTGCAATTAGGGAAGAGTTGAGGGACCAGATCGTAATTTGCCACGCAAAGCACAGCGTCAGCGTGCCACGTCACGCATGAAAAGGCGCCGTTTTGACCTGCTCGCGTCAGCGTGACGTCAGGATGACGTCATCGTCTTCCTCAGCCAGCCGGGTCAGCCACGACCCGGTGCCCCGGATCCGACCCGGTGCCCCGGATCCGACCCGGTGCTGACCCGTCTGACCCGGCGTTTGACCCATCCAGTTCCAGCCATTTTTTGACCATTTTTTTGGCTATTTTCTACCTAGATCGGCAGCCGGTCGTCCTCCGGTCACGATGGACCTATTTTTAGCCTTCCATGCAAATGTTTTCTCTCTCCTCCAACAAGCCAGACCTCCATAGCCACCAAGCTCCAAGTTCAACTTCGGCGGCCTCTTTCCCGCCTTCCAGACGTTCCAAACTAGCCAAAACGACGGCGGTTTCATGCAGCGGGAAGAAGCCAGTCTTCCAGAAGGTTAGAACCCGCCTCCAACCTCCAAAAATGCGAGGCGACTTCCGGCGGCGGGCAAGAGCCCGCGAGCTTGGCATGTTGAGCTCGCCAACTTGACCAACTCTAGCTCTTTTCATGCCCAAATCACTCCCCTATATATATATTCTCCTTTCCTAACCCTAAACCACATCCCTAATATCCAAAACCACCTAGAGTCATCAAACCTACACATTAGAACACTTACAATTCACCTAGTTATCATCTACTTACACTAAATAATCACATACACCATCCACTCTAACTCTCAACACCTCTTGGCTCCAAGCTTTGGGAGAATAAGGAGAAGCCTAGCTAGCTTGAAGACCTCTCAAGAGATTGGTTGTCTTCTTTATCTCTTTTGTTTTACTTTAGCTTGTTGTTATTGTTGTTGTAATTTTACTACATGTTTATGTTGGGAATATTGGTGGGATTGTAATATTATTCATATTTTGGTTGATTAGTATTATTGCTTGAGCTTAATAGATGCATGTTAATTGATTAACCAATTAATTGATATGTAATAGGATTTAGATATCAATAGCATGCATGAATGATTGTTTGTGTGTGTGTGTCTTATCCTAGTGTAGATTGGTGAATATCAATCTTGTAAGCTTATTACTATCAACTAGATAGTGGATTTATTGCATGAAAATCATTTCCTAGCATTTCCATGCATTTACCATCTCACAACTACACCCTCCCATGACCATGCATGAGTGTAGTTGGTAATTAGTTTAGTTTAGTTAATTAGTGTTAGTTAGTTAATTGATTAGGTAAGTTTGTTAGTTTAGTTAATTTAGTTGATTAATGTTAATTTAGTTGTAGTTTAATTATTGCCATCTTAGTTAATTTTAGTGTAATCTTAGATTAGTTAGCTTAATTTGTTGTGACCATCCCCTTTTACTTTTATTGCATATTAATAGTGTAAATAATAATATATATAAATAGTGTGACTATAACATAGACGTAGAACCTACTTACGTGTACCATACCTCCTCCATGGGAACAATACCCTTACTCGTAACCACTATACGTGGCGAACGATTCGTATACTTGCGAGAGGGTAAAAACTCACACGTCCGATCATTTACGATAGTTTATAGAACTATCACGTACCCAATTTTCGGCGCATCAGCCTCCAAGGTTAGTTGAGCTTTATGTTTTGTGTGATAACCCCCTAAGGGGTATCCATGAATGGAATTTAGCAAGATACTTTTTTACAAGGATAGACTAGACAATTGACTCAAACGAGATCTACTCTCAAAGGAGGGATTTTCATGAGAGAAAATATTGAAGGTCGATATCTTGGTAACACACTCAATGTGGTTTTATTGGTATTCTCCTAAGAGTTCTTGTCAATTAAAATTGCAAGGCTAAAATTGAAAACGTTGTTTGTTATGTTAACAATTAGGTGGGACCTAGTCCAACTAGTAAATGGTATGAACTCCCAAAGGAGGCGTGACATTTATGGGTGTTGGATCACCGTTAAATTTTTACGATTAAATTATTTATTTAATTCAAGATAAATATTCGAAAGTGCTTTATCATGATTATTTACTTATATATATTTTTGTTTTATTCAGAAATCATGACCCCATCCCTAATCAACATCCTAAAAGATAATACTTTAACAAGTGATAATCATGTCACATGGAAAAGGAAAATTGGGTTGTTGCAAGCTGAAAAACATAAATTTGTTCTGTCTACTCCTAAGCCACCTACTCCTACTTGTGAATCTAATGGCAAAAGTCAAGAGATTCATATGGTTGATAAAGTTGCTACTGTTAAGACCCGTAAGAAGGTCAAGAAACAACAGAAGAAAAAACAACTTAGGCCTACTAAGAAGGAGACCAAGAAAGTAACCAAGATCAAAGGGAAGTGCTTCTTTTGTGGTGAAAAGGGACATTGGAAAAGTAATTGCCCAAAGTCTCAGAAAAAGAAGGAAGAAGGTAATGTTAATTATCTTGAAACATGTTTTTCGACAAATTCTACAGATTCTTGGATTGTAGACTCTGGAGTCAGTAATCATGTTTGTTATTCCTTACAAGGGTTACAGGAAAGGAAAAGACCGAATAAGAATGAAATCAACTTGCGTTTAGGCAACGGAGTGTTGGTGTTTGCCAATGCAGTGGGATATATTAGAGTTAATCTAGATTCTAGTAGGCCTTTAGATTTGATAGACGTTTATTATGTACCTCAATTCAAGAGGAATTTAATTTCAGTTTATTGTTTAAATAAATTTGGATATTTGGTTACTTTTAATAAAGATTTTATTATTAGTAAGAATGACAAATTTGTTTGCAAAGGTACATTGGAAAACAGTCTATTCTATTTACATAGAAATATCTCTCACTTGTTAGATACAGAATTAACACAACCTAATCATAAAAGAGTAAAATTATCAAAAGATGAAACCTACCTATGGCATTTGCGCCTAGGTCATATTAACCTTGATAGGATTAAAAGATTGATTAATGATGGACCTTTAAGTGACTTAAAGGTTGATGATCTACCAACTTGTGAATCTTGTCTGGAAGGTAAGATGACTAAAAGGTCGTTTACGACCAAAGGCAAAAGAGCCATTGAATGTTTAGGATTAATACACACTGATGTATGTGGTCCTATGAGCATTCAAGATAGAGGTAGATATGAGTACTTCATCATTTTCACGGATGATTACTCAAGATTTAGCTATGTGTATCTCATGAGAAATAAGTCAGATGCTTTTGATATATTCAAAGCATTTAAAGCTAAAGTAGAAAATCAGCTTGAGAAACACATAAAAATCTTGAGATCTGATCGTGGTGGAGAATATCTATCTAGTGAGTTTCAACAATATCTTATTGATAATGAGATAGTTTCTCAGTTTTCTGCACTAGGTAGACCTCAACAAAATGGAGTGGCAGAAAGGAGAAATAGAACTCTTTTGAACATGGTTAGGTCTATGTTGAGTTATTCAACGCTTCCTAATTCTTTTTGGGGATATGCTTTGCAAACTGCCATGTACATTTTAAATGATATACCATCTAAGTCGGTTCCTCAAACACCGCTTGAGTTGTGGACTGGGCGAAAGCCTAGTTTACAACGATTAAGGATATTTTATTGTCCTGCATGATCGGGCGGTCGTCGGCGCCCTACCAAAAAGAATTTTATCTATTCTAATTACTTCGTGAATGCAACGAGTCAAAGGACTAGTATAGCAAGTAAGCAAGGGTCGTTCCCACAGAGAAGTGGAATTCGTATAACCATCTCTAGCTAAAGCGTTTATTAAAGCGATGTAAATAGAAAATGGAAGTGAGAGAATGGTGTGTGTGAAGTGTATGCATAATGTGGATGGTGTGTGAGTTGTGAATAAAACTAAACTAAATTAAATTACACTAAGGATAAAAATGTAACCAAGTGCTTGCCTTTCTAAATCTAACTACATGAAAATCAATTATACTACAAAGCAATGTAAAGAGGCAAGGCAATTAAACTACAAAGCATTTTAAAGTGGCAAAGCAAATAAACTAAAGGCCAAGCACCCTAGCTACGAAAATAAATGTGGCTTGGAGAGATGCAAGATAGTGGTTACAATAGGTACATAAGTTCACTAAACATACAAGCAAGTCATGTTGATCATAAACATTCAAGTACCATTCAACTCGGTTTCAAGGGTTAGTTCACTTGATTAAGGAATACCGAAATCCATTCATCACTCAACCACAGTTATGGAATGAGCAATTGTGTCTCTTGTTCAAAGACCCATTAAGCACAAGAACACCAAACAACCTAATCTAGCATGAGCATGCATAAATTAAGTATTCTCCGTTCAAGAGTTAACAATCAAGATCCATTCACAATTGGTCAATTGGAAATTGGATGTGCTCTTTCACTCTAATCAATCCATACATATTGATTCCCTTTCGTCAACAACATGCAAACAAGATTGAGACTCTACTTTTACACTACAAAGTTTGTTTACACTAAGTTACACTACATCATTGTTTACACTACATCATTGTTTTAATCTAAAGTCTCACTTATGCAAAACACATCAATTTCTACTCATTCACCAACATACATGTCAAGAAAAGAGAGATATAGCAAAACTCAAATAATAGAGTCAAGATCCAAATCAAATCTAAGTAAAGATCATATATAACAAGCTCAAGTGTTAGGTTACAAATATTCCATATTGGGGATTACATATCAAAGAAATAGAAAATAAAACAAAGAGATAACCAAGATCTCTATTTCATTTGATCTCCTGTCTCCTTGGATCTACTTCAAAGATGGATGGATGAAGTGTAGAGATGGTGGTGGTGAGCTTCCCATGGAGGAGAACCTCCATGAAAGCTTAGAGAGCTCCTCCCTCTCTTTTGTGGTGCAAGAGTTGATAAAAATATCTAAAGTGTATCAAGTGTTAGGAAGATATTTTAAAGGCCAACAAGTTGGTGTATTTATAGTGGTTGAAGGTTAGGGCATTAATTAAGGTTGAAAAGTCAATTTTGCCCTAAAAAATCACGTGGTTTGCAAGTAGATATTTGTTGCCGACCTAGATCTGCGACATCGTTCTCGCAGTCCCAACTCGCAGTTGGTTCTGGGCAACATTTGCAACCAAGATCTGCGACTTCGTTCTCGCAGTCCCAACTCGCAGTACAATCTGCAACTTAGTGCCGCTAGATGTGTCTTGCAGTTTCAACTCGCAGAAGGGTCTAGAATTGATCTACGACTTTGTTCTGGGAGTACAAACTTGCAGTTTCACTAACTCCCAGTTCCTAACTCACAAATTTTTCTACTCTATGCACCAAACGCTCAAATGGGCGTAACTTCTTCTAGAAAGCTTGGAATCATGATCCATAGAGTGTTTTGAAAACTAGACTCCCAAGGCTTTCCAAAAACATGTAACTTGACACCCAATTCAATTCGAGGAGGGAGATATGGCTTTTGCAAGTTAGTCATTCTACACAGGCCATCTCAATTTCAGCTCTTTCTCCTCCTTTTTGCCTTCAAACCTTTACTTTAGGCTCAAACACCTAACTTTAAGGAAATGAACCTACAAAAGGCTAAAACACATATTATATACACAAAAACGCTCAAAACCAAGCATAAAAGGTAGGAAATAGAAGCCTAAAATAGGTAGATAAATGTACCGATCACTGCGCATGTGTTAAAAGGAAAGATAGAAAAGATGGAGTCCTGTTTGGAAACATGCATATTTGTGGGGTATCCAAAAGGAACTAAAGGATATTATTTCTATAGTCCTTCAGATATTAAAGTATTTGTTTCAACAAATGCTAAATTTCTAGAAAAGGACTATATGAATGATTTTGTGCCTAAAAGTAGAATTGTTTTGAATGAGATGTCAGGAGATACAATTCCACAAGCGGTTTCACAACCTAGCCCAATTGTAAGTTCCGCACCATCACAAGATCGACAACCTACCATTCCTCATCGTAATGGGAGGGTTAGTAGACAACCCGAGAGATATATCGGTCTGGGAGAATCAGTAAAGAATCTCCCGGACGACGATGATCCCTACATGTATAAGGAAGTAATGGAGGATGTTGATTGTTGCCATTGGCAAAAGGCAATGCAATCTGAGATTGAATCCATGTTCAATAACAAAGTCTGGTCTCTTGTAGACTTGCCTAAAGGGATAAAACCCATTGGGTGCAAGTGGGTATACAAGAGGAAAAGAGGTATTGATGGAAAGGTGGAAACCTTTAAAGCTAGATTAGTAGCTAAAGGTTACACACAGAAGGAAGGTATCGATTATGAGGAAACCTTCTCTTCTGTGGCCATGCTTAAATCCATAAGGATACTCTTATCCATTACAGTATCTCTAGACCTTGAGATTTGGCAAATGGACATCAAGACAGCTTTCCTTAATAGAAGTCTTGATGAAAGCATCTATATGATGCAACCAGAAGGAGTCATTGAAAAGGGCCAAGAAGAATGGGTATGCAAGTTGCAAAAATCCATATATGGATTAAAGCAAGCATCCAGATCTTGGAACATAAGGTTCGATCAAGCTGTGAAAGTTTTTGGATTTATTCAAAACCTTGATGAACCCTGTGTATACAAAAGGATTTCAGGTGACAAGTTGGTATTCCTAGTTCTTTACGTTGATGATATACTACTCATTGGAAACGATGTAGGTATATTGACATCAGTAAAAGAATGGTTAACAAAACAATTTGATATGAAGAACTTAGGAGAAGCAAGTTATATTCTTTGTATCCAAGTAATAAGGGATATAAAGAATAGAACGATTGCATTACCCCAAGCTTCATATATAGATAAAATCTTATCTAGGTTGTCCATGCAAGATTCCAAGAAAGGTATGTTACCTTTCAGACATAGAATCAAACTTTCTAAGGAACAAGTTCCTAAGAATGAGCATGAAGAGCAATTCATGAGTAGAGTTCCATATGCCTCAGTAGTTGGAAGTCTCATGTATGCAATGCTCTGTACTAGACCATATATTTGTTTTGCTGTTGGCAAAGTTAGCAGGTTTCAATCGAAACGTGGTCCTGATCACTGGATGGCAGTCAAGCATATTTTCAAGTATCTCAAGAGAACAAGAGATTATATGCTTGTATACTCTAGAGGGGATTTAATTCTCGTTGGGTATACAAATTCTAATTTCCAGTCGGATTCTGACTCCAGAAAATCCACATTAGGATCTGTGTTCACTCTTGGAGGAGGAGCAGTCATATAAAAGAGTATCAAGCAATCTTGGATTTCTGATTCCACCATGGAAGCTAAATATGTTGATGCATGCGAAGCAACCAAAGAGGCTGTTTGGCTCCGCCAATTCTTGATTGACTTGGAATGAGGGATATGAAATACTTGCTATAGAGTAAGTGGGAGATTGTTAGGATTATGCTCAATAGCAATAGTGTAATATTGTTTTTGACAATCTTTTCATATTAATAATGATTTTTGTTTTAACAAATCTTATAGTATTTATAGTTTAATTATTATAGTTGTCAAAAGTAAATAATCATAAGGTTAAAAGACTATGAGATATGAAGAACTGTTCATACATCTAGATATGTATGAGGTAGACACAATTCTTTAGATAGTCTTGAATAATATTCACAACTTAAGATAAAAGTTGGGCACCTTTACCTTATTAAAGTTGTAGATTCTTTTGCTAGCATTTGAGTGGGATCAAATGTGTTTTGATGAGTCTAAAATAATCAAAGTGTAGAGACTTTGGGTGAAAGAATCTAGTGCACTAGGTGCATTGAATAGGATCACAATGAAATACTTTATCTAGAACCGTCAGTAGATAAAAGTTTTTCATTATGAGGACAATCGGATAGTCTATCTTAATCCCGAGATAAATGATGGACTTACGGTTACAAGTGTTATCATTTGAGCTATCGATGAGTACGATTATATAGCATAGTCTATCCTCGATAGTTTGGTGATATTCATTTGCTAATCGATAGAGGACTTCATTTATAGATATGGAAATTGTGGCTCCATTTATTAAATGAGAGTAGAATATCATCACATGGATGTTTTGAGGTATTGGATATTAAATATTAACTTTAAGTTTTCGATAGTGTCTATTGAAACATGGCTTCTGGACAAGTCAAAATATCCAAGTTCAAAATGTGGTCATATGAGTAAATATGATAACTTAGAGAGCTATAAGCGGTCTATGAGCTCTTGGTGATTATTGATATTCTTCACGATGATACACTATCTCCAATAAGATTGTCTAGGGTTCGAATGAGAAATATTTACTTATTCTGTCTTCATTTAAGAGTGCAATTTTAGTTCTTTAGTGGAATGAACTAAAATTAATTGATTGAACCTAAGTGAATCATTTGTTGATTGTGATTGGGTTATGCCTATTGAAGTTTAAATTTAGATAGCCCGCGAAGATCCCTAATCCACATGGACTTGCATGAATCACTTGATATATTCTGCCGGACTAATTTATGGGTTCATATATAATTGTAATTAATACATTAAGAATATAATTTGCACAATATTTATTTAATGGGCTGTTAAATTATATTAATGTATTAATTTAAGGCATGTGTGTTTGTTTCTTTTAGTAATATAAGGATTCCCGTTGTTTTTAATTGGCTTATTTCGTGATCAAACCATATGTGGAGATCATGTAAGGGTAGCTTAGGAATGTGTTCAAGCTCAAGGCCCTTGCAAGTGTTAAGCACTCAAAAGGTAATACTCTAAGTGCTTACTTGTCTTGAAGAGATAGTTGCACACACTCACAACTCATGCATATGTTTATTCCTTGTATGTTGTGATTCTTATGGTTGTGCATTAATGATCATTTAACATCTCTTCTTGCTTGATATTTTGATTGCATCTTGTGATTATATGTCATAGCATTTTAGACCTCTAGGATGCATCTTAATTTACCTTTGTACCCCTTGCATGATTGCTTGTGGGGTTCAAAGTTGTGGGCTGTGCGCTGGTCCTCCTGCGCCTGTCGTCCAGCGCAGCTCACCAGCGCAAATGGTGCTTCGCTGGTTTGGTGCCTGTGTGAGCGCGTGTCATCCAGCGCCCTTGCAAAAATGTGCTTGTGCGTTGGTTGTTAGGTTGATTATTAGTGTTGGCATTAATTCCATATCAAAACGTGTTTTACTTGTAATGTTTAGTGGTTAGAAAATGAAGGATTTCAAAGACGAAGGACGTCTCAACCATTATTCGTCCAAGTTGCCGGCTTTTAAGAGTTTCGGACATTATCGGTCTACAAAGGTATACATGACCTCTTATCTCTTACAAGGCTAGGCACACACCCACACATATCATTTTTGTGTGTCTCTTCATGATTTTATTTCATTTACATTTCACTTTCACACACTTGGCAAAATATGCTCATGCATTCACTTTTAGTTAATAAACTTTGTGTTTTGCATTTTCTAGGACTATGTCCGGAAACTAGCATATGTGTGTGTATTTGTGTTTATATGTTTCCGTATTTTGTGTTTAGGACTTGAACATGTTCTTATTCAATGCCTTATTGAGTTCCGGTCGTTTCGGTTACTCATTCATAAGGTTTCGAGTCCAAACGTGTTGACTATGCCACTTTACGTTC
Organism: Acer saccharum; assembly: GCA_030490815.1. NCBI lineage: Eukaryota > Viridiplantae > Streptophyta > Magnoliopsida > Sapindales > Sapindaceae > Acer > Acer saccharum. The sequence continues at coordinate 9,909,314 of CM059872.1, forward strand.
TCTTACGTTGTGTTGACTTCATCGATGATTTCCGAGATGATTTCTCAACCGTTTTTCAAAGTTGTATAGTCTTTTTTGTGTGTGAGAGAGTCACGGTTCGTAATCCGAAAACGGATTCAAATTCGGAGTTCGGACGCTCGAGATACGGGCCGACGAACCGAGAGTGCGCGGGAGAGGACAGCCCAGGCCGTGGGCCACATGGGCTGGCCGTGGTTGAGGCCGTGGGCCCCACGGCCTGGAGCCCCTTCTGCTCCCGTGTGGGCCACGCGCCCCCCACGGCCTGGGGGTGACGTGGCACCACATGATTGGTCAATAAGACCTCTCTCTCTCCTCCTATTTCTTCCCTCTCTCTCTCATTTTGAATTTCCAAGCAAAAATTTCAGAATTCCCGTATACACTTCTCTCCAATTTTTCCAAACTTCAAAACACCATATCTTCCTCATCCGGAGTCGGATTTGAGTGATTCAAGTTGGAGAGTGTTCGTATTTGAGTCCTCTAACATCTCCAAGTGATTTGGTGGCTGATTGATCGTGATTTCAAGTGGTTGGACACTGAAATTCGTACCAGTTGCAGAACTTGAGGTTTGAGTCTCAACTTTGGGATTTCTTGTTATTTCACCTTCCATTTGCTTGGGGTTTCTTCTTCTATATATTTGTTATTGTTTTATGAAAGCTATTTGAAAAGGTAGCTTGATTATCATTCCAATTGAAATTCAATTTATGGACTTATGTTGACTAGATTTTATGATTCTAGGTTTTACATTTGTTTGTGAGTTGTATTGTGATTAGAATGGCATCTTAGGTTGTTTGATACTTAATTGAATTAATTTTGTGTTAAAATGACTTTGAGATTTGATTTGGTCCTTTGATTGAAAAAATCAAGGATTTGTGTATTTGTTTGTGATTTAGAGAATATAGGTTTTGATTGATGTAAATCTCAAAACCTTGCTCTATATTTTTGTCTAGTATATTGATTGATTTTAATCTCATATATCTAGACTTTGATTGTATATTGATAGCATCTTGAATTAGGACTTAATGAACATTTTGTGATTCAAGTGTTATATGTGTGAATGAGACTTTGAGTATATGTGTTAGGTGTTTCACATGCTTAGGTTTCTATTCATGGATTTTTGCATCTAGACTTGATTAATTGTGTTTTCACATGTTTAGGTCTATTTGTGCCATAGAATGTATTGATCACATGTTCTATGTTGAAATGAATGTTTGCATCATTTGCATTCACATGATCGCACTAGGAAGTCCTTGTAAAAGGCATGAAGTCTTGGTTAGAGTCGGGATGACTCGGATAGCCAAGCAAGAAGTCTTGCCTAGAGTCGGGATGACTTGGATAGGTAAGCAAGAAGTCATGGCTAGAGTCGGGAGGACTCGGATAGTCATGCATGGGAGGCTCCCTAGAGGCAAGAGTGCCTTGGATAGGGAGTTGGCTAACATATTGGTAGGCCTAGGCGTATGGTTAGACATAGACTCCGATAGAGCGGGGTACACGGGATGTGTATGCACTCTTGAGGAATTTCTAATCTACCATCGATGTTGGTTGAGTGTGTTGTCCAATATATGGTGGTTCCGCATCATTGAGGGATTTCATACTTTCCAATAGGGTTGGGTAGGCTTAGACTTCACTAGGTTGGGTGAGCTAAAGATTGGTCACTTTGTGAATGTTCTATGTTTACTTTCCAATAATATAGTACCCAATGGTTGTAATTCAACCCGTGGATGTTTCCTCCTTGGAGGTTTTACCACGTTAAAAAATCCCTTGTGTTAATTCTTTCTATCTCTTCTCTTATATTTTAATTGTATATTTTATTGTCTTGATTCATAATATTGACTTGTGATGTATTTTTGAATCAAGTCTTTGTATAGTGTGATTAGTATATTCATTCTATAGATCAATTTGTATCTTTGATTCTTTTGTATATTGTAATATTTGTTTAGTGACATTTTGCTCACTCTTGTAACACATTGAACATCTTATGAAATACAAGTTTATTTTGTTGTTATGATTATTTGATATTTTACCTCACATGACTTGTTGATATACTTAGACATTTCAATTATGATTGTGTCATCATATTGTCTATGTATGTCTATCTTGGATTATAGTGTTGTGTGTAAGGCTACCTTGAGGGACAAACGGATGTTTGTTCAAGGGTTTGAAAAAAGGTGTAAAAACCTATTCACCCCCCCCTCTAGGTATGCTTTAAGCAATTTAACTTCGTTTGTGTACATTCAATTGGTATCAGAGCGGGTCGTCGGACGGCACTCGGCGAGATCCGGTTTACACTTACGAGTGGATTGCTTAGGTATTTGCTAGAATGGTTTTCCAAGATGATGTGATGACCGAAGGGGCTTCGAATTCTAGGCCTCCTCTTCTCAAGGGTCACAACTATGGGTTTTGGAAATTGAGGATGAAGGCTTACATCCGATCTATTGATGAGAGAGCTTGGATGACCGTTGAAGAAGGTTACCTTGCTCCTAACAAGATTGTGGATGGAGAGACCGTTTCCAAGCCTAGGAGTGAGTGGTCTACTAATGAGTTTGAGTTAGCAAAATGGCATCATCGAGCGGTGAATGCTATTTTTGGAGGTGTTGATAGTAGGCAATTCTCCTACATTCAAAACCTAGAAACCGCTAAGGAGGCATGGGAGGCTCTCCAAGTCACCAATGAGGGGACTAAAGCGGTGAAGAAGTCTCGTCTTCAATTGCTCACTTCCCAATTTGAGGTTTTGCAAATGGGTGAGGAAGACAAGTTTATTGACTTCCAAGATAAGCTTCTAGACATCGCCAACCAATGCCAAGCTCTTGGTACTCCTATCTCCGGTGAGAGGCTAAATTGGAAGATTCTTAGATCTCTTCCAAAGAGGTTCAAAGCCAAGGTTACCGCCATTGAAGAGAGCAAGGACGTTGACGTCATGAGCTTAGATGAGTTGCTAGGATCTCTTCAAACTTTTGAGGCGTGCATGAAACCAAAGGCTAAGAACAAGGGTTTAGCTCTCAAGGTTGTCAAGGAAGCTAGTAGTAGCGATGATGATGAGGAGATGGCGTTATTGGTTAGGAAGTTTAGGAAGTTCATGAGGAAAGGTGCCAAGTCAAGTGGCAAGTACTCAAGGGACAAGGAAGTCAAGAAATCCTTTACTCCACCTCATGAGAGGAGTGGCCATGCTAAGAGCAATAGGAAGGTTCAATGCTTCAAATGCAAGAAGCTTGGACATTATGCTTCGGATTGTCCTAGTGGTGATTCTAAGAGGGACAAGAAGGGAAAGGCTATGGCGGCTACATGGAGTGAAGATGATGCCTCTAGTGATGAGGAGAGCTCAAGTGATGAGTCTTCTAGTGAAGAAGAGCTAGTGAGCAACTTTGTTGCATTCATGGCTTCTCACTCTACTCTAGAGGATGTTAATCAAGATTCATTGGATAAGGAGATTGATCAAAGTCATCAAGAGTGTTCAAATGATAATCCATCCTACATTGATCTTTTGGCTAAGGTGAAGTTTCTTGAGGAGAAGTTGAAATTAGCCTTGAGTGAGATTGATGAGAAGGAAGACTTGATCAAGATTCAAGTGGATGAGTTTGTTGCTACAACTCGTAGGCTTTTGCGTGAAAAGAATGCTATTGAAAAGAAGCTTTGCGAAGTTGAGGGTATTTTGCTTGAAAAGGATAGGATCATCTCTAATATGAACTTAGAGAGCTCAAGTGTAGCGGTGGTTGAAGAGAAGCTCATAGAAGCATCACTTCCTACTAGTGAAGCTATCATTGAAGAGAAAGCTCCTAAGAAGAGACGTTCCAAGAAAAAGAACAAATTGAAGAATAAGGTACCCCTTGAAACTCCCATTTGTCCTCCACCACCACCGGAAGGTAAAATCTCTCCTTTTATTCCCATATGTCATTTTTGCAATACCTTAGGCCATATCAAGCCCAAGTGCTATAAATTCATTGAATATTGCAACTTAGAAAATGCATCTAGGAATAGAGCGATTGGACCTAATTCTATGCATGCTAAAGCTTTTGAATATGGAAAGCATGATAATTTGTCAAAGCATGCTAAGAATATCCGGAAGGTGAAGAATGCATATCCTACAAAGTTTGACCATGCATGTGTTGCTAACAATGTTGAGAAGAAGAGTATTAATGATATTATTGTGAATCAAGTTGTGGAAGAACTTTACTCTAGGTTCAACATTGTGGTCAAAGAGAATCTTGATGATGTTTATGTTTGTCCACCCAAGACAAAATTTGTCAAGGGTGAGTGCTCTTACCATTAGTGTAAGTTGCACATGTGAGTTAGCTTTAAGATTAGTGTCGTTGATAAGAGGCTTAGCTTTTTGCTTTGTATCTTTACAACTAGACATGAACTTAGCTATCTCACTTTGTTTGTTTTGATAGTCAAAATTTGTTGGTTAACTTTTGAGAAGTTTTTTTTTGGAATCTATATGATAACATTATTGTTATGGCTTTTAGAGAAAGTCATTTTTTTTGTTTGTTTGAGTTGTATTATATTGCCTTTAGTCTCTTGGATCGACACACCTATAACTTGTAGTCATGAGGACTCACAAGCCAAGAGGACTCATAAAAAGGGTGAAGGCTTTGTATTTGGTGAAAATAGCTTGCGAAGGTATCTTTATATCATATTGCTTGCTTACTTGATTTTTCATCTATCAACTCATTGTTTGTTATCACTTTCATGAAGCATGTCATAATTGAGAACTAATATAGTGTTTATATGGTACTCTTTGACATTTGCTAGTTTAAGATCTTTTGGTGATAAGTGTTCACATTGATCTTATTTCATGAAGCGTGTTGTTATTTGTATGATTGTTGAGTGGCTAATATTTGAATAATGTGAGCTTCATATTCTTTGATAGCTACTCTCTTGAGAAGTAGAGATCTTAAATAAGTCTCTTTACTTGCTTTTAGATCATGTGCTTTTAAGCCTTGAAATTGGTTTCAAAAATGCACTTTGCTTCTCTTGTATGTTTTGTTAAGTATGTTGAGCTTGATTGATGTTCGCTTTGGATACACCTTGAAGTCCTAAGGACTAGTACATTTAAAAATGACCAATGGTTGGTATCCATTTGCTTCGGCAACATAGAACTCAACGAGCACCCTCATGGAAAGGGCTACACACCTTGGTTGTGAAGCCACCCAATGTTGGAAAGGGCTACGTCATTGTGATGAGTGAAAGCCGCCATGAGGTGTATATGTTTATGTTAGAAAAATCAAAGAAGTGTTGAATTGAATCATAAAAAAAAAAAAAATCTTTGATTCAAGCCTTAATAAAAAAAAAAAATATGAAAATAAAAGGCTTTTGGAGTATAGTTGAATAATCAAAAGAGCTCGGGTTGACAAATAGAAATGGGTTGACGAGCCACATGCACACACACGCTCACATGTTGAAATCTATTCTCTTTATAAGCAAAATTTCGGATGATAACCGGTTTGACCTTTTTATGGAAAGGCCTAAGATGAATAGATGTTGAAATTGTGTGCATGCTTGATTATCAAACTACTTCTTTTCATATACTTGAAGCAAATCTTCACACACTCACTTTTGCTTAATTAGTATTTGTGATACTTTAGCAATTTTTGATGACATATGAGAGTGATTGAAAATCTTGATGTAACTCTCTTAGATATGTGAAGCTTATTTGCAAATCTAATAAAGATTGCTTGTGATGTGATTGTGTGGTGATTTTTGTGAACATTTGTCTATCTTGATTTTAGATGAGGCACTTGTCAAGGGGGAGCATAATATGCTAAATTCTTGTTCTCTTTTATGACATGTTCACATGTTCTTCAAGGTTGTTAATTGTTGGCATTATTCTTATTTTTGATAAATCATGAAGATGCTATGATAAATTCTTACTTGCATGGTGATTTATTAAATATAGTGTTTTGCCTTTGTATATGTTTATTGGTTTCTTATTTGTTTCTTTGTTTCCTCTCACTTTGTTTTTAGTTTGTTTTGTGTTGCAAGATAATGGGTAAAGCAAAGAAGGTTGGTGGAAATACTTCTTCATCTCCCATTGCCAAGTCGAAACCTACAATTTCGTCCAAAATTTCCAAAGGTAACAAAGTTGATGAATTGGGAATTTTTGGGTGCAAAAAGATAATTCAAGAAAGAGGTATTGACTTGGACTCTTGTATTGGATCATATGTTTATGATGTGCTTAAGAGTAGGAATTGGATTTCATGGGTCAACATGTTAGGAGTATCTAATGAGACCATTGTTAGAGAATTTTATAATGCTTACAAATCCGGTTCTACTGTGACTAGTGCTACTCTTAGCATAAGGAAAGTTGTCTTTAGAGTTTGCCCTAGGAAGGTTAATGAATTTCTTAACTTGTCCGATGACATTGAATCGGATTTCCTTGATATTGATGTCTTGGAAAACCTTGATTTAATGGGTAAGACTCTTTGTGATGATGATGATTTTGTGTGGGGGAAACGTGCTTTTATTAGGCAAGGTGAGCTAACAAAAATTAGTGCATTTTGGCATTTATTTGTATGCTCCAATCTTATTGTTTCTACTAATGCTTCGGAGCTCAATAGAGACAAGATTAAGATTGTGTATGCCTTGGTTACTAACCAACCTATAAACCTTGGTGAATTGCTTGTGGAGCAAATTCAAAGTGCGGCTTGTACTAGTCGTTTGGACAAGAAATTGGCTTTTCCGGGGTTTATAACTCAATTGTGCTTAGCTAAAGGTGTGAGGAATCTTGATGGTGATGTTATGCTTCCTCCCTTAGAGAAGTTGTGTGAGAAACGTTTGGCAACCATGTCATACAAGGACAAGGGAAAGTCTAATGATGTACTTAGGCTTTTTGGTGATTCTCTTGATTCTAACCATGTCCCTTACTCACCCGCTCTTCCTAGTTGGGCTTTAAAATTGAGGAAAGAGGTTGAAGAATCTCATAGGTTGATTGAGGCGTCACAAAGGAAGATTGAAGACCTTAGTGCAAAGCTTGTTGCTCAAGATGAGAGGATCAAAGATTTGGAAGGAAAATCAACTCCAACAAGGCAATATGTGAGATCCGCACACCGTTCTTCTTTCCTTGGTGGCACAAGTGGCTAGAAAGCTTCATGAGGTATAATTTCTTACTCTTTCCCTTTGGCTTCATATCATGTCAAAAAGGGGGAGAAATATGAGAAACACATGGGAGATATCTAGCTTACTTAGCCTTATGTTAGTTGTTTTTGTATATTTGGTATCTAGCTTGAACTATATGGCATGTAATATTTTTTGTTGAATCTTGGCTTAGAATATATTGATGGATAGTATGTATTAAGGGGGAGCATACTTGATCCATTTGAACTTATATGCTATTATTTTCTTGCCTATGATTGGATACTTGGATATTGCCATACTTGGTGTCTCTTGGATATTCTTGTGCTTTCAAATTTTTTTTTAGGTGATATCAAGAGAAGACCAAGATGAAGTTCAAGACTTGATTTATAATTTGTGTCTATATGTGTAACTCATTGTACTCATTGTGACCAAATTTTCTTTGTAATTGTTTTAGTGTTTGTTTAGGGGTTTTGACATGGAATTTGCCAAAGGGGGAGATTGTTAGGTTGATTATTAGTGTTGGCATTAATTCCATATCAAAACGTGTTTTACTTGTAATGTTTAGTGGTTAGAAAATGAAGGATTTCAAAGACGAAGGACGTCTCAACCATTATTCGTCCAAGTTGCCGGCTTTTAAGAGTTTCGGACATTATCGGTCTACAAAGGTATACATGACCTCTTATCTCTTACAAGGCTAGGCACACACCCACACATATCATTTTTGTGTGTCTCTTCATGATTTTATTTCATTTACATTTCACTTTCACACACTTGGCAAAATATGCTCATGCATTCACTTTTAGTTAATAAACTTTGTGTTTTGCATTTTCTAGGACTATGTCCGGAAACTAGCATATGTGTGTGTATTTGTGTTTATATGTTTCCGTATTTTGTGTTTAGGACTTGAACATGTTCTTATTCAATGCCTTATTGAGTTCCGGTCGTTTCGGTTACTCATTCATAAGGTTTCGAGTCCAAACGTGTTGACTATGCCACTTTACGTTCTCTTACGTTGTGTTGACTTCATCGATGATTTCCGAGATGATTTCTCAACCGTTTTTCAAAGTTGTATAGTCGTTTTTGTGTGTGAGAGAGTCACGGTTCGTAATCAGAAAACGGATTCGAATTCGGAGTTCGGACGCTCGAGATACGGGCCAACGAACCGAGAGTGCGCGGGAGAGGACAGCCCAGGCCGTGGGCCACATGGGCTGGCCGTGGGCCCCACGGCCTGGAGCCCCTTCTGCTCCCGTGTGGGCCACGCGCCCCCCTACGGCCTGGGGGTGACGTGGCACCACATGATTGGTCAATAAGACCTCTCTCTCTCCTCCTATTTCTTCCCTCTCTCTCTCATTTTGAATTTCCAAGCAAAAATTTCAGAATTCCCGTATACACTTCTCTCCAATTTTTCCAAACTTCAAAACACCATATCTTCCTCATCCGGAGTCGGATTTGAGTGATTCAAGTTGGAGAGTGTTCGTATTTGAGTCCTCTAACATCTCCAAGTGATTTGGTGGCTGATTGATCGTGATTTCAAGTGGTTGGACACTGAAATTCGTACCAGTTGCAGAACTTGAGGTTTGAGTCTCAACTTTGGGATTTCTTGTTATTTCACCTTCCATTTGCTTGGGGTTTCTTCTTCTATATATTTGTTATTGTTTTATGAAAGCTATTTGAAAAGGTAGCTTGATTATCATTCCAATTGAAATTCAATTTATGGACTTATGTTGACTAGATTTTATGATTCTAGGTTTTACATTTGTTTGTGAGTTGTATTGTGATTAGAATGGCATCTTAGGTTGTTTGATACTTAATTGAATTAATTTTGTGTTAAAATGACTTTGAGATTTGATTTGGTCCTTTGATTGAAAAATCAAGGATTTGTGTATTTGTTTGTGATTTAGAGAATATAGGTTTTGATTGATGTAAATCTCAAAACCTTGCTCTATATTTTTGTCTAGTATATTGATTGATTTTAATCTCATATATCTAGACTTTGATTGTATATTGATAGCATCTTGAATTAGGACTTAATGAACATTTTGTGATTCAAGTGTTATATGTGTGAATGAGACTTTGAGTATATGTGTTAGGTGTTTCACATGCTTAGGTTTCTATTCATGGATTTTTGCATCTAGACTTGATTAATTGTGTTTTCACATGTTTAGGTCTATTTGTGCCATAGAATGTATTGATCACATGTTCTATGTTGAAATGAATGTTTGCATCATTTGCATTCACATGATCGCACTAGGAAGTCCTTGTAAAAGGCATGAAGTCTTGGTTAGAGTCGGGATGACTCGGATAGCCAAGCAAGAAGTCTTGCCTAGAGTCGGGATGACTTGGATAGGTAAGCAAGAAGTCATGGCTAGAGTCGGGAGGACTCGGATAGTCATGCATGGGAGGCTCCCTAGAGGCAAGAGTGCCTTGGATAGGGAGTTGGCTAACATATTGGTAGGCCTAGGCGTATGGTTAGACATAGACTCCGATAGAGCGGGGTACACGGGATGTGTATGCACTCTTGAGGAATTTCTAATCTACCATCGATGTTGGTTGAGTGTGTTGTCCAATATATGGTGGTTCCGCATCATTGAGGGATTTCATACTTTCCAATAGGGTTGGGTAGGCTTAGACTTCACTAGGTTGGGTGAGCTAAAGATTGGTCACTTTGTGAATGTTCTATGTTTACTTTCCAATAATATAGTACCCAATGGTTGTAATTCAACCCGTGGATGTTTCCTCCTTGGAGGTTTTACCACGTTAAAAATCCCTTGTGTTAATTCTTTCTATCTCTTCTCTTATATTTTAATTGTATATTTTATTGTCTTGATTCATAATATTGACTTGTGATGTATTTTTGAATCAAGTCTTTGTATAGTGTGATTAGTATATTCATTCTATAGATCAATTTGTATCTTTGATTCTTTTGTATATTGTAATATTTATTTAGTGACATTTTGCTCACTCTTGTAACACATTGAACATCTTATGAAATACAAGTTTATTTTGTTGTTATGATTATTTGATATTTTACCTCACATGACTTGTTGATATACTTAGACATTTCAATTATGATTGTGTCATCATATTGTCTATGTATGTCTATCTTGGATTATAGTGTTGTGTGTAAGGCTACCTTGAGGGACAAACGGATGTTTGTTCAAGGGTTTGAAAAAAGGTGTAAAAACCTATTCACCCCCCCCTCTAGGTATGCTTTAAGCAATTTAACTTCGTTTGTGTACATTCATTGGTCCTACGCCTGTCGTCTAGCGCAGGTCCACCAGCGCACAGAGCAATTTTCTGGCGCGTTTTCAAAACGACCTCACTTCACTTATGGCCTCTATATATATGCTAACTTGTTTTTAGGTCACTCAAGAGAGTTCATATTCAAGCTTCATACTTAGGATATTTTTCAAGACAAGAAAAATACACAAAGAACTCATTTTTAATTACTCAAACACTTTTTCATGATCATCAATCATCATCTAGCATTATCTTAGATCATCTAGATGTCATCTAGCATGGATTCTTCATCATACTTTGCTTGGTAAGCTTTTCACTAATATCTTACATATTTTGTGTTTCTCTTATCTAGCAATCTCAATTAATTACTTGTTTGTTATTTTGTATGCTTTGGATACAAGATTGAGATTAGTATGATGTATGTTTGAGAAGTTGTATTGTGCTAGCATATTAGGTTTTGTTCTTAATATTGTTTAGCTAAACTAATTGACATGTCATTTAATTTTGATATCTAGGATTGTTCTTAATTGCATATTAATCATCTTAGATAAGCATATAGGGTTTCCCTTGCTCTATGTTGCATTTTGGATATTCACATATATTCACTTAGGGTTGTATTCTCTTCTAGAGAAAGTAAGTCTTGTGTGTAGCAACCGGGATTAGGTTGCTTAGATCGCAAGCAAATTGGACTAGGTTCACTCATACCGGGATTAGGTAGGTGTGTGATTACTTCCGGGATTAGGTTGTAATCGTTTGCACATGTAGTGGATTCGAGGTTCGAGTGTGACTTACTTACATAGCCCGTGGTTTTTCCCGTGAGGGTTTCCATGTAAAAATCAAGTGTTGTTTTAATTTCCGCACCATATTACACTTGCTTGTTTATTTTATCTTGAGGGCATTTTCGTAATTTTGACTAACACGAAAAATTGGGTTAAAAAGCGTAAAATCTATTCACCCCCCCCCCCCCTCTAGATAGTTTTATACACACCGTACTATATTTAGTTTCAATTGGTATCAGAGCGGGTTCCTAGACATACATAAGTGATCCTTGCTTATTTTGGTGTGTTTTGCATTTTGTGTGATTTTTGATCATTCATACATTTGCATTCATTTCATTCATTCATAAACACTATGAGTGGAAACGGTGGAAATGGTGGTGGCAACGAAGGTGCTTCTAGCACAAGGCCTCCACTTCTTACCGGTTTGAACTATTCCCAATGGAAAGGGAAGATGGAATCCTACATATGCCAAATTAACGACCGTGCATGGATGGCGGTGGAAGACGGATATGATCTCCCTATGATGACTCCCGCGGGTGGAGGAGAAGATGTTTTAAAGCCTAAGGCGCAATGGAACGCGCAAGAGTTTGAGGCTTCAAAGTGGAATAGGAAGGCTATGCATGCCATCATGTGTGCAATGGATGAGAATCAGTACAAGCTTATTCAGAATACTCAGATTGCAAAAGTGGCATGGGACATCCTTCAAGTTGCACATGAGGGAACCGAGGTGGTGAAGGAGTCCAAGCTTCAAGTCCTCCAAACTCAATTTGAGTTACTTAGGATGGGAGAGGATGAATGCTTCAATGACTTCGAAATCAAATTGATGGACATAGTAAATCAAAGCCATCAACTCGGAGACCCGTATTCGGATAGGAGAGTCAAGCAAAAAATTATGAGATCTCTCCCCGATAGGTTTGAATCAAAGGTGACGGCCATAGAAGAAAATAGTGGCTACATGGATATGAAGCCAAGTGAGGTAATTGGACGTCTCCATGCATATAAGTCTAGGAAGGCTCCTAGCACCACTACTCCTCCTAAGAAGTCTAAAGGAATAGCTTTGAAAGCATCTAAGGATGCAAAAGAGCCAAAGCATGAATCGGATGAAGACCTTGCCTTATTTGTGAAAAGGTTTAATAAGGTTATGGGGTTCAAGAAGAAGAAGGGATTTGGGTCAAGAGGACAAGACTTGAAGAAAAAAGGTTCCTTCAAGAAGTTTGAGCCTAGACAAGACAGGACCGAAAGGAAAGGGGTCCGATGCTTTGAATGTGGTGGGATTGGTCACTTTGCCCCCGAATGTGCTAATCACAATGAAAAGAAGAAGGGCAAAGTGATGGTCGCCACTTGGAGTGGGAGTAGTGATGTCTCAAATGAGGAAGATGAGTCTTCAAGTGAAGAAGAGCTCATGGCTAACTTCCTAGCTTTTGCCTCATCTCACAAGAGCAAAAGTGCTAGTGAAAAGGAGGATTTGAGTCAAGACGAAATTGACTCTAGTGAAGAAGAAAGTGACTCCTCTTCTATTTCCAAAAAGAAATTTGTGGAGCAAAAGGTGCTTGCTAAATACCATGCCGAGTTCAATGATTAGCAATTAAAAGCACAAGAAAGATTGAGAGGTTGAGAGAAGAGAACCTTGAACTTTCAGCTCACAATGACCACTTAAGTGAACAAGTGGAAAGATTGAAGAGGAGAGAGGATAAGTTAATTGAGGAGTTAGACTTATCCAAGAGAAGTGAAGAAGGCTTGAAAAGGGAACTTGTAGAAGTTAAAGGGTCCTTGGCTAGGATAGATTCTAGCACCAAGAAGCTTGATCATTTACTTGGTGTTGGAAAGAGTCCAAGTGACAAGAGAGGTCTTGGGTATGAAGATGGCAAGAAAATCTCAACCTCTAACAAGACCGTGTTTGTCAAGAGCTTGAAGAACGAAGAAAATTCATTTGTGCAACCTCCTAGGAAGAAGTTAGAAGTAGGACAATGTTCTAATGCACAAGTGAAAATGGGGCCAAGAAGGAAATCTCAAGCTCAACCCCCTAGGGTCCCTCAAGCCAACACTCCTCCAAAATTGGCTCACAAAGGAAAGAGACCAATCATGCAACCTCAAGCTTGGAAGCAACCTTGACCGGTTCAACAACGAAGATGGATTGAACCCACTTATCCACAAAGACATGGACGAGCTCCCATACGTGCACAAAGACAAGGTATGATTCCTTTTTTCATCCCTATTTGTCACTTTTGTGGTTGTGATAGTCACATTAGACCAAATTGCTTTCAATATATTAAATTGTGTAGAAAACAAAGCATGATTGAAAAGAGAAAGAATAGAGCCAAGATGCATGTTTCTAGGAATGAAAATATTGATTTGCATGATCCTAGAAATAGTAGAGCACATGTACCAAAGACCACCAAGAAAGCTAAAATTGTTGCTAAGTGGATTAGAAAGAATGAAAATGTTTGCCATGTTGCACAAATAGCCTTGAAGGCAAATTCTTCTAATTTTTGGTATTTGGATAGTGGGTGTTCTAGGCACATGACGGGAAACAAGAGTTTCTTCGAGACTCTTGTTATGGAGGAAGGTGGAAATGTCACTTTTGGTGATGGATCCAAAAGAAATGTTGTAGGGAAAGGAACCATTTCTGTTCCCGGATTACCCTCCTTATCCAATGCTTTATTTGTTGATGGCTTGAAAGCCAATTTAATAAGCATTTCACATATTAGTGATGAAGGATATTCCGTCTTGTTTTCTAAAGATTATTGCTCTATCCTAAAACCCCATGGACAAACCTTGTTGAAGGGCATGAGATCTAGATTGTCTTGAAGCTAGTATTGTATCCAATCATGTGTCCATGGATGAGAAAATTGAGTTGTGGCATGAAAGACTTGGCCACATGAACTTTAGGGATCTACGATCCCTTGGAAAGTTCAATTGTGTGCGTGGCCTCCCTAAGCTTGGAAAGAAAGCCAATGGTATTTGTGGACCTTGCCAACAAGGAAAGCAAACTAAAAGCATGCACAAAAAGGGTAAGTATCTCACCACCAAGGAGCCTCTTGAGCTTCTCCACATGGACCTCATGGGTCCCATGCAAACCGAAAGTTTGGGTGGAAAGAGATACATTTTTGTTTGTGTTGATGATTTCTCTAGGTTCACATGGACATATTTTCTTAGAGAAAAATCCGAAACTTTTGATAAGTTTAAAATGCTTTGTAATAAAATACAAAATGAAATGAACTCAAATATTAAAAGTATAAAACGGATTAGAAGTGACCATGGGAGGGAATTTGAGAATGCTACCTTTGAAACCTTTTGTAATGGTTTAGGCATCTCCCATGAGTTTTCGGCTCCTAGGACACCTCAACAAAATAGAGTTGTTGAGAGGAAAAATAGGGTCCTTCAAGAGATGGCCCGTGTGATGTTGCTTAGCAACAATGTCCCTAGGAACCTATGGGCCGAAGCCATCAATACGGATTGCTATATAGGAAATAGAGTGTTCCTAAGGCTCGGTACTAGAAACACCTCCTATGAGTTATGGAAAGGCAAGAGGCCAAATGTTAGCTACTTCCACACTTTTGGAAGCAAATGCTACATTTTGAATGACCGTGATCAACTTGGTAAATTCGATGCTAAGAGTGATGAGGGTATTTTTATTGGCTATGCCTTAAATAGTAGAGCCTATAGAGTTTTCAATTTAAAGACTCTAAGTGTTATGGAATCATCCAATGTCGTATTTGATGATACTAGGCTCAAGTCAAATGATCATAAGGAGGAGGTTATTTTTAGTGATGGTTCTCCTTTGGAGGAGGTTGTGGTGTCTCCTAATGTTGGGACATCTAATGTCAACAATGATGACACACAACCTATTGATAGAGTTCCTCTCTTGTACTCTAAAGAACCCGCTCCATGGGTTAGGAAACTCCATGATAAAGAAGATATCAATGGAGAGGTTAATGAGGGTGTTAGGACTAGACGTCAACTTGCTAATCTTATTAGCTATACATGCTACACCTCTCAAATTGAACCCAAAAGGTTGAAGAAGCCTTAAATGATGAATTTTGGGTTCTTGCCATGCAAGAAGAGCTAAACCAATTCGAAAGGAATGAGGTTTGGACTCTAGTTCCTAGGCCTAAGACCACTAATGTCATAGGCACTAAATGGATATTTAGGAACAAATCCGATGAGGATGGCAACATAGTGCAGAACAAGGCCAGACTTGTAGCACAAGGGTACTCTCAAATTGAGGGTATCGACTTTGAGGAGACTTTTGCTCCCGTTGCCCGCTTAGAGTCTATTAGGCTTCTCTTGTCTATCTCTTGTGTGCACAAGTTCAAATTGCACCAAATGGACGTCAAGAGTGCCTTCCTCAATGGCTTATTGCAAGAGGAAGTGTTTGTTGAACAACCCAAGGGGTTTGTGGATGCTCACCACCCCAACCATGTCTATCGCCTCAAAAAGGCACTATATGGGTTGAAACAAGCACCGAGGGCTTGGTATGAGCGCCTCACTCAATTTCTTGTTGACAATAACTACACAAGAGGTAGTGTTGACAAGACACTATTCATCAAGAGAGACAATGATGAGCTTTTCATAGCTCAAATATATGTTGATAACATAGTGTTTGGCTCCACCAACAACACCAAAGTCCAACAATTTGTTGATGTCATGTCTCATGAATTTGAGATGAGTCTTGTTGGTGAGCTTAGTTACTTCCTAGGTTTGCAAATTAGGCAACTAGATGATAGGATTTTCATATCCCAAGCCAAATATGCCAAAAACCTAGTGAAGAAGTTTGGTCTTGAAAAAGCCAAACATTGTGATACTCCTATGAGCACCACTTTGAAGCTAAGCAAGGATGCTAGCGGTAAAAGTGTGGACCAAACCTTATATCGTGGCATGATAGGGAGCTTGCTCTATTTGACCGCAAGTAGGCCCGATATATCATTTAGTGTAGGAGTTTGTGCTAGGTACCAATCCGATCCCAAGGAGTCCCATCTCTCTTCGGTTAAGAGAGTCATTCGCTTTGTGAATGGGACTTCTAATTATAGGATTTGGTACTCATTTGACACTAATCCTAGTCTTGTAGGATATAGTGATGCGGATTGGGCAGGAAATTGTGATGATAGGAAGAGCAAATCGGGCGGTTGCTTCTTTCTAGGCAACAACTTGGTGTCTTGGTTTTGCAAAATGCAAAACTCAATTTCCTTGTCCACGGCCGAGGCCGAATACATAGCCGCGGGGAGTGGATGCACTCAACTTATATGGATGAAGCAAATGCTTGTAGACTACGGATTCAACCAAGGTACTCTCACTCTCTTTTGTGATAACATGAGTGCTATTAATATTTCCAAGAATCCGATTCAACATTCTAGAACTAAGCATATTGACATCCGCCATCACTTCATTAGAGAGCTTGTTGAAAATAAATGCATAGTACTTGAACATGTAGGTACTAATGATCAACTTGCGGACCTATTTACTAAACCCTTAGATGCTACTCGATTTAAAACTCTTAGTAGATCTATTGGGATATGTCTTGTGGAGTGATGTTCTATAATTGACCCCATATGGGGAACTCAAGCAAAGAGAGCTATTTTGCATTCTTGTCAATTGCAAAAAATTTGAAATATCTTATGCCTCTTCTTTTGATTGCTTGAGTAAGCTTGGTTGTACATATGTATATATGTTCTCAAATTCTATAAGTGTGAACCTTGCTTGTTTACAATCCATGTCATATTTATGTTCAAACATGCATTTTTGGACTAGGAGATTTACATAGGAAGTATGATGTGAATGACCTATAGTTATCTCCATGACATGATGATTCTTTAATAACATGCTAATGATAAATGAAAAAAGCATGAAATTCATATAACATGCTCACATGAAAAGCATGAATTGATGATTGCATATTCTTAAAGTGCAAAACTTGTGTGAAAGCTTATGAGACTCAAAATGAATAAAGGATCTTGTATCCATTCAAAGGAATTAACATTCCAAATGTCTCTCTTTCTTTATTGGTTGAACATGGCTACTATCATACGGATATCTTATCCGGAAAAATCAAATAGGGTGCAAAGTCGCTCATGCCATGTTTCGCTTATAAAGTTGGATATAGTTGCTCTTAAATTGAAATTGTAAGGATTCCCGTTGTTTTTAATTGGCTTATTTCGTGATCAAACCATAAATGGGGATACTTTGTAAGGGTAGTTTAAATGTTGTTGTTAGTACATTAGGCCCTTTGAAGACCTCATTATTGACAAGCACCAAAGGTAATATTCTAAGTGCTTTCTTGTCTTGAAGAGATAGTTGCACACACTCACAACTCATGCATATGTTTAATCTTTGTATGTTGTGTTTCTTTTTGTTGTGCATAAATGATTATTTACATCTCTTCTTGCTTGATTTTATGATTGCATCTTGTGTTGAAAACATCATAGCATTTAGGCTTTTAGGATGCATCTTGTTTGACTTTGCACCCCTTGCATGATTGCATGTGGGATGCAAATTTTGGGGCTGTGCGCTGGTCCACCAGCGCCGGTCGACCAGCGCCGCTCACCGGCGCAAATCGCCCAGTGGCGCGTCGCTGGTCGTGCGCTGGTGTGGACCAGCGCCGGCCACCAGCGCCGATCGCCCAGTATGGCGCCGCTGGACTGGCGCTGGTGGCTGCGCCTGTCGTCAAGCGCTCAAGCCAAAATTGGCTTGTGCGCTGGTCCTGCGCTGGTCCACCAGCGCAGGTCCACCAGCGCACAGAGTGATTTTCTGGCGAGTTTTCAAAACGACCTCACTTCACTTATGGCCTCTATATATATGCTAACTTGATTTTAGGTCATTTACAAGAGTTCTTATTCATGCTTCATACTTAGGATATTTTTCAAGAGAAGAAAAATACACAAAGAACTCATTTTTAATTACTCAAACACAATTTCATGATCATCAATCATCATCTAGCATCATCTTAGATCATCTAGATGTCATCTAGCATGGAATCTTCATCATACTTTGCTTGGTAAGCTTTTCACTAATATCTTACATATTTTGTGTTTAATTTATCTAGCAAATCTCAATTAATTACTTGATTGTTATTTCGTATGCTCTAGATACAAAATTGAGATTAATATGATGTATGTTTGAGAAGTTGTATTGTGCTAGCATATTAGGTTTTATACTTGATATTGATTAGCTTAACTATTTGACATGTCATTTAGTTTTGATATCTAGGATTGTTCTTAATTGCATATTAATCATCTTAGATAAGCATATAGGGTTTCCCTTGCTCTATGTTGCATTTTGGATATTTTCATATATTCACTTAGGGTTGTATTCTCTTCAAGAGAAGCTAAGTCTTGTGTGTAGCAATCGGGATTAGGTTGCTTAGATAGCAAGCAAATTGGACTAGGTTCACTCATACCGGGATTAGGTAGGTGTGTGATTACTTCCGGGATTAGGTTGTAATCGCTTGCACATTTAGTGGATTCGAGGTTCGAGTGTGGCTTACTTACATAGCCCGTGGTTTTTCCCGTGAGGGTTTCCACGTAAAAATTCAAGTGTTAATTTAATTTCCGCACCATATTACACTTGCTTGTTTATATTATCTTGAGGGTAATTTCGTAATTTTGACTAACACGAAAAATTGGGTAAAAAGCGTAAAATCTATTCACCCCCCCTCTAGATAGCTTTATACACACCGTGGTATATTTAGTTTCAATTGGTATCAGAGCGGGTTCCTAGACATACATAGGTGATCCTTGCTTTATTTTGGTGTGTTTTTGCATTTTGTGTGATTTTTGATTATTCATACATTTGCATTCATTTCATTCATTCATAAACACTATGAGTGGAAACGGTGGAAATGGTGGTGGCCACGAAGGAGCTTCTAGCACAAGGCCTCCACTTCTTACCGGTTTGAACTATTCCCAATGGAAAGGGAAGATGGAATCCTACATATGCCAAATTCATGACCGTGCATGGATGGCGGTGGAAGACGGATATGATCTCCCTATGATGACTCCCGCGGGTGGAGGACAAGATGTTTTGAAGCCTAAGGCGCAATGGAACGCGCAAGAGTTTGAGGCTTCTAAGTGGAATAGGAAGGCGATGCATGCCATTATGTGTGCCATGGATGAGAATCAGTACAAGCTTATTCAGAATACTCAAATTGCCAAAGTGGCATGGGACATCCTTCAAGTTGCACATGAGGGAACCGAGGTGGTGAAGGAGTCCAAGCTTCAAGTCCTCCAAACTCAATTTGAGTTACTTAGGATGGGAGAGGATGAATGCTTCAACGACTTCGAAATCAAATTGATGGACATAGTAAATCAAAGCCATCAACTCGGAGACCCGTATTCGGATAGGAGAGTCAAGCAAAAAATTATGAGATCTCTCCCCGATAGGTTTGAATCAAAGGTGACGGCCATAGAAGAAAATAGTGGCTACATGGATATGAAGCCAAGTGAGGTAATTGGGCGTCTCCTTGCATATGAGTCTAGGAAGGCTCCTAGCAACACTACTCCTCCTAAGAAGTCTAAAGGAATAGCTTTGAAAGCATCTAAGGATGAAAAGGAGACAAAGCATGAATCGGATGAAGACCTTGCCTTATTTGTGAAACGGTTCAACAAGGTTATGGGGTTCAAGAAGAAGAAGGGATTTGGGTCAAGAGGACAAGATTTGAAGAAAAAGAGTTCCTTCAAGAAGTTTGAGCCTAGACAAGAGAGGACCGAAAGGAAAGGGGTCCGATGCTTTGAGTGTGGTGGGATTCGTCACTTTGCCCCCGAATGTGCGAATCACAATGAGAGGAAGAAGGGTAAAGTGATGGCCGCCACATGGAGTGGGAGTAGTGATGGTTCCAATGAGGAAGATGAGTCTTCAAGTGAGGAAGAGCTCATGGCTAACTTCCTAGCTTTTGCATCTTCTCACAAGAGCAAAAGTGCTAGTGAAAGGAAGATTTGAGTCAAGAGGAAATTGACTCTAGTGAAGAAGAAAGTGACTCCTCTTCTAATTCCAAGAAGAAGTTTGTGGAGCAAAAGGTGCTTGCTAAATACCATGCCGAGTTCAATGATTTAGCACTTAAAAGCACAAGAAAGATTGAGAGGTTGAGAGAAGAAAACCTTGAACTTTCGGCTCACAATGACCACTTAAGTGAACAAGTGGAAAGATTGAAGAGGAGAGAGGATAAGCTAATTGAGGAGTTAGACTTGTCCAAGAGAAGTGAAGAAGGCTTGAAAAGGGAACTTGTAGAAGCTAAAGGGTCCTTGGCTAGGATATATTCTAGCACCAAGAAGCTTGATCATTTACTTGGTGTTGGAAAGAGTCCAAGTGACAAGAGAGGTCTTGGGTATGAAGATGGCAAGAAAATCTCAACCTCTAACAAGACCATATTTGTCAAGAGCTTGAAGAATGAAGAAACTTCATTTGTGCAACCTCCTAAGAAAAAGTTAGAAATAGGACAAAGTTCTAATGCACAAGTGAAAATGGGGCCAAGAAGGAAAACTCAAGCTCAATCTCCTAAGGTTCCTCAAGCCAACACTCCTCCCAAATTGGCTCACAAAGGAAAGAGACCAATCATGCAACCTCAAGCTTGGAAGCAACCAAGACCGGTTCAACAACGAAGATGGATTGAACCCTCTATCCACAAAGACATGGACGTACTCAAAGGCGAGGTATGATTCCCTTTTTCATTCCTATTTGTCACTTTTGTGGTTGTGATGGTCATATTAGACCAAATTGCTTTCAATATATTAAAATGTGTAGAAAACAAAGCATGATTGAAAAGAGAAAGAATAGAGCCAAGATGCATGTTTCTAGGAATGAAAATGTTGATTTGCATGATCCTAGAAATAGTAGAGCACATGTACCAAAGGCCACTAAGAAAGCTAAAATTGTTGCTAAGTGGATTAGAAAGAATGAAAATGTTTGCCATGTTGCACAAATAGCCTTGAAGGCAAATTCTTCTAATTTTTGGTACTTGGATAGTGGGTGCTCTAGGCACATGACGGGAAACAAGAGTTTCTTCGAGACTCTTGTTATGGAGGAAGGTGGAAATGTCACTTTTGGTGATGGATCCAAAAGAAATGTTGTAGGGAAAGGAACCATTTCCGTTCCCGGATTACCCTCCTTATCCAATGCTTTATTGTTGATGGCTTGAAAGCCAATTTAATTAGCATTTCACATCTTAGTGATGAAGGATATTCCGTCTTGTTCTCTAAAGATTATTGCTCTATCCTAAACCCGATGGACAAACCTTGTTGAAGGGCATGAGATCTAGCGACAATTGTTATTGTCTTGAAGCTAGAATTGTATCTAATCATGTGTCCATGGATGAGCAAATTGAGTTGTGGCATGAAAGACTTGGCCACATGAACTTTAGGGATCTACGGACCCTTGGAAAGTTCAATTGTGTGCGTGGCCTCCCTAAGCTTGGGAAGAAAGCCAATGGTATTTGTGGACCTTGCCAACAAGGAAAGCAAACCAAAAGCATGCACAAAAAGGGTAAGTATCTCACCACCAAGGAGCCACTTGAGCTTCTCCACATGGACCTCATGGGTCCCATGCAAACCGAAAGTTTGGGTGGAAAGAGATACATTTTTGTTTGTGTTGATGATTTCTCTAGATTTACATGGACATATTTTCTTAGAGAAAAATCCGAAACTTTTGATAAGTTTAAAATGCTTTGTACTAAATTGCAAAATGAAATGAATTCTAACATTAGAAGCATTAAACGGATTAGAAGTGACCATGGGAGAGAATTTGAGAATGCCACCTTTGAAACCTTTTGTAATGGTTTAGGCATCTCCCATGAATTTTCTGCTCCTAGGACACCTCAACAAAATGGAGTTGTTGAGAGGAAGAATAGGGTCCTCCAAGAGATGGCCCGTGTGATGTTGCTTAGCAACAATGTCCCTAGGAACCTATGGGCCGAAGCCATTAACACGGCTTGCTATATAGGAAATAGAGTGTTCCTAAGGCCCGGTACTAGAAACACCTCCTATGAGTTATGGAAAGGCAAGAGGCCAAATGTTAGCTACTTCCACACTTTTGGAAGCAAATGCTACATTTTGAATGACCGTGATCAACTTGGCAAGTTTGATGCTAAGAGTGATGAGGGTATTTTTATTGGCTATGCCTTAAATAGTAGAGCCTATAGAGTTTTCAATTTAAAGACTCTAAGTGTTATGGAATCATCCAATGTCGTATTTGATGATACTAGGCTCAAGTCTAATGATCATGAGGAGGAGGTTATTTTTAGTGATGATTCTCCTTTGGGAAGGTTGTGGTGTCGCCTAATGTTGGGACATCTAATGTCAACAATGATGGCACACAACCTATTGATAGAGTTCCTCTCTTGGACTCTAAAGAACCCGCTCCATGGGTTAGGAAACTCCATGATAAAGAAGATATCATTGGAGAGGTAAATGAGGGTGTTAGGACTAGACGCCAACTTGCTAATCTTATTAGCTATACATGTTACACCTCTCAAATTGAACCCAAAAAGGTTGAAGAAGCCTTAAATGATGAATTTTGGGTTCTTGCCATGCAAGAAGAGCTAAGCCAATTCGAAAGGAATGAGGTTTGGACTCTAGTTCCTAGGCCTAAGACCACTAATGTCATAGGCACCAAATGGATATTTAGGAACAAATCCGATGAGGATGGCAACATAGTGCGGAACAAGGCTAGACTTGTAGCACAAGGGTACTCTCAAATTGAGGGTATCGACTTTGAGGAGACTTTTGCTCCCGTTGCCCGCTTAGAGTCCATTAGGCTTCTCTTGTCCATCTCTTGTGTGCACAAGTTCAAATTGCACCAAATGGACGTCAAGAGTGCCTTCCTCAATGGCTTCTTGCAAGAGGAAGTGTTTGTTGAACAACCTAAGGGGTTTGTGGATGCACACCACCCCAATCATGTCTATCGCCTCAAGAAGGCACTTTATGGGTTGAAACAAGCACCGAGGGCTTGGTATGAGCGCCTCACTCAATTTCTTGTTGACAACAACTACACAAGAGGTAGTGTTGACAAGACACTATTCATCAAGAGAGACAATGATGAGCTTTTCATAGCTCAAATATATGTTGATGATATAGTTTTTGGCTCCACCAACAACACCAAAGTCCAACAATTTGTTGATGTCATGTCTCTTGAATTTGAGATGAGTCTTGTTGGTGAGCTTAGTTACTTCCTAGGTTTGCAAATTAGGCAAATGCATGATGGGATTTTCATAACCCAAGCCAAATATGCTAAGAACCTAGTGAAGAAGTTTGGTTTAGAGAAAGCCAAACATTGTGATACACCCATGAGTACCACTTTGAAGCTAAGCAAGGATGCTAGTGGTAAAAGTGTGGAACAAACTCTATATCGTGGCATGATAGGTAGCTTGTTATTTGACCGCAAGTAGGCCCGATATATCTTTTAGTGTGGGTGTGTGTGCTAGGTACCAAGCGGATCCTAAGGAGTCCCACCTCTCTTGTGAAGAGGATCATTCGCTATGTGAATGGGACATCCAACTATGGGATTTGGTACTCTTTTGACACTAATGCTAGTCTAGTTGGCTTTAGTGATGCGGATTGGGCAGGAAATTGTGATGATAGGAAGAGCACATCGGGCGGTTGCTTCTTTCTAGGCAACAACTTGGTGTCTTGGTTTTGCAAGAAGCAAAACTCGATTTCCTTGTCCACGGCCGAGGCCGAGTACATAGCCGCGGGGAGTGGATGCACACAACTCCTATGGATGAAACAAATGCTTGTAGACTACGGATTCAACCAAGGTACTCTCACTCTCTTTTGTGATAACATGAGTGCTATTAATATTTCCAAGAATCCGGTTCAACATTCTAGAACTAAGCATATTGACATCCGCCATCACTTCATTAGAGAGCTTGTTGAAAATAAATGCATAGTACTTGAACATGTAGGTACTAATGATCAACTTGCGGACTTATTTACTAAACCCTTAGATACTACTCGATTTAAAACTCTTAGTAGATCTATTGGGATATGTCTTGTGGAGTGATGTTCTATGACTTGACCCCATATGGGGAACTCAAGCAAAGAGAGCTATTTTGCATTCTTGTATTTGCAAAAAATTTGAAATAACTTATGCCTCTTCTTTTAATTGCTTGAGTAAGCTTGGTTGTACATATGTATATATGCTTTCAAATTCTATAAGTGTGAACCTTGCTTGTCTACAATCCATGTCATATTTATGTTCAAACATGCATTTTGGACTAGGAGATTTACATAGGAAGTATGATGTGAATGACCTATAGTTATCTCCATGACATGATGTTTCTTAATAACATGCTTATGCTAAATGAAAAAGCATGAAATTCATACAACATGCTCACATGAAAAGCATGAATTGATGATTGCATATTCTTAAAAATGCAAAACTTGTGTGAAAGCTTATGAGACTCCAAATGAATAAAGGATCTTGTATCCGTTCAAAGGAATTTAAATTCCAAATGTCTCTCTTTCTTTATTAGTTGAACATGGTTACTATCATACGGATATCTTATCCGGAAAAATCTAATAGGGTGCAAAGTCGCTCATGCCATGTTTCGCTTATAAAGTTGGATATAGTTACTCTTAAATTAAATCAATAATCTCTATATCCTTGCTTTTTCCATGACATTGGTGAAATTGGTTTGAATTCGAATTAGAAACCTATTGTCATTTGCTTTGCCAAATACCATTGTACTTTTGGACTTGAATGCTATATGTCTTGTATACAAAGCATGTTGGATTCACACATTTTCTCAAATAAATCTCCTTGTTTCTCTCAAATTAATTGAAGTGCATAAAGTGACTTATATGTATATGCATATCTTGCATGCTTCTATCTCTCGTTGCTATGAGTGACCCGGTTGGGGACTACTCCTTTGCCTATATCATGACAAAAAGGGGGAGTAGGATATTGTAAGGGGAGTTGCAAAATAGAGAAGCTATTGTGCACTTTGGGGAGATAAAACATTGAGGGGGAGTAACCCTTTGAGGGGGAGCATTGCATTTATCATACATTGCATACATTTGCTAATGTTGTCCTAAATTCTAAAAATGCAAATGCTTGGTATTATTCTCACATGATTAATCTCACACTTTACTTGAATTGGAATGTTAGAAACTCTTTTCAGGGATTGATTATTCTACAAGAGGATTGAAGACTTCAAGTTGCATTCTCTTATCTCTTTGTAATGTAGAATATCATTGTAATCCCGTAGTTTCTATTTTTTGTGAGGATTTAATGTGAGTGATGGTTTTGTCACGAAATAGCCAAAGGGGGAGATTGTAAGGATTCCGTTGTTTTTAATTGGCTTATTTCGTGATCAAACCATAAATGGGGATACTTTGTAAGGGTAGTTTAAATGTTGTTGTTAGTGCATTAGGCCCTTTGAAGACCTCATTATTGACAAGCACCAAAGGTAATATTCTAAGTGCTTTCTTGTCTTGAAGAGATAGTTGCACACACTCACAACTCATGCATATGTTTAATCTTTGTATGTTGTGTTTCTTTTTGTTGTGCATAAATGATTATTTACATCTCTTCTTGCTTGATTTTATGATTGCATCTTGTGTTGAAAACATCATAGCATTTAGGCTTTTAGGATGCATCTTGTTGACTTTGCACCCTTGCATGATTGCATGTGGGATGCAAATTTTGGGGCTGTGCGCTGGTCCACCAGCGCGGTCGACCAGCGCCGCTCACCGGCGCAAATCGCCCAGTGGCGCGCCGCTGGTCGTGCGCTGGTGTGGACCAGCGCCGGCCACCAGCGCCGATCGCCCAGTATGGCGCCGCTGGACTGGCGCTGGTGGCAGCGCCTGTCGTCAGCGCTCAAGCCAAAATTGGCTTGTGCGCTGGTCCTGCGCTGGTCCACCAGCGCAGGTCCACCAGCGCACAGGTATTTTCTGGCGAGTTTTCAAAACGACCTCACTTCACTTATGGCCTCTATATATATGCTAACTTGATTTTAGGTCATTTACAAGAGTTCTTATTCATGCTTCATACTTAGGATATTTTTCAAGAGAAGAAAAATACACAAAGAACTCATTTTTAATTACTCAAACACAATTTCATGATCATCAATCATCATCTAGCATCATCTTAGATCATCTAGATGTCATCTAGCATGGAATCTTCATCATACTTTGCTTGGTAAGCTTTTCACTAATATCTTACATATTTTGTGTTTAATTTATCTAGCAAATCTCAATTAATTACTTGATTGTTATTTTGTATGCTCTAGATACAAAATTGAGATTAGTATGATGTATGTTTGAGAAGTTGTATTGTGCTAGCATATAGGTTTTTTGATATTGATTAGCTTAAATTTGACATGTCATTTAGTTTTGATATCTAGGATTGTTCTTAATTGCATATTAATCATCTTAGATAAGCATATAGGGTTTCCCTTGCTCTATGTTGCATTTTGGATATTTTCATATATTCACTTAGGGTTGTATTCTCTTCAAGAGAAGCTAAGTCTGTGTGTAGCAATCGGGATTAGTTGCTTAGATCGCAAGCAATTGGACTAGGTTCACTCATACCGGGATTAGGTAGGTGTGTGATTACTTCCGGGTTAGGTTGTAATCGTTTGCACATTTAGTGGATTCGAG
Source organism: Acer saccharum (assembly GCA_030490815.1). NCBI lineage: Eukaryota > Viridiplantae > Streptophyta > Magnoliopsida > Sapindales > Sapindaceae > Acer > Acer saccharum. The sequence continues at coordinate 9,936,003 of CM059872.1, forward strand.
GTTCGAGTGTGGCTTACTTACATAGCCCGTGGTTTTTCCCGTGAGGGTTTCCACGTAAAAATCAAGGTTTAATTAATTCGCACCATATTACACTTGCTTGTATATTATCTTGAGGGTAATTCGTAATTTGGACTAAACACGAAAAATTGGGTAAAAAGCGTAAATCTATTCACCCCCCCTCTAGATAGCTTTATACACACCGTGGTATATTTAGTTTCAATTGGTATCAGAGCGGGTTCCTAGACATACATAGGTGATCCTTGCTTTATTTTGGTGTGTTTTGCATTTTGTGTGATTTTTGATTATTCATACATTTGCATTCATTTCATTCATTCATAAACACTATGAGTGGAAACGGTGGAAATGGTGGTGGCCACGAAGGAGCTTCTAGCACAAGGCCTCCACTTCTTACCGGTTTGAACTATTCCCAATGGAAAGGGAAGATGGAATCCTACATATGCCAAATTCATGACCGTGCATGGATGGCGGTGGAAGACGGATATGATCTCCCTATGATGACTCCCGCGGGTGGAGGACAAGATGTTTTGAAGCCTAAGGCGCAATGGAACGCGCAAGAGTTTGAGGCTTCTAAGTGGAATAGGAAGGCGATGCATGCCATTATGTGTGCCATGGATGAGAATCAGTACAAGCTTATTCAGAATACTCAAATTGCCAAAGTGGCATGGGACATCCTTCAAGTTGCACATGAGGGAACCGAGGTGGTGAAGGAGTCCAAGCTTCAAGTCCTCCAAACTCAATTTGAGTTACTTAGGATGGGAGAGGATGAATGCTTCAACGACTTCGAAATCAAATTGATGGACATAGTAAATCAAAGCCATCAACTCGGAGACCCGTATTCGGATAGGAGAGTCAAGCAAAAAATTATGAGATCTCTCCCCGATAGGTTTGAATCAAAGGTGACGGCCATAGAAGAAAATAGTGGCTACATGGATATGAAGCCAAGTGAGGTAATTGGGCGTCTCCTTGCATATGAGTCTAGGAAGGCTCCTAGCAACACTACTCCTCCTAAGAAGTCTAAAGGAATAGCTTTGAAAGCATCTAAGGATGAAAGGAGGCAAAGCATGAATCGGATGAAGACCTTGCCTTATTTGTGAAACGGTTCAACAAGGTTATGGGGTTCAAGAAGAAGAAGGGATTTGGGTCAAGAGGACAAGATTTGAAGAAAAAGAGTTCCTTCAAGAAGTTTGAGCCTAGACAAGAGAGGACCGAAAGGAAAGGGGTCCGATGCTTTGAGTGTGGTGGGATTGGTCACTTTGCCCCCGAATGTGCGAATCACAATGAGAGGAAGAAGGGTAAAGTGATGGCCGCCACATGGAGTGGGAGTAGTGATGGTCCAATGAGGAAGATGAGTCTTCAAGTGAGGAAGAGCTCATGGCTAACTTCCTAGCTTTTGCATCTTCTCACAAGAGCAAAAGTGCTAGTGAAAAGGAAGATTTGAGTCAAGAGGAAATTGACTCTAGTGAAGAAGAAAGTGACTCCTCTTCTAGTTCCAAGAAGAAGTTTGTGGAGCAAAAGGTGCTTGCTAAATACCATGCCGAGTTCAATGATTTAGCACTTAAAAGCACAAGAAAGATTGAGAGGTTGAGAAGAAAACCTTGAACTTTCGGCTCACAATGACCACTTAAGTGAACAAGTGGAAAGATTGAAGAGGAGAGAGGATAAGCTAATTGAGGAGTTAGACTTGTCCAAGAGAAGTGAAGAAGGCTTGAAGAGGGAACTTGTAGAAGCTAAAGGTCCTTGGCTAGGATAGATTCTAGCACCAAGAAGCTTGATCATTTACTTGGTGTTGGAAAGAGTCCAAGTGACAAGAGAGGTCTTGGGTATGAAGATGGCAAGAAAATCTCAACCTCTAACAAGACCATATTTGTCAAGAGCTTGAAGAATGAAGAAACTTCATTTGTGCAACCTCCTAGAAAAGTTAGAAATAGGACAAAGTTCTAATGCACAAGTGAAAATGGGGCCAAGAAGGAAAACTCAAGCTCAACCTCCTAAGGTTCCTCAAGCCAACACTCCTCCCAAATTGGCTCACAAAGGAAAGAGACCAATCATGCAACCTCAAGCTTGGAAGCAACCAAGACCGGTTCAACAACGAAGATGGATTGAACCCACATATCCACAAAGACATGGACGTACTCAAAGGCGAGGTATGATTCCTTTTTTCATTCCTATTTGTCACTTTTGTGGTTGTGATGGTCATATTAGACCAAATTGCTTTCAATATATTAAAATGTGTAGAAAACAAAGCATGATTGAAAAGAGAAAGAATAGAGCCAAGATGCATGTTTCTAGGAATGAAAATTTGATTTGCATGATCCTAGAAATAGTAGAGCACATGTACCAAAGGCCACTAAGAAAGCTAAAATTGTTGCTAAGTGGATTAGAAAGAATGAAAATGTTTGCCATGTTGCACAAATAGCCTTGAAGGCAAATTCTTCTAATTTTTGGTACTTGGATAGTGGGTGCTCTAGGCACATGACGGGAAACAAGAGTTTCTTCGAGACTCTTGTTATGGAGGAAGGTGGAAATGTCACTTTTGGTGATGGATCCAAAAGAAATGTTGTAGGGAAAGGAACCATTTCCGTTCCCGGATTACCCTCCTTATCCAATGCTTTATTTGTTGATGGCTTGAAAGCCAATTTAATTAGCATTTCACATCTTAGTGATGAAGGATATTCCGTCTTGTTCTCTAAAGATTATTGCTCTATCCTTAAACCCGATGGACAAACCTTGTTGAAGGGCATGAGATCTAGCGACAATTGTTATTGTCTTGAAGCTAGAATTGTATCTAATCATGTGTCCATGGATGAGCAAATTGAGTTGTGGCATGAAAGACTTGGCCACATGAACTTTAGGGATCTACGGACCCTTGGAAAGTTCAATTGTGTGCGTGGCCTCCCTAAGCTTGGGAAGAAAGCCAATGGTATTTGTGGACCTTGCCAACAAGGAAAGCAAACCAAAAGCATGCACAAAAAGGGTAAGTATCTCACCACCAAGGAGCCACTTGAGCTTCTCCACATGGACCTCATGGGTCCCATGCAAACCGAAAGTTTGGGTGGAAAGAGATACATTTTTGTTTGTTGATGATTTCTCTAGATTTACATGGACATATTTTCTTAGAGAAAAATCCGAAACTTTTGATAAGTTTAAAATGCTTTGTACTAAATTGCAAAATGAAATGAATTCTAACATTAGAAGCATTAAACGGATTAGAAGTGACCATGGGAGAGAATTTGAGAATGCCACCTTTGAAACCTTTTGTAATGGTTTAGGCATCTCCCATGAATTTTCTGCTCCTAGGACACCTCAACAAAATGGAGTTGTTGAGAGGAAGAATAGGGTCCTCCAAGAGATGGCCCGTGTGATGTTGCTTAGCAACAATGTCCCTAGGAACCTATGGGCCGAAGCCATTAACACGGCTTGCTATATAGGAAATAGAGTGTTCCTAAGGCCCGGTACTAGAAACACCTCCTATGAGTTATGGAAAGGCAAGAGGCCAAATGTTAGCTACTTCCACACTTTTGGAAGCAAATGCTACATTTTGAATGACCGTGATCAACTTGGCAAGTTTGATGCTAAGAGTGATGAGGGTATTTTTATTGGCTATGCCTTAAATAGTAGAGCCTATAGAGTTTTCAATTTAAAGACTCTAAGTGTTATGGAATCATCCAATGTCGTATTTGATGATACTAGGCTCAAGTCTAATGATCATGAGGAGGAGGTTATTTTTAGTGATGATTCTCCTTTGGAGAGGTTGTGGTGTCGCCTAATGTTGGGACATCTAATGTCAACAATGATGGCACACAACCTATTGATAGAGTTCCTCTCTTGGACTCTAAAGAACCCGCTCCATGGGTTAGGAAACTCCATGATAAAGAAGATATCATTGGAGAGGTAAATGAGGGTGTTAGGACTAGACGCCAACTTGCTAATCTTATTAGCTATACATGTTACACCTCTCAAATTGAACCCAAAAAGGTTGAAGAAGCCTTAAATGATGAATTTTGGGTTCTTGCCATGCAAGAAGAGCTAAGCCAATTCGAAAGGAATGAGGTTTGGACTCTAGTTCCTAGGCCTAAGACCACTAATGTCATAGGCACCAAATGGATATTTAGGAACAAATCCGATGAGGATGGCAACATAGTGCGGAACAAGGCTAGACTTGTAGCACAAGGGTACTCTCAAATTGAGGGTATCGACTTTGAGGAGACTTTTGCTCCCGTTGCCCGCTTAGAGTCCATTAGGCTTCTCTTGTCCATCTCTTGTGTGCACAAGTTCAAATTGCACCAAATGGACGTCAAGAGTGCCTTCCTCAATGGCTTCTTGCAAGAGGAAGTGTTTGTTGAACAACCTAAGGGGTTTGTGGATGCACACCACCCCAATCATGTCTATCGCCTCAAGAAGGCACTTTATGGGTTGAAACAAGCACCGAGGGCTTGGTATGAGCGCCTCACTCAATTTCTTGTTGACAACAACTACACAAGAGGTAGTGTTGACAAGACACTATTCATCAAGAGAGACAATGATGAGCTTTTCATAGCTCAAATATATGTTGATGATATAGTTTTTGGCTCCACCAACAACACCAAAGTCCAACAATTTGTTGATGTCATGTCTCTTGAATTTGAGATGAGTCTTGTTGGTGAGCTTAGTTACTTCCTAGGTTTGCAAATTAGGCAAATGCATGATGGGATTTTCATAACCCAAGCCAAATATGCTAAGAACCTAGTGAAGAAGTTTGGTTTAGAGAAAGCCAAACATTGTGATACACCCATGAGTACCACTTTGAAGCTAAGCAAGGATGCTAGTGGTAAAAGTGTGGAACAAACTCTATATCGTGGCATGATAGGTAGCTTGCTTTATTTGACCGCAAGTAGGCCCGATATATCTTTTAGTGTGGGTGTGTGTGCTAGGTACCAAGCGGATCCTAAGGAGTCCCACCTCTCTTGTGTGAAGAGGATCATTCGCTATGTGAATGGGACATCCAACTATGGGATTTGGTACTCTTTTGACACTAATGCTAGTCTAGTTGGCTTTAGTGATGCGGATTGGGCAGGAAATTGTGATGATAGGAAGAGCACATCGGGCGGTTGCTTCTTTCTAGGCAACAACTTGGTGTCTTGGTTTTGCAAGAAGCAAAACTCGATTTCCTTGTCCACGGCCGAGGCCGAGTACATAGCCGCGGGGAGTGGATGCACACAACTCCTATGGATGAAACAAATGCTTGTAGACTACGGATTCAACCAAGGTACTCTCACTCTCTTTTGTGATAACATGAGTGCTATTAATATTTCCAAGAATCCGGTTCAACATTCTAGAACTAAGCATATTGACATCCGCCATCACTTCATTAGAGAGCTTGTTGAAAATAAATGCATAGTACTTGAACATGTAGGTACTAATGATCAACTTGCGGACTTATTTACTAAACCCTTAGATGCTACTCGATTTAAAACTCTTAGTAGATCTATTGGGATATGTCTTGTGGAGTGATGTTCTATGATTGACCCCATATGGGGAACTCAAGCAAAGAGAGCTATTTTGCATTCATGTAACTTGCAAAAAATTTGAAATAACTTATGCCTCTTCTTTTGATTGCTTGAGTAAGCTTGGTTGTACATATGTATATATGCTTTCAAATTCTATAAGTGTGAACCTTGCTTGTCTACAATCCATGTCATATTTATGTTCAAACATGCATTTTTGGACTAGGAGATTTACATAGGAAGTATGATGTGAATGACCTATAGTTATCTCCATGACATGATGTTTCTTAAATAACATGCTATGCTAAATGAAAAAGCATGAAATTCATACAACATGCTCACATGAAAAGCATGAATTGATGATTGCATATTCTTAAAAATGCAAAACTTGTGTGAAAGCTAATGAGACTCAAAATGAATAAAGGATCTTGTATCCGTTCAAAGGAATTACATTCCAAATGTCTCTCTTTCTTTATTAGTTGAACATGGTTACTATCATACGGATTCTTATCCGGAAAAATCAATAGGGTGCAAAGTCGCTCATGCCATGTTTCGCTTATAAAGTTGGATATAGTTGCTCTTAAATTGAAATCAATAATCTCTATATCCTTGCTTTTCCCATGACATTGGTGAAATTGGTTTGAATTCTTAGAAACCTTTGTCATTTGCTTTGCCAAATACCATTGTATTTTGGACTTGAATGCTATATGTCTTGTATGCAAAGCATGTTGGATTCACACATTTTCTCAAATAAATCTCCTTGTTTCTCTCAAATTAATTGAAGTGCATAACGTGACTTATATGTATATGCATATCTTGCATGCTTCTATCTCTCGTTGCTATGAGTGACCCGGTTGGGGACTACTCCTTTGCCTATATCATGACAAAAAGGGGGAGTAGGATATTGTAAGGGGAGTTGCAAAGCTATTGTGCACTTTGGGGAGATAAAACATTGAGGGGGAGTAACCCTTTGAGGGGGAGCATTGCATTTATCATTTGCATACATGTTGTGCCTAAATTCTAAAAATGCAAATGCTTGGTATTATTCTCACATGATTAATCTCACACTTTACTTGAATTGGAATGTTAGAAACTCTTTTCAGGGATTGATTATTCTACAAGAGGATTGAAGACTTCAAGTTGCATTCTCTTATCTCTTTGTAATGTAGAATATCATTGTAATCCCGTAGTTTCTATTTTTTTGTGAGGATTTAATGTGAGTGATGGTTTTGTCACGAAATAGCCAAAGGGGGAGATTGTAAGGATTCCCGTTGTTTTTAATTGGCTTATTTCGTGATCAAACCATAAATGGGGATACTTTGTAAGGGTAGTTTAAATGTTGTTGTTAGTGCATTAGGCCCTTTGAAGACCTCATTATTGACAAGCACCAAAGGTAATATTCTAAGTGCTTTCTTGTCTTGAAGAGATAGTTGCACACACTCACAACTCATGCATATGTTTAATCTTTGTATGTTGTGTTTCTTTTTGTTGTGCATAAATGATTATTTACATCTCTTCTTGCTTGATTTTATGATTGCATCTTGTGTTGAAAACATCATAGCATTTAGGCTTTTAGGATGCATCTTGTTTGACTTTGTACCCCTTGCAATTGCATGTGGGATGCAATTTTGGGGCTGTGCGCTGGTCCACCAGCGCCGGTCGACCAGCGCCGCTCACCGGCGCAAATCGCCCAGTGGCGCGCCGCTGGTCGTGCGCTGGTGTGGACCAGCGCCGGCCACCAGCGCCGATCGCCCAGTATGGCGCCGCTGGACTGGCGCTGGTGGCAGCGCCTGACGTCCAGCGCTCAAGCCAAAATTGGCTTGTGCGCTGGTCCTGCGCTGGTCCACCAGCGCAGGTCCACCAGCGCACAGAGTATTTTCTGGCGAGTTTTCAAAACGACCTCACTTCACTTATGGCCTCTATATATATGCTAACTTGATTTTAGGTCATTTACAAGAGTTCTTATTCATGCTTCATACTTAGGATATTTTTCAAGAGAAGAAAAATACACAAAGAACTCATTTTTAATTACTCAAACACAATTTCATGATCATCAATCATCATCTAGCATCATCATCTTAGATCATCTAGATGTCATCTAGCATGGAATCTTCATCATACTTTGCTTGGTAAGCTTTTCACTAATATCTTACATATTTTGTGTTTAATTTATCTAGCAAATCTCAATTAATTACTTGATTGTTATTTGTATGCTCTAGATACAAAATTGAGATTAGTATGATGTATGTTTGAGAAGTTGTATTGTGCTAGCATATTAGGTTTTATACTTGATATTGATTAGCTTAACTATTTGACATGTCATTTAGTTTTGATATCTAGGATTGTTCTTAATTGCATATTAATCATCTTAGATAAGCATATAGGGTTTCCCTTGCTCTATGTTGCATTTTGGATATTTTCATATATTCACTTAGGGTTGTATTCTCTTCAAGAGAAGCTAAGTCTTGTGTGTAGCAATCGGGATTAGGTTGCTTAGATCGCAAGCAAATTGGACTAGGTTCACTCATACCGGGATTAGGTAGGTGTGTGATTACTTCCGGGATTAGGTTGTAATCGTTTGCACATTTAGTGGATTCGAGGTTCGAGTGTGGCTTACTTACATAGCCCGTGGTTTTTCCCGTGAGGGTTTCCACGTAAAAATTCAAGTGTTAATTTAATTTCCGCACCATATTACACTTGCTTGTTTATTTATCTTGAGGGTAATTTCGTAATTTTGACTAACACGAAAAATTGGGTAAAAAGCGTAAAATCTATTCACCCCCCCTCTAGATAGCTTTATACACACCGTGGTATATTTAGTTTCAATTGGTATCAGAGCGGGTTCCTAGACATACATAGGTGATCCTTGCTTTATTTTGGTGTGTTTTGCATTTTGTGTGATTTTTGATTATTCATACATTTGCATTCATTTCATTCATTCATAAACACTATGAGTGGAAACGGTGGAAATGGTGGTGGCCACGAAGGAGCTTCTAGCACAAGGCCTCCACTTCTTACCGGTTTGAACTATTCCCAATGGAAAGGGAAGATGGAATCCTACATATGCCAAATTCATGACCGTGCATGGATGGCGGTGGAAGACGGATATGATCTCCCTATGATGACTCCCGCGGGTGGAGGACAAGATGTTTTGAAGCCTAAGGCGCAATGGAACGCGCAAGAGTTTGAGGCTTCTAAGTGGAATAGGAAGGCGATGCATGCCATTATGTGTGCCATGGATGAGAATCAATACAAGCTTATTCAGAATACTCAAATTGCCAAAGTGGCATGGGACATCCTTCAAGTTGCACATGAGGGAACCGAGGTGGTGAAGGAGTCCAAGCTTCAAGTCCTCCAAACTCAATTTGAGTTACTTAGGATGGGAGAGGATGAATGCTTCAACGACTTCGAAATCAAATTGATGGACATAGTAAATCAAAGCCATCAACTCGGAGACCCGTATTCGGATAGGAGAGTCAAGCAAAAAATTATGAGATCTCTCCCCGATAGGTTTGAATCAAAGGTGACGGCCATAGAAGAAAATAGTGGCTACATGGATATGAAGCCAAGTGAGGTAATTGGGCGTCTCCTTGCATATGAGTCTAGGAAGGCTCCTAGCACACTACTCCTCCTAAGAAGTCTAAAGGAATAGCTTTGAAAGCATCTAAGGATGAAAAGGAGGCAAAGCATGAATCGGATGAAGACCTTGCCTTATTTGTGAAACGGTTCAACAAGGTTATGGGGTTCAAGAAGAAGAAGGGATTTGGGTCAAGAGGACAAGATTTGAAGAAAAAGAGTTCCTTCAAGAAGTTTGAGCCTAGACAAGAGAGGACCGAAAGGAAAGGGGTCCGATGCTTTGAGTGTGGTGGGATTGGTCACTTTGCCCCCGAATGTGCGAATCACAATGAGAGGAAGAAGGGTAAAGTGATGGCCGCCACATGGAGTGGGAGTAGTGATGGTCCAATGAGGAAGATGAGTCTTCAAGTGAGGAAGAGCTCATGGCTAACTTCCTAGCTTTTGCATCTTCTCACAAGAGCAAAAGTGCTAGTGAAAAGGAAGATTTGAGTCAAGAGGAAATTGACTCTAGTGAAGAAGAAAGTGACTCCTCTTCTAGTTCCAAGAAGAAGTTTGTGGAGCAAAAGGTGCTTGCTAAATACCATGCCGAGTTCAATGATTTAGCACTTAAAAGCACAAGAAAGATTGAGAGGTTGAGAGAAGAAAACCTTGAACTTTCGGCTCACAATGACCACTTAAGTGAACAAGTGGAAAGATTGAAGAGGGAGAGGATAAGCTAATTGAGGAGTTAGACTTGTCCAAGAGAAGTGAAGAAGGCTTGAAGAGGGAACTTGTAGAAGCTAAAGGGTCCTTGGCTAGGATAGATTCTAGCACCAAGAAGCTTGATCATTTACTTGGTGTGGAAAGAGTCCAAGTGACAAGAGAGGTCTTGGGTATGAAGATGGCAAGAAAATCTCAACCTCTAACAAGACCATATTTGTCAAGAGCTTGAAGAATGAAGAAACTTCATTTGTGCAACCTCCTAGGAAGAAGTTAGAAATAGGACAAAGTTCTAAATGCACAAGTGAAAATGGGGCCAAGAAGGAAAACTCAAGCTCAACCTCCTAAGGTTCCTCAAGCCAACACTCCTCCCAAATTGGCTCACAAAGGAAAGAGACCAATCATGCAACCTCAAGCTTGGAAGCAACCAAGACCGGTTCAACAACGAAGATGGATTGAACCCTCATATCCACAAAGACATGGACGTACTCAAAGGCGAGGTATGATTCCCTTTTTCATTCCTATTTGTCACTTTTGTGGTTGTGATGGTCATATTAGACCAAATTGCTTTCAATATATTAAAATGTGTAGAAAACAAAGCATGATTGAAAAGAGAAAGAATAGAGCCAAGATGCATGTTTCTAGGAATGAAAATGTTGATTTGCATGATCCTAGAAATAGTAGAGCACATGTACCAAAGGCCACTAAGAAAGCTAAAATTGTTGCTAAGTGGATTAGAAAGAATGAAAATGTTTGCCATGTTGCACAAATAGCCTTGAAGGCAAATTCTTCTAATTTTTGGTACTTGGATAGTGGGTGCTCTAGGCACATGACGGGAAACAAGAGTTTCTTCGAGACTCTTGTTATGGAGGAAGGTGGAAATGTCACTTTTGGTGATGGATCCAAAAGAAATGTTGTAGGGAAAGGAACCATTTCCGTTCCCGGATTACCCTCCTTATCCAATGCTTTATTTGTTGATGGCTTGAAAGCCAATTTAATTAGCATTTCACATCTTAGTGATGAAGGATATTCCGTCTTGTTCTCTAAAGATTATTGCTCTATCCTAAACCCGATGGACAAACCTTGTTGAAGGGCATGAGATCTAGCGACAATTGTTATTGTCTTGAAGCTAGAATTGTATCTAATCATGTGTCCATGGATGAGCAAATTGAGTTGTGGCATGAAAGACTTGGCCACATGAACTTTAGGGATCTACGGACCCTTGGAAAGTTCAATTGTGTGCGTGGCCTCCCTAAGCTTGGGAAGAAAGCCAATGGTATTTGTGGACCTTGCCAACAAGGAAAGCAAACCAAAAGCATGCACAAAAAGGGTAAGTATCTCACCACCAAGGAGCCACTTGAGCTTCTCCACATGGACCTCATGGGTCCCATGCAAACCGAAAGTTTGGGTGGAAAGAGATACATTTTGTTTGTGTTGATGATTTCTCTAGATTTACATGGACATATTTTCTTAGAGAAAAATCCGAAACTTTTGATAAGTTTAAAATGCTTTGTACTAAATTGCAAAATGAAATGAATTCTAACATTAGAAGCATTAAACGGATTAGAAGTGACCATGGGAGAGAATTTGAGAATGCCACCTTTGAAACCTTTTGTAATGGTTTAGGCATCTCCCATGAATTTTCTGCTCCTAGGACACCTCAACAAAATGGAGTTGTTGAGAGGAAGAATAGGGTCCTCCAAGAGATGGCCCGTGTGATGTTGCTTAGCAACAATGTCCCTAGGAACCTATGGGCCGAAGCCATTAACACGGCTTGCTATATAGGAAATAGAGTGTTCCTAAGGCCCGGTACTAGAAACACCTCCTATGAGTTATGGAAAGGCAAGAGGCCAAATGTTAGCTACTTCCACACTTTTGGAAGCAAATGCTACATTTTGAATGACCGTGATCAACTTGGCAAGTTTGATGCTAAGAGTGATGAGGGTATTTTTATTGGCTATGCCTTAAATAGTAGAGCCTATAGAGTTTTCAATTTAAAGACTCTAAGTGTTATGGAATCATCCAATGTCGTATTTGATGATACTAGGCTCAAGTCTAATGATCATGAAGGAGGTTATTTTTAGTGATGATTCTCCTTTGGAGAAGGTTGTGGTGTCGCCTAATGTTGGGACATCTAATGTCAACAATGATGGCACACAACCTATTGATAGAGTTCCTCTCTTGGACTCTAAAGAACCCGCTCCATGGGTTAGGAAACTCCATGATAAAGAAGATATCATTGGAGAGGTAAATGAGGGTGTTAGGACTAGACGCCAACTTGCTAATCTTATTAGCTATACATGTTACACCTCTCAAATTGAACCCAAAAAGGTTGAAGAAGCCTTAAATGATGAATTTTGGGTTCTTGCCATGCAAGAAGAGCTAAGCCAATTCGAAAGGAATGAGGTTTGGACTCTAGTTCCTAGGCCTAAGACCACTAATGTCATAGGCACCAAATGGATATTTAGGAACAAATCCGATGAGGATGGCAACATAGTGCGGAACAAGGCTAGACTTGTAGCACAAGGGTACTCTCAAATTGAGGGTATCGACTTTGAGGAGACTTTTGCTCCCGTTGCCGCTTAGAGTCCATTAGGCTTCTCTTGTCCATCTCTTGTGTGCACAAGTTCAAATTGCACCAAATGGACGTCAAGAGTGCCTTCCTCAATGGCTTCTTGCAAGAGGAAGTGTTTGTTGAACAACCTAAGGGGTTTGTGGATGCACACCACCCCAATCATGTCTATCGCCTCAAGAAGGCACTTTATGGGTTGAAACAAGCACCGAGGGCTTGGTATGAGCGCCTCACTCAATTTCTTGTTGACAACAACTACACAAGAGGTAGTGTTGACAAGACACTATTCATCAAGAGAGACAATGATGAGCTTTTCATAGCTCAAATATATGTTGATGATATAGTTTTGGCTCCACCAACAACACCAAAGTCCACAATTTGTTGATGTCATGTCTCTTGAATTTGAGATGAGTCTTGTTGGTGAGCTTAGTTACTTCCTAGGTTTGCAAATTAGGCAAATGCATGATGGGATTTTCATAACCCAAGCCAAATATGCTAAGAACCTAGTGAAGAAGTTTGGTTTAGAGAAAGCCAAACATTGTGATACACCCATGAGTACCACTTTGAAGCTAAGCAAGGATGCTAGTGGTAAAAGTGTGGAACAAACTCTATATCGTGGCATGATAGGTAGCTTGCTTTATTTGACCGCAAGTAGGCCCGATATATCTTTTAGTGTGGGTGTGTGTGCTAGGTACCAAGCGGATCCTAAGGAGTCCCACCTCTCTTGTGAAGAGGATCATTCGCTATGTGAATGGGACATCCAACTATGGGATTTGGTACTCTTTGACACTAATGCTAGTCTAGTTGGCTTTAGTGATGCGGATTGGGCAGGAAATTGTGATGATAGGAAGAGCACATCGGGCGGTTGCTTCTTTCTAGGCAACAACTTGGTGTCTTGGTTTTGCAAGAAGCAAAACTCGATTTCCTTGTCCACGGCCGAGGCCGAGTACATAGCCGCGGGGAGTGGATGCACACAACTCCTATGGATGAAACAAATGCTTGTAGACTACGGATTCAACCAAGGTACTCTCACTCTCTTTTGTGATAACATGAGTGCTATTAATATTTCCAAGAATCCGGTTCAACATTCTAGAACTAAGCATATTGACATCCGCCATCACTTCATTAGAGAGCTTGTTGAAAATAAATGCATAGTACTTGAACATGTAGGTACTAATGATCAACTTGCGGACTTATTTACTAAACCCTTAGATGCTACTCGATTTAAAACTCTTAGTAGATCTATTGGGATATGTCTTGTGGAGTGATGTTTCTATGATTGACCCCATATGGGGAACTCAAGCAAAGAGCTATTTTGCATTCATGTAACTTGCAAAAAATTTGAAATAACTTATGCCTCTTCTTTGATTGCTTGAGTAAGCTTGGTTGTACATATGTATATATGCTTTCAAATTCTATAAGTGTGAACCTTGCTTGTCTACAATCCATGTCATATTTAGTTCAAACATGCATTTTTGGACTAGGAGATTTACATAGGAAGTATGATGTGAATGACCTATAGTTATCTCCATGACATGATGTTTCTTAAATAACATGCTATGCTAAATGAAAAAGCATGAAATTCATACAACATGCTCACATGAAAAGCATGAATTGATGATTGCATATTCTTAAAAATGCAAAACTTGTGTGAAAGCTAATGAGACTCAAAATGAATAAAGGATCTTGTATCCGTTCAAAGGAATTTACATTCCAAATGTCTCTCTTTCTTTATTAGTTGAACATGGTTACTATCATACGGATTTCTTATCCGGAAAAATCAATAGGGTGCAAAGTCGCTCATGCCATGTTTCGCTTATAAAGTTGGATATAGTTCTCTTAAAATTGAAATCAATAATCTCTATATCCTGCTTTTCCCATGACATTGGTGAAATTGGTTTGAATTCTTAGAAACCTTTGTCATTTGCTTTGCCAAATACCATTGTATTTTGGACTTGAATGCTATATGTCTTGTATGCAAAGCATGTTGGATTCACACATTTTCTCAAATAAATCTCCTTGTTTCTCTCAAATTAATTGAAGTGCATAACGTGACTTATATGTATATGCATATCTTGCATGCTTCTATCTCTCGTTGCTATGAGTGACCCGGTTGGGGACTACTCCTTTGCCTATATCATGACAAAAAGGGGGAGTAGGATATTGTAAGGGGAGTTGCAAGCTATTGTGCACTTTGGGAGATAAAACATTGAGGGGAGTAACCCTTTGAGGGGGAGCAATGCATACATTTGCTAATGTTGTGCCTAAATTCTAAAAATGCAAATGCTTGGTATTATTCTCACATGATTAATCTCACACTTTACTTGAATTGGAATGTTAGAAACTCTTTTCAGGGATTGATTATTCTACAAGAGGATTGAAGACTTCAAGTTGCATTCTCTTATCTCTTTGTAATGTAGAATATCATTGTAATCCCGTAGTTTCTATTTCTTTGTGAGGATTTAATGTGGTGATGGTTTTGTCACGAAATAGCCAAAGGGGGAGATTGTAAGGATTCCCGTTGTTTTTAATTGGCTTATTTCGTGATCAAACCATAAATGGGGATACTTTGTAAGGGTAGTTTAAATGTTGTTGTTAGTGCATTAGGCCCTTTGAAGACCTCATTATTGACAAGCACCAAAGGTAATATTCTAAGTGCTTTCTTGTCTTGAAGAGATAGTTGCACACACTCACAACTCATGCATATGTTTAATCTTTGTATGTTGTGTTTCTTTTTGTTGTGCATAAATGATTATTTACATCTCTTCTTGCTTGATTTTATGATTGCATCTTGTGTTGAAAACATCATAGCATTTAGGCTTTTAGGATGCATCTTGTTTGACTTTGTACCCCTTGCAATTGCATGTGGGATGCAATTTTGGGGCTGTGCGCTGGTCCACCAGCGCCGGTCGACCAGCGCCGCTCACCGGCGCAAATCGCCCAGTGGCGCGCCGCTGGTCGTGCGCTGGTGTGGACCAGCGCCGGCCACCAGCGCCGATCGCCCAGTATGGCGCCGCTGGACTGGCGCTGGTGGCAGCGCCTGACGTCCAGCGCTCAAGCCAAAATTGGCTTGTGCGCTGGTCCTGCTGGTCCACCAGCGCAGGTCCACCAGCGCACAGAGTATTTTTCTGGCGAGTTTTCAAAACGACCTCACTTCACTTATGGCCTCTATATATATGCTAACTTGATTTTAGGTCATTTACAAGAGTTCTTATTCATGCTTCATACTTAGGATATTTTTCAAGAGAAGAAAACACAAAGAACTCATTTTTAATTACTCAAACACAATTTCATGATCATCAATCATCATCTAGCATCATCTTAGATCATCTAGATGTCATCTAGCATGGAATCTTCATCATACTTTGCTTGGTAAGCTTTTCACTAATATCTTACATATTTTGTGTTTAATTTATCTAGCAAATCTCAATTAATTACTTGATTGTTATTTTGTATGCTCTAGATACAAAATTGAGATTAGTATGATGTATGTTTGAGAAGTTGTATTGTGCTAGCATATTAGGTTTTATACTTGATATTGATTAGCTTAACTATTTGACATGTCATTTAGTTTTGATATCTAGGATTGTTCTTAATTGCATATTAATCATCTTAGATAAGCATATAGGGTTTCCCTTGCTCTATGTTGCATTTTGGATATTTTCATATATTCACTTAGGGTTGTATTCTCTTCAAGAGAAGCTAAGTCTTGTGTGTAGCAATCGGGATTAGGTTGCTTAGATCGCAAGCAAATTGGACTAGGTTCACTCATACCGGGATTAGGTAGGTGTGTGATTACTTCCGGGATTAGGTTGTAATCGTTTGCACATTTAGTGGATTCGAGGTTCGAGTGTGGCTTACTTACATAGCCCGTGGTTTTTCCCGTGAGGGTTTCCACGTAAAAATTCAAGTGTTAATTTAATTTCCGCACCATATTACACTTGCTTGTTTATATTATCTTGAGGGTAATTTCGTAATTTTGACTAACACGAAAAATTGGGTAAAAAGCGTAAAATCTATTCACCCCCCCTCTAGATAGCTTTATACACACCGTGGTATATTTAGTTTCAATTGGTATCAGAGCGGGTTCCTAGACATACATAGGTGATCCTTGCTTTATTTTGGTGTGTTTTGTTTTTTTGATTTTTGATTATTCATACATTTGCATTCATTTCATTCATTCATAAACACTATGAGTGGAAACGGTGGAAATGGTGGTGGCCACGAAGGAGCTTCTAGCACAAGGCCTCCACTTCTTACCGGTTTGAACTATTCCCAATGGAAAGGGAAGATGGAATCCTACATATGCCAAATTCATGACCGTGCATGGATGGCGGTGGAAGACGGATATGATCTCCCTATGATGACTCCCGCGGGTGGAGGACAAGATGTTTTGAAGCCTAAGGCGCAATGGAACGCGCAAGAGTTTGAGGCTTCTAAGTGGAATAGGAAGGCGATGCATGCCATTATGTGTGCCATGGATGAGAATCATACAAGCTTATTCAGAATACTCAAATTGCCAAAGTGGCATGGGACATCCTTCAAGTTGCACATGAGGGAACCGAGGTGGTGAAGGAGTCCAAGCTTCAAGTCCTCCAAACTCAATTTGAGTTACTTAGGATGGGAGAGGATGAATGCTTCAACGACTTCGAAATCAAATTGATGGACATAGTAAATCAAAGCCATCAACTCGGAGACCCGTATTCGGATAGGAGAGTCAAGCAAAAAATTATGATCTCTCCCCGATAGGTTTGAATCAAAGGTGACGGCCATAGAAGAAATAGTGGCTACATGGATATGAAGCCAAGTGAGGTAATTGGGCGTCTCCTTGCATATGAGTCTAGGAAGGCTCCTAGCAACACTACTCCTCCTAAGAAGTCTAAAGGAATAGCTTTGAAAGCATCTAAGGATGAAAAGGAGGCAAAGCATGAATCGGATGAAGACCTTGCCTTATTTGTGAAACGGTTCAACAAGGTTATGGGGTTCAAGAAGAAGAAGGGATTTGGGTCAAGAGGACAAGATTTGAAGAAAAAGAGTTCCTTCAAGAAGTTTGAGCCTAGACAAGAGAGGACCGAAAGGAAAGGGGTCCGATGCTTTGAGTGTGGTGGGATTGGTCACTTTGCCCCCGAATGTGCGAATCACAATGAGAGGAAGAAGGGTAAAGTGATGGCCGCCACATGGAGTGGGAGTAGTGATGGTCCAATGAGGAAGATGAGTCTTCAAGTGAGGAAGAGCTCATGGCTAACTTCCTAGCTTTTGCATCTTCTCACAAGAGCAAAAGTGCTAGTGAAAAGGAAGATTTGAGTCAAGAGGAAATTGACTCTAGTGAAGAAGAAAGTGACTCCTCTTCTAGTTCCAAGAAGAAGTTTGTGGAGCAAAAGGTGCTTGCTAAATACCATGCCGAGTTCAATGATTTAGCACTTAAAAGCACAAGAAAGATTGAGAGGTTGAGAGAAGAAAACCTTGAACTTTCGGCTCACAATGACCACTTAAGTGAACAAGTGGAAAGATTGAAGAGGAGAGAGGATAAGCTAATTGAGGAGTTAGACTTGTCCAAGAGAAGTGAAGAAGGCTTGAAGAGGGAACTTGTAGAAGCTAAAGGGTCCTTGGCTAGGATAGATTCTAGCACCAAGAAGCTTGATCATTTACTTGGTGTTGGAAAGAGTCCAAGTGACAAGAGAGGTCTTGGGTATGAAGATGGCAAGAAAATCTCAACCTCTAACAAGACCATATTTGTCAAGAGCTTGAAGAATGAAGAAACTTCATTTGTGCAACCTCCTAGAAAAGTTAGAAATAGGACAAAGTTCTAATGCACAAGTGAAAATGGGGCCAAGAAGGAAAACTCAAGCTCAACCTCCTAAGGTTCCTCAAGCCAACACTCCTCCCAAATTGGCTCACAAAGGAAAGAGACCAATCATGCAACCTCAAGCTTGGAAGCAACCAAGACCGGTTCAACAACGAAGATGGATTGAACCCATATCCACAAAGACATGGACGTACTCAAAGGCGAGGTATGATTCCTTTTTCATTCCTATTTGTCACTTTTGTGGTTGTGATGGTCATATTAGACCAAATTGCTTTCAATATATTAAAATGTGTAGAAAACAAAGCATGATTGAAAAGAGAAAGAATAGAGCCAAGATGCATGTTTCTAGGAATGAAAATTTGATTTGCATGATCCTAGAAATAGTAGAGCACATGTACCAAAGGCCACTAAGAAAGCTAAAATTGTTGCTAAGTGGATTAGAAAGAATGAAAATGTTTGCCATGTTGCACAAATAGCCTTGAAGGCAAATTCTTCTAATTTTTGGTACTTGGATAGTGGGTGCTCTAGGCACATGACGGGAAACAAGAGTTTCTTCGAGACTCTTGTTATGGAGGAAGGTGGAAATGTCACTTTTGGTGATGGATCCAAAAGAAATGTTGTAGGGAAAGGAACCATTTCCGTTCCCGGATTACCCTCCTTATCCAATGCTTTATTTGTTGATGGCTTGAAAGCCAATTTAATTAGCATTTCACATCTTAGTGATGAAGGATATTCCGTCTTGTTCTCTAAAGATTATTGCTCTATCCTTAAACCCGATGGACAAACCTTGTTGAAGGGCATGAGATCTAGCGACAATTGTTATTGTCTTGAAGCTAGAATTGTATCTAATCATGTGTCCATGGATGAGCAAATTGAGTTGTGGCATGAAAGACTTGGCCACATGAACTTTAGGGATCTACGGACCCTTGGAAAGTTCAATTGTGTGCGTGGCCTCCCTAAGCTTGGGAAGAAAGCCAATGGTATTTGTGGACCTTGCCAACAAGGAAAGCAAACCAAAAGCATGCACAAAAAGGGTAAGTATCTCACCACCAAGGAGCCACTTGAGCTTCTCCACATGGACCTCATGGGTCCCATGCAAACCGAAAGTTTGGGTGGAAAGAGATACATTTTTGTTTGTGTTGATGATTTCTCTAGATTTACATGGACATATTTTCTTAGAGAAAAATCCGAAACTTTTGATAAGTTTAAAATGCTTTGTACTAAATTGCAAAATGAAATGAATTCTAACATTAGAAGCATTAAACGGATTAGAAGTGACCATGGGAGAGAATTTGAGAATGCCACCTTTGAAACCTTTTGTAATGGTTTAGGCATCTCCCATGAATTTTCTGCTCCTAGGACACCTCAACAAAATGGAGTTGTTGAGAGGAAGAATAGGGTCCTCCAAGAGATGGCCCGTGTGATGTTGCTTAGCAACAATGTCCCTAGGAACCTATGGGCCGAAGCCATTAACACGGCTTGCTATATAGGAAATAGAGTGTTCCTAAGGCCCGGTACTAGAAACACCTCCTATGAGTTATGGAAAGGCAAGAGGCCAAATGTTAGCTACTTCCACACTTTTGGAAGCAAATGCTACATTTTGAATGACCGTGATCAACTTGGCAAGTTTGATGCTAAGAGTGATGAGGGTATTTTTATTGGCTATGCCTTAAATAGTAGAGCCTATAGAGTTTTCAATTTAAAGACTCTAAGTGTTATGGAATCATCCAATGTCGTATTTGATGATACTAGGCTCAAGTCTAATGATCATGAGGAGGAGGTTATTTTTAGTGATGATTCTCCTTTGGAGAGGTTGTGGTGTCGCCTAATGTTGGGACATCTAATGTCAACAATGATGGCACACAACCTATTGATAGAGTTCCTCTCTTGGACTCTAAAGAACCCGCTCCATGGGTTAGGAAACTCCATGATAAAGAAGATATCATTGGAGAGGTAAATGAGGGTGTTAGGACTAGACGCCAACTTGCTAATCTTATTAGCTATACATGTTACACCTCTCAAATTGAACCCAAAAAGGTTGAAGAAGCCTTAAATGATGAATTTTGGGTTCTTGCCATGCAAGAAGAGCTAAGCCAATTCGAAAGGAATGAGGTTTGGACTCTAGTTCCTAGGCCTAAGACCACTAATGTCATAGGCACCAAATGGATATTTAGGAACAAATCCGATGAGGATGGCAACATAGTGCGGAACAAGGCTAGACTTGTAGCACAAGGGTACTCTCAAATTGAGGGTATCGACTTTGAGGAGACTTTTGCTCCCGTTGCCCGCTTAGAGTCCATTAGGCTTCTCTTGTCCATCTCTTGTGTGCACAAGTTCAAATTGCACCAAATGGACGTCAAGAGTGCCTTCCTCAATGGCTTCTTGCAAGAGGAAGTGTTTGTTGAACAACCTAAGGGGTTTGTGGATGCACACCACCCCAATCATGTCTATCGCCTCAAGAAGGCACTTTATGGGTTGAAACAAGCACCGAGGGCTTGGTATGAGCGCCTCACTCAATTTCTTGTTGACAACAACTACACAAGAGGTAGTGTTGACAAGACACTATTCATCAAGAGAGACAATGATGAGCTTTTCATAGCTCAAATATATGTTGATGATATAGTTTTTGGCTCCACCAACAACACCAAAGTCCAACAATTTGTTGATGTCATGTCTCTTGAATTTGAGATGAGTCTTGTTGGTGAGCTTAGTTACTTCCTAGGTTTGCAAATTAGGCAAATGCATGATGGGATTTTCATAACCCAAGCCAAATATGCTAAGAACCTAGTGAAGAAGTTTGGTTTAGAGAAAGCCAAACATTGTGATACACCCATGAGTACCACTTTGAAGCTAAGCAAGGATGCTAGTGGTAAAAGTGTGGAACAAACTCTATATCGTGGCATGATAGGTAGCTTGCTTTATTTGACCGCAAGTAGGCCCGATATATCTTTTAGTGTGGGTGTGTGTGCTAGGTACCAAGCGGATCCTAAGGAGTCCCACCTCTCTTGTGTGAAGAGGATCATTCGCTATGTGAATGGGACATCCAACTATGGGATTTGGTACTCTTTTGACACTAATGCTAGTCTAGTTGGCTTTAGTGATGCGGATTGGGCAGGAAATTGTGATGATAGGAAGAGCACATCGGGCGGTTGCTTCTTTCTAGGCAACAACTTGGTGTCTTGGTTTTGCAAGAAGCAAAACTCGATTTCCTTGTCCACGGCCGAGGCCGAGTACATAGCCGCGGGTGGATGCACACAACTCCTATGGATGAAACAAATGCTTGTAGACTACGGATTCAACCAAGGTACTCTCACTCTCTTTTGTGATAACATGAGTGCTATTAATATTTCCAAGAATCCGGTTCAACATTCTAGAACTAAGCATATTGACATCCGCCATCACTTCATTAGAGAGCTTGTTGAAAATAAATGCATAGTACTTGAACATGTAGGTACTAATGATCAACTTGCGGACTTATTTACTAAACCCTTAGATGCTACTCGATTTAAAACTCTTAGTAGATCTATTGGGATATGTCTTGTGGAGTGATGTTCTATGATTGACCCCATATGGGGAACTCAAGCAAAGAGAGCTATTTTGCATTCATGTAACTTGCAAAAAATTTGAAATAACTTATGCCTCTTCTTTTGATTGCTTGAGTAAGCTTGGTTGTACATATGTATATATGCTTTCAAATTCTATAAGTGTGAACCTTGCTTGTCTACAATCCATGTCATATTTATGTTCAAACATGCATTTTTGGACTAGGAGATTTACATAGGAAGTATGATGTGAATGACCTATAGTTATCTCCATGACATGATGTTTCTTAAATAACATGCTATGCTAAATGAAAAAGCATGAAATTCATACAACATGCTCACATGAAAAGCATGAATTGATGATTGCATATTCTTAAAAATGCAAAACTTGTGTGAAAGCTAATGAGACTCAAAATGAATAAAGGATCTTGTATCCGTTCAAAGGAATTTACATTCCAATGTCTCTCTTTCTTTATTAGTTGAACATGGTTACTATCATACGGATTTCTTATCCGGAAAAATCAATAGGGTGCAAAGTCGCTCATGCCATGTTTCGCTTATAAAGTTGGATATAGTTGCTCTTAAATTGAAATCAATAATCTCTATATCCTTGCTTTTCCCATGACATTGGTGAAATTGGTTTGAATTCATTAGAAACCTTTGTCATTTGCTTTGCCAAATACCATTGTATTTTGGACTTGAATGCTATATGTCTTGTATGCAAAGCATGTTGGATTCACACATTTTCTCAAATAAATCTCCTTGTTTCTCTCAAATTAATTGAAGTGCATAACGTGACTTATATGTATATGCATATCTTGCATGCTTCTATCTCTCGTTGCTATGAGTGACCCGGTTGGGGACTACTCCTTTGCCTATATCATGACAAAAAGGGGGAGTAGGATATTGTAAGGGGAGTTGCAAACTATTGTGCACTTTGGGGAGATAAAACATTGAGGGGGAGTAACCCTTTGAGGGGGAGCATTGCATTTATCATACATTTGCTAATGTTGTGCCTAAATTCTAAAAATGCAAATGCTTGGTATTATTCTCACATGATTAATCTCACACTTTACTTGAATTGGAATGTTAGAAACTCTTTTCAGGGATTGATTATTCTACAAGAGGATTGAAGACTTCAAGTTGCATTCTCTTATCTCTTTGTAATGTAGAATATCATTGTAATCCCGTAGTTTCTATTTCTTTTGTGAGGATTTAATGTGAGTGATGGTTTTGTCACGAAATAGCCAAAGGGGGAGATTGTAAGGATTCCCGTTGTTTTTAATTGGCTTATTTCGTGATCAAACCATAAATGGGGATACTTTGTAAGGGTAGTTTAAATGTTGTTGTTAGTGCATTAGGCCCTTTGAAGACCTCATTATTGACAAGCACCAAAGGTAATTCTAAGTGCTTTCTTGTCTTGAAGAGATAGTTGCACACACTCACAACTCATGCATATGTTTAATCTTTGTATGTTGTGTTTCTTTTTGTTGTGCATAAATGATTATTTACATCTCTTCTTGCTTGATTTTATGATTGCATCTTGTGTTGAAAACATCATAGCATTTAGGCTTTTAGGATGCATCTTGTTTGACTTTGTACCCCTTGCAATTGCATGTGGGATGCAATTTTGGGGCTGTGCGCTGGTCCACCAGCGCCGGTCGACCAGCGCCGCTCACCGGCGCAAATCGCCCAGTGGCGCGCCGCTGGTCGTGCGCTGGTGTGGACCAGCGCCGGCCACCAGCGCCGATCGCCCAGTATGGCGCCGCTGGACTGGCGCTGGTGGCAGCGCCTGACGTCCAGCGCTCAAGCCAAAATTGGCTTGTGCGCTGGTCCTGCGCTGGTCCACCAGCGCAGGTCCACCAGCGCACAGAGTATTTTCTGGCGAGTTTTCAAAACGACCTCACTTCACTTATGGCCTCTATATATATGCTAACTTGATTTTAGGTCATTTACAAGAGTTCTTTATTCATGCTTCATACTTAGGATATTTTTCAAGAGAAGAAAAATACACAAAGACTCATTTTTAATTACTCAAACACAATTTCATGATCATCAATCATCATCTAGCATCATCTTAGATCATCTAGATGTCATCTAGCATGGAATCTTCATCATACTTTGCTTGGTAAGCTTTTCACTAATATCTTACATATTTTGTGTTTAATTTATCTAGCAAATCTCAATTAATTACTTGATTGTTATTTTGTATGCTCTAGATACAAAATTGAGATTAGTATGATGTATGTTTGAGAAGTTGTATTGTGCTAGCATATTAGGTTTTACTTGATATTGATTAGCTTAACTATTTGACATGTCATTTAGTTTTGATATCTAGGATTGTTCTTAATTGCATATTAATCATCTTAGATAAGCATATAGGGTTTCCCTTGCTCTATGTTGCATTTTGGATATTTTCATATATTCACTTAGGGTTGTATTCTCTTCAAGAGAAGCTAAGTCTTGTGTGTAGCAATCGGGATTAGGTTGCTTAGATCGCAAGCAAATTGGACTAGGTTCACTCATACCGGGATTAGGTAGGTGTGTGATTACTTCCGGGATTAGGTTGTAATCGTTTGCACATTTAGTGGATTCGAGGTTCGAGTGTGGCTTACTTACATAGCCCGTGGTTTTTCCCGTGAGGGTTTCCACGTAAAAATTCAAGTGTTAATTTAATTTCCGCACCATATTACACTTGCTTGTTTATATTATCTTGAGGGTAATTTCGTAATTTTGACTAACACGAAAAATTGGGTAAAAAGCGTAAAATCTATTCACCCCCCCTCTATAATACTTTATAAC